>JAJJWW010000483.1:0-329687 GCA_023531295.1 Papaver armeniacum
AATAGAATGAACCTTTGAATATTCAGTGATATTGATCTTTCACTGATCCACTTTATGTGAAAGTCTTGTGTGGCTCCGTAAGTTCTCTTATGTTGAGCATTTCAGATTAAATTAATCATGGGCTCTCTTGTGGTTAATTTAATTGAGTTTTCTGAGATACAAATTCATGTTTCATGTAATTTGTTAATGTCCAAACAAATCATTTTTCTCATGAAAGTAAGGTCGCTCTTGTTGTTCCTTTGGGAATGACATTTTATGAGGAGAGTTCTTAATTGAACTTGTGCTTAATTGCCAAATCTTTGTGGGAGTGCGGGTTTGTGGAATATTTTAGGAGTTATCTTGTATCTTTAAAAACTCCTTGATGAATACACTAAGTTTCGACTATGTGAAATCATCGAAACAAAGTTGATATGTTTTCTCTTTTAGTCATGAAGTATCTCTATGAGAATTTCATTATGATCCCGTTAGCTTTCGTACCTTTGCCAATTTATATTGACAAAAAGGGGAGAATTATTGTGTAGTTCACACTACAAATACATATGGTTTACGGATCATTATGTAAGGGAGGTGGTTTTCATTGTGAGATGAAGTATTGACTAAGGGGAGTGATACATATCACCATAATATTATTGTCAAAGTTATGATACAATTGAACTTTGATGCTGCGTAATAATACTATGACAACTGTATAAAAATGATTGAGAACAACTGTTTTCTTATTTTTATATCTACGGATCTTGACAACTATGATCTTTGAGTTGAACACGTTGGAATTCTTTGAGTACTTGGAAGTGACGAAGATTTCGAGTAATGTTGAAGAACCAATGAGATCAAGCATTTGGATGAGAAGCTACAAAGTTTATTTAGTTTGTAATCCATATGTATTGATAGTTTTGTCACTAAATTGACAAAGGGGAGATTTTTGGAGCACTTTGCTCAGTCGAACTCATAGCGTTGCTATCTCAAGCTTGTTTGTCAAGTTTAGTTTCCAAACTATAAGTATTGATTTCTAGTCTACTTATAGCTAAGTCTCGGATTAGGATAGAATGTGTAGTTGAGCTTTAGACTTCACGAAGTTCATCGATTGAAGACGAAGAACTACTAAAGGGAACTTGTGGAGACGTCGTCAACAAAAGGTATGTGGAGACTTGAACTCATCTATCACTTGGAAAGTCTATTTCTATTTTATCTCCTATTGAGACAAAAGTCGTATAACTATATAGACTTCATTATACACATTTGATATTTCGAGCTGAGTTTATCTCGCTTATCTATTTCTCGAAATATGTGTAGGTAAGCTTTCGCTTTAACCAAGTTCATCTTTTATTCTTGACGAAAGTCAAAATATGATCATGTGATAATCTCCTAGTAACATCTTACATGATTTGTGTGATGCAATCATTTGGTGTAGACTCGGAATGTTTCAGTATTGATCATTTGATCACTTGAAAATTGCTTTGAAGCTAATGGTTGTGTGATACATCCATTGTCGTCTTATAAGAATGTTTAAATGAATGAAATGAGAGTTTATAAAAGTATCCATGATTGGATATAAGCACAGTATGCATACTTGCATATGTGTAGGTCCAAGTCCGAGGAACCATAGTAGGCGTACCCATATGCGTCTTATGCGGCTGTAAGTTCAAGTTCAGGAATTCAGTTGAGTTTGGAGGTATGCGTACATGTTCGCATCTTGGCGAACCAAACTAAGTCCGGCCACTTAAGTATGAGTACTCGTTTGCATACTTGAGTAGGTTATGTTCTAAGATCGGTTTGTTCATGAACTAATACATTTATATATTAAGGAATGCAATCTTTTGCAAGCCAGTGGCTATAATGTTCATGAAATGATTCGAGTGAATCAAAATCGATTTTGCTTCAATTGTGTCTTGTATATTTCTATGATAATATAAAAAATTGAACAACTCTCTTACTAGTTTCATTTGAGTCATTTGAAATACTTGTGATAAAGATGAATAAGCTTGATATGAAAGTGTTCACGTTTAGGTACGATTACCCTTATCTAAATGTAGGTGCATTTCATTTTTGTATGACAAGCTAAGTTCGATCTAACGGTTGAAAGATATTAGCTTGAATCTAATTAGGTTTTCATCTAACGATGAATATTGAATGTTTTTTACCAAGGTAGCATTGATTGCAAACCACGATTTGGAGACTATATAAGGGACTACTTTAGCTAGCTGGAAACCTAATCCCCACACCTCTTGCGTGATACTAGTTGCGACTAAAGTCGATTCTCCTTTAGCCTAGGTTTTCTAAAACCATCAGGGTTAACGACTTAAAGACTTCATTGGGATTGAAGCCGGACCCAACTATTTTCTCTGTAGTTACGTGTTACGATCTTGTTGTTTTCTATTGTGATTGGGTACTATCTTATTTAGGATTTGCTCGAGATTTATTCTCCGATAGCCAAGATAAAAAAGTAGTCACAAACATCTTCGTCTCATCGTTTGTGATTAGAATCCCAATGAAGTCTTCAAGTCGTTAACCTATAATGGTTTTGGAAAAATCTAGGTTTAAGGAGAATCGGCTCTAGTCGCAACTAGTATCACAGAAGTGTGGGGATTAGGTTTTCGGTTGCTAAGATTCTCCCTTATATAGTCTTCAAATCGGGGTTTGATAGCTTAGTAACAAAGCACTCAATATTCACCGTTAGATAAAAACTCGATTTAAGATTCAAGCTAAGTTTGCTAAAACCAAAGTGATATAGAGGACAGTGGAAGCAATATGAATTAGAACTTGAGTAACGATTAAAACAAGGAGAATCCACTCCTAGCGGTAACACAACTTCAATCCGAGGAGCCTAACAACTCCTAATCCAAGAGTTACAGATAAACAAGGTTTATAACTAATATTGAATCAATAATATGAATAGAGATAATCGAGCCAAAGCTGTTTACAAGAGATAAACGAAATGGTACTTATAGTACTCAATAAACCCTAGCATAGTCTTTACCTAAGACTCTTACCAAACTTAACAAAATCCTGCATATCTAATACCTAACAAGAAAAACTAATATCCTTTAATATCTTCCCTTTTATTAGACCCCTAATTAAACGAGGAGAGATATGCAAATCTGCGATACTTAGGAAACTCCATTAGCCACGTCCCATATCGAGGCTTCCCTACGTGACTAAACTCGTCCAGAGTTTACCTCTATCACGTCACCAACCTTATCATTGCCACAGTTGCCAGCGCCTATAATCAGATTAGGAAGCATTCCCTTTTCCTCCCTCACTTGTTGTTTCTTTGTTGGCAGCAACATTACTTTTGTTCCTTTCCAATAGAATTCGTAAGTATTCGCCTTGCCTCGAAACAATGCATCCACATCATACTGCCATGGACGCCCTAAAAGAACATGGCATGAATCCATGTACATAACTTCACAAATGATAACATCGCGATAAAACTTTCCAAAAGCAATCGGAACCTTACACACCCGCTCGATTCTGGTCTCCATCCGGTTTTGATCCGGACAACACGATAGGGGTGAGGATGTGGCTCCGTTGGTAAGCCAAGTTCTAGAACTAGTTTCCACGATATAAGATTTTTCGTACTCCACATTATCTATAATAAAGTCACATACCTTTTCGAATGATGCCCTTGAATTCAAAAGCTTGTTTATTGAGTAACTTCGTTAATCTTTGGAGTCGAGTACCCTTCTCTTTGTACCGTTACTTTATAACACTTTCCTTACCACTAAGATGGATGCTCCAACGTCATCGGCATAAACATAATCAACTTTTTCATCTTCCTCCGTTATCTTAGACTCCGTCTTCTTACTGTCTTCGCCTTCAACGAATGTTGTTTGTCGTCGTTTAGGGCATTCGTTTGAGTGGTGTCCCGGAAGTCTACAACGGTAGCAAACATCTGCCATTGGTTTGGCATAAGGATTGACGTTCTTCTTTACTGCCGGAGCAGCAGATGACTCTATGGAAGGTACTTTTCCATCTGACAATGGTTGCTGGTTGTTAGAGAAAGGTCCTGAGGTACCCTCATTCATTGGTTCCAACACAGCCTTATAGTTTTGGTTCCTTCATGTATTCATATTTAATCCTATTTTGTGTTGACACTCGATCTTTTGAGCAAGAGCCACGGATTACGTATAGTGTATATCATGCTGCAAGTACATGCCTTCACTAATCTCGGGCCTCAAACCATCGATGTACCTATAAACTAGTTGGTCTTGATTTCGGGGAGATTAACTCTTGCACCAATCCGGTAAAATTCCTCGCGTATTCGTTAAGCGATCTCCTTCCTTGCGAACATTGTTGGTAGCTTTGAAAGAGTTTTTGCGAAAAATCACGAGGGAGGAAACGAACCTTCATCATACGTCGCATTTGGGGCCATGAGGTGATTGCAGGTTCTCCTTTAAGCCTTCTGTTGTGTTCGGTATGTCTACACCATGTGCCTGCCCCTCCTTTGAGCTTGTAAGCGACCAGTTTCACTCGCTGCGATTCAGGAATTCTCATACACTCAAAAAAATTCTCAACAGATACAATGTAGTCAAGAAATCCTTCCATATCAATCGTTCCGTCGTAACTTGGAACATCCAATTTCATCTTGTAAGCAGAGTTTGGATCTCCTATTTCGCGAAAAGAATTATTTTGATACGCATCATCAAAACAATTTTCATAACTTGACTCATCCTCGTACTCAATAGGAGGAATACAACGAGAATCTCCTCTAAACCACTGGAAACTCCTTCTTTGGAGCTGATTCGTTCCAACAAAAATTCCTTGGGTTTGATTCAAACTCTTCAAAATCACCAAAATTATCGGGCACAAAATCATATTCGGAAAATCCATGAACATCACGTACATCCCTTTGCGATGTCGTCACGGTAGGGTTTCGATTGCAGTACTTCTAGAATGAAAAATGTTACCTTCGGGAGTTTTGGGTTGAATCGTTGAAGTGGTCATTGATGCGATACACGGCATCTCGATCTCGATTGAACCTTTGAGGTGGTTCTGCTGATATGGTCGGCGTTCTTCACGATTATTTTCTCCTTTCTCAACTCGCTCCAGTTTCAAAAACTTCAAGGAATCCTATAGTTCTTGTAAGATCTTTGTATGAGAAGCTAGGGTTTCGCCAAGATTAGAAATTGTTGTGTCTTGAGCTTGATCATCACCAACATGGAATCTTTATTAGTACCTACCTTAGTAGGTTTCTCGATATTTTGTCATCGAGTTTTGCACCATTAATGCCTTTGTTGGGCGTCTTTGTTGGCTTAGACATGGAATCATATCTCTAGGCAAAGGTGGGCGAGCGAGAAAGAACGAGCTACGATACCACGATATAGAGGACAGTGGAAGCAATATGAATTAGAACTTGAGTAATGATTAAAACAAGGAGAATCCACTCCTAGCGGTAACACAACTCCAATCCAGGAGCCTAACAACTCTAATCCAAGAGTTACAGATAAACAAGGTTTATAACCAATATTGAATCAATAATATGAATAGAGATAATCGAGCCAAAGTCATTTACAAGAGATAAACGAAATGGTACTTATACTACTCAATAAACCCTAGCAATGTCTTAACCTAAGACTCTTACCAAACTTAACAAAATCCTGCATATCTAATACCTAACAAGAAAAACTAATATCCTTTAATATCTTCCCTTTTATTGACCCCTAATTAAACGAGGAGAGATATGCAAATCTATGCGATACTTAGGAAACTCCATTAGCCACGTCCAGTATCTCAAAGCAATATCTCTCCACCGTTAGATGGTCTTAGCTTGTTACACACAAATGAAATATACCTTCATTTAGATATGAGTAACCAGTACCTAAACGTGTATATTGAGTTGGCTCAACAATAGTTAACCGAAGTTAGATATGAACACTTTTGTCTTAAACACATTCATCTAACACTTCTAGATCAAATATCTTTGATCAATCAAACAAGAATGATAATCAAATGAATCTAATAGTGTTACTCATAGAGTTGTTCAATTGTATATATCTCATAGAAGTATATAATAACCAATTGAAACAAAATCGGATTGATTAAGTAATTGTCATGAAGTACTTATACGGAATCATTCATGAACATTAAGCCACTGTTTGCAAAGATTGCATTCCTTAATTTATTAATATATTTTGTTCATGAGTATGAAAACATATTTAACAGATTTTAGAACATTAACCACTAAGTTTGCAAGCAGTACGCAAACTTTAGTTACGGACTTTGGTCACGTCCAACAGTTTGTAAACGTGTACATCATCTGCCGTCTCAGACCTAACTCGGGTAGAACCGTTCGCATGCTGGTATGCAAACTTGGTTCTCGGTATTTATCGATTAAAACCGTTCGCATACTGGTATGCAAACAAGGTTTCCGGACCTAAATCATACCAAATAGTTTGCGTACTGGTATGCATACTGTATTGTATCCAGACAAAGGTTAATCATTCTCAACTCCCATTTCAATCATTGAAACATCCTTAAAAGACGACAATAATTTGTCTCACACAAACTATTAGCTTATAAGTAATTTTCAAGTGATTGAATGATCAATACGAAATTTTAGAGTCGACATCAAATGATTGTTTCACACAAATCATGTAAGATGTTTCAAGGCAATTTTCACATGATCATCTTTTGACTTATTGTTTAGTTTCCAACAATAAGAATATGTCAACGTGGAGGACGGTTCAGGTACCATAGCGGAGCATGCAGCTAAAAAAATTGAAGTACATGAAACAAGCGAGATGGAATTCTTAGTAGATAGGGAAAAATCCATTTTATCCTCCAAAATGGTTGAAGAAGTTTTTCCATGATGAATATCAAGATTGATGTACGTATTGCTACAATTATCAAAATCAATATTTTCGCCAAGGAACGCAACACTTGATTTCTCATCTTCATTTGAATCATAGTGATCATACATTTCATCAAGAGTTGAAACAAGACCTTTGTTTCCAGTGTATTTTCTACGATTTGGACATTCATTAGCAAAATGACCAAAACCTTTACACTTGAAGCACTGTGGCATATCCTCATCATCAGTATCGACGGTGTCCCTGTTTTTAGGAAGTACACGATCATGAGGTTTAACTGACGATCTAGGTTTATCTCTGATGAACCGTTTACTTCTCTTCGAAAGAAGATCTCTAAAGCTGTCTTGTGATCGGTGAGGCTGAGTTGTCAAGATGTTTATCGATGAATCGACCTCAATAGGATCATCCACAAAGTTGCCAGACATATTTACTTTTATCAAGTAATTTTGTGTTCTTTTTTGCTTTGAAAGCAATTCCTTTCCAGAGACTTGGATGTATGCTCATGATCAAATATCTTTAACTTCCCAACAAGAGTATTTGTGGATAGAGTATCAAGGTTATTTCCTTCAACGATGGCATGTTTCTTAGAGCCGTATTTGGCTGGAAGCGATCTAAGAATTTTCATCACAATATCTTTTCGAGAATAGTCTTACCCAATGCAAAAGATGCATTAACAATTTCGAGACACTTTGTGATTAAACTCATCAAATGAATCTTCATCAGCCATATGAAGGTTTTCCCAATCAGAATTTAGGTTTTGGAGCCTAGCTTCTTTCTCAGAGGTATTCCCTTCAAATAAGGTTTCTAAGATATCCCAAGCATCTTTAGATAGAGTGCACGTAGTCACATGGTGCTTGAAGATATGGAGTAATGGCATGGATGATAGCATTCAATCAGTCGAATTTTCTTTGCGGTCAAGAATCTCGACTAGGCTCATACTCACCAATATCCTTTTCAATGGATACACCTTCTACTGTAACCATTGGAGGATTATAGCCATTAACAACACGAACCCATGTTTGAAAATCACGCGATTGAAGAAAGACACGCATAACAATTTTCCACCATAGGTAATTTGAGCCATCAAAGACTGGCGGTATGTTTACAGAGATAGCACTTTTGTCCATAAAGTCAGATTGCTACAAACACAGACTTATGAGGTCTTAACGTGTTTGCCTGCTCTGATACCAATGGGGGTCTAACAAACACACACAATATTTTGTTCGACAATATGTATGGACTAACTCCAATATAATTCAAAGATAATCAACTAGACAGTCAGACTCAATCAATGAAAGTTACCCAAGAGTTATATCTCTGTTTCTCAATGTAATCAGCAAATCAAACAAATAGGAATCTGTGAACCTGATTATTATGAGAAACAACTTGGACTATATAAAAAACCAATATCCAAGTGTCAATTAATTTGTATCAACAACCAAAGGTTGGATTTACCAATTGATTAAACTACGCACAACCTGTGATATTTTGATTATATAATATAAATATAATGCGGAAAAGAAATAACACAAACACCATAATTTTGTTAACGAGGAAACCGCAAATTCAGAAAAACTCGAGACCTAGTCCATATTTGAACACCACACTGTATTAAGCCGCTACAGACACTAGCCTACTACAAGTTAACTTCAGACTGAAATTTAGTTAAGCCCTAACCAAGTCTCACACTGATTAAGGTACAGTCGCGTTCCTTACGTATCTGAATCCCAGCAGGACTCTACGCACTTGATTCCCTTAGATGATCTCACCCACAACTAAGAGTTTCTATGACCCAAAGTCGAAGACTTATAGACAAATCTGTCTCACACAGAAAAGCCTATTTTGATAGATAAATTTGTCTCCCACGAAGTACCTATGAAGTTTTGTTTCGTCTTATGATAAATAAAGGTGCATGGAACCAATTGATAATCCGATCTTATATTCCCGAAGAACAACATAAAAATATCAATCACCTCACAATAACTTAACTATATGGTAGTAAAAGAAGTTATTGTGGAATCACAAAGAATGAGATGAACAGCTTTGTGATTACTTTTAATATCTTACCTATCGGAGATAAATCTCGAGCAAATCTTAGAGAAGATGGTACTCAACACGATAGAACAATTAAGATCAGAATACGCAACTATAAAGAAAGTAGTTGGATCGCAGCCGAATCCCAATGAAGTCTTCAAGTACGTAGCAGTATAATGGTTTTGGAAAAACCTAGGTTAAAGGAGAATCGACTCTAGTCGCAACTAGTATCACACAAAAGTGTGGGGATTAGGTTTTCCAGATGCTAGAGTTCTCCCTTATATAGTCTTCAAATCGGGGTTTGATAGCTTTGTAACAAAGTAATCAATATTCACCGTTAGTTGAAAACCTTATTTAAGATTCAATCCAAGTTTGCTTAAAACCAATGCAATATCTCTCCACCGTTAGATTGTCTTAGCTTGTTACACACAAATGAAATATACCTTCATTTAGATATGGGTATCCGTACCTAAACGTGTATATTGAGTTGGCTCAACAATAGTTAACCGAAGTTAGCCATATGAACACTTTTGTCTTAGCAACATTCATCTAACACTTCCAGATCAAATATGATGATCAATCAAACAAGAATGATAATTAAATGAATCTAATAGTGTTACTCATAGAGTTGTTCAATTGTATATATCTCATAGAAGTATATAAGAACCAATTGAAACAAAATCGGATTGATAGTAATTGTACAAAGTACTTATGCCGAAATCAATTCATGAACATTAAGCCACGGTTTGCTAATATTTGCATTCCTTAATTTATTAATTTATTTTGTTCATGAGTATGAAAACATACTTAACTAATTTTAGAACATTAACCACTAAGTTTGCAAGCGAGTACGCAAACTTTTGTTCGGACTTTGGTCACATCAACGGTTTGCAAACTTGTATGAACTGTCGTCCCAGACCTAACTCAGGTAGAACCGTTCGCATATTGGTATACAAACTTGGTTCCCGGACTTTAACAGTTAAAACCGTTCGCATACTGGTATGCAAACAAGGTTTCCGGACCTAAATCATACCAAATAGTTTGCATACTTGGTATGCATCATCATATTGTATCAGGACAAAGTTTAATCATTCTCAACTCCCATTTCAATCATTGAAACATCCTTAAAGAGCGACAATAGTTTGTCTCACACAAACTATTAGCTTATAAGTAATTTTCAAGTGATTGAATGATCAATACGAAACTTTTCGAGTCGACATCAAATGACTGTTTCATACAAATCATGTAAGATGTTTCAAGGAAATTTTCACATGATCATCTTATGACTTATTATTTTGTTTCCAACAAATAAATTGTTTCCAAATAAACTCGTCAAATATAATGATGAACGTAGCTAAAGCAAAAATCTTTCCAACACATATTTCGAGAAATATATAAGCGAGTTATACTTAGCTTGAAATATCAAATGTGTATAATGTAAAAGTCTATATAGCTATATGACTTAGTATCTATATGAGATATAATAGAATAGACTTGAGTGATAGATAAGTTTAAGTCTCCACATACCTTTTGTTGATGAAGTTCCTCCAAGATCCCCTCGGTAGATCTTCGTCTTCGATCGATGAGCAGCCGTGAAGTATAAGCTCAACTACACATTCTATCCTAATCCGAGACATAGTTATAAGTAGACTAGAAATCAAGACTTATAGTTTTGATCACCTAAACTTGACAAACAAGCTTGAGATAGCAACGCTTGCGAGTTCGACTGAGCAGTGCTCTAACATGGTACATACTTAGTTATTACCTGGATATTGATTTATGATATCGTCCACGTTAAACTTCTCTTCATATCAGGTGTCGGATCTTTACAGTTGATCTGTGTTATTGATTGTGACAAGTTTATCCATACAGGTTTCAAAATTAAAATTTGATGGTGTACTTGGTACCCTCTCTATTTCCGATAGTATACTTGACTTGCACAAAATTAAATTCTATTTTTTTCAACCAATATTACATTCTATATACAGTAAACATAGTTGAAAAGGCGAGGGTACCCAAATATACCTCAAGCTAAAACTTTTCCTACCTATAAGTCCTTTCTCCGAAAGTGATTGTCTATGGACTGAGTCGAGACAATACAACTAATCGGTTCACACTTCGTGTGATCGTCTATGGATACGAGATCGAGACAATACAACAATGAAGTACTATTACTTGATAAAAAGGTTTGGACTTAACCAAACACCATAGGATTCACTTATCAAGTAAATAGGAATTAATGTTTGTGTAATTTTACTTTAATTATAATAAAACAATTATAATGCGGAAATATAAAGTAAATGACACAACAAGATTTTGTTAACGAGGAAACGCAAATGCGAGAAAAGCCCAGGGACCTTGTCCAGAGTGAGTACTCTCGAGATTAAGCCGCTACACAAAATTACACCTAACTCGTATAGTTGATACCAAACAACTAAACCTATAGTTCACCTAGTTCAAGTCTGTATTCCCACGCCTCAGACCTTAGTCACGTACTTGGATCAATTCCTTTGGTTCGTATTCCAAGCGATAAAGGAAAAACAAATCTGTTTGGTATCAACTCTATTCAACCAAGTGATATGAGTTGGACAAAGGCTCTTTCATTTATCTTAACATAAACTCCTTCGTCATGTCCTTAGATCTATCTTATATTCAATTACCAAAGTAATCGTTTAAGATTAAGCCAACAACACTACTAATCCAAAGAATTGTGTTGATGCCGATCTACTCAATTAATCAATCCAATCTATCACAAAGATAAACCGATTATTAATTGGATCCTCTTTTACCGAAATAAGTATTGTGCACACCAAAGATTATGAACCCACAAATCAGAAATCTTCAATATCTTCTTCGTTTTCAAATCTTCTTAGATCTTCAATAAACACCTGCACACAATAACTTGAATCTCTTGTGATCAATCACGCACGAGCGAGTGCAGTAACAATGGACTATCACAAGATCGTCTTTAGAACTAGCAACGAGTCTAAAGATCCTTGTCGAAACTATGAACTAGTTTGAGTGAATCTTATATCAGAAGAGAAGATTCTCAAGCATAAACAAACTAGGTGCAATCAAAGTTCAACCACCTTTAGTCAATCAAATCAAAGAAAACAAAAGATAAACCGCAATTATCTAGTTTCCCACCAACAGTACTAATAGAGCTTCTCAATCCCAAAGAAGACTTTAAAGCGAGCGGCGTAAGAGATTTCGCCTAATTAGGTTACTCTCCTCTCTGAATAGGCGGCTACACCAGTAACAACACAACAAAGAGGAAGTTTGTTATTACGAAGGATTAGTTTGCTAGAAATGCAAACTTCAAGTATTTATAGACAAGGAAGTTTGGACACCAAGGAATTTCCAAAACCGAAAAGATTCTCAAGATATTCATTAAAGCACAAATTCGGTTTCCATAATTTCTGGAAATGCTCTGTCCAAAAATAATGATCGAAATCTCTCGGAAAATCTCTAATTAGTAAATGCACATTACTAATTCTTATTTCCCTACAAAATGAAGTTAAATACCTTAATTAAAAGATTCTTAAATTATTTATGTTTCGATCCTGGGATTCTCTTCCCTTAGCTATTAAGGAATAACTTTGAACAATTAAAGAAATAAACATTCATGGCACGTGTTCAAAGTATGTCGACATCTTAACTTTGTAAGTTCTCTTTCACACTTACAACCTTGAAACCGATTTTCCACACTTCCGAACAAGTTTAGAATTGGTTCATACGACTTTCAAGAACTATGCGATTGATCAAATAACATTCAATCATAATCATGGGTTTAACGGTTATACCAAAACAAGTTTCGGTTCTACCTTCCATGTGAGTATTGTGCATAGTCACGCTAGCTTTCCAAAATTCGGTTGACTAGGTACTAGGATCGGTTCCCCACATATATATGGTATCTAACTTATATGTGTTGCACATGTCCATATGACCGGTTCCCCTTTTCCTAAAAACGTGTTGCACGTGCATGTTCATAGGATCGGTTCCCCTTTCTGCTATAAACCTTGATGCACCTCATACAAGGATCGGTTCCCCTTTGTGATGTATTGCACCTCTTACTAGGATCGGTTCCCCTTTCTCATATTTGGTCAGACAGAAAATCACAAACCCGATCATACCATCTCAGGTGATTACTTAAGATCGGTTTCACTAATAAAAGTCATACCAATACATAAGTCGAGGCCTCGTGAATAGTTCTACCAAAGAACACAACAAGTCAGTGAACGGTTATACTCAATCACACATATTGGTTGTTCATAAGATATGCAATGAATAACAAAACCAATAACGCCTGGCGATTTCCTTTTCGATTCACAAACAAGTTTATGAACTTACTTCCTTAGAACACATGTAAAACATTGTTCCCTAGGATGAAATCCTCACCTCTTACCCATACATAATCACAATAGCATTCAAATGATTATGGCGATGTCTTATCTATGGTTAAGCAATAAACCTTGTATTGTATTCCTTAATACTATGTCTATCTAGAGTTCAAATATGCTTCGCAATTTTGTTTTCAATATGCACGACTTGAAAGATACGTTAGGGAATGAAACAGTTCAAGTCAAATATCACTAACCTCAAGTGGAAGGATGATTGTTGTCGTTGTAGCTCCTTGCTTCTTCACATTTTCAAGTCTTCGCAATACTTGTAAAGTCTCATATCCTAATACTTTCAAGCTAACCTATACGAAGTTGACTCTAGTACATAATCAAGCGACTCTTAACATGAGTTTTGATTCACCAAAATATGACAACCAAACTTGACATACCAACGCTTGGTGGGTTCAACTAGGCTATGCTCTAACAATAGTTCTACGATACTTTTCAAGTATGTAAACAAGAACTTCGGCAAAACAAATGCTAATATAGAAAAAACTGATGTGCAGTTAAGAACTGAAAAGGAATTCCTAGATTATAGTCACCGACATCACGTGTTCAAACTTATAAGAAAGTATGGGGGACCCAAAATATCTAAAAAAGATAATTATCATTATACAAACAACTAAAACGTATACAAGACCAAGTTACACACAATATCACTAATGCATAGAGACAGATCCCTATAGTTAAGTATGGATTCAAACATTAATGAACCTAGAATGAAGTACATTAACATAAAATTTCACTAACTCTCAATAAATTCTAGGACATTATGAACTACTCTCGACAAATTTTATTTTGGCTTCTTATAAAATTTGTTATATTGGTGATTGGTTTGGTTTATGTTATTTGGTAAGTGAATATTCGACAGCGCTACAGGGACCCCTGTTTTTTACACCACTATGTGGCCCTTGTATCCATCGTTGATCTCCTCCCACCCTACCCCTCCAGAAAATACAGGGAACCTGTTTTAACAAATGGACCAACCATAAGTTGACACATAGGCGGTGTCAACATTTGGTGTCAAAAACCGGAGGCTATCTATCATTTTCGGTGAATATTTGTGGATTGAAGAATTTAATTGATTCAAAGTTTTGCTTGAAGTATAAAGAATTGTCATAGACATACACCTAAGTATATCGATGTGACACTGCTCATAAAAATGATAAGCAATCAAAATAATTTCTTACACCGTGTTGGGTAATTAGGAAAACACGCAATCTTTTATTTTAATAGTAAATAGGCTAGTGTTAACAATGTGACGCGCTTATACATTATTTAAAGCATCAATTTTTTTTAAAAAGGCAGTGACTAAATGCAATCAATGTTTAAACCAAATGTGATCGTTTTTTCAAATTTCAAATATCGTAAACCCAAACTACGTGAGTAATTGATTTATCATCTATTTTGACATGGATTTTTTTTTCGAAGTAAGAAAAACCCTTCTCGCTCATAGTGACTTTCTCTTATCTTTAAAACTCCGCATTTCTCTCTGATTTAAGTTTTGATTTATTCTCTCTTTTTAACATTTTCTCAATCATCATAATTCTAAGCATCATCATCAGTAATCTTCATGCTTCGAAAAAAAAATCAGTAATCTTCATCGATATCAATCTCAGAAAAAGAAATACAATCAAAACGAAGTGTTTGATCTTGATTGTTTCGATGTTTTTTGACTTTTGATTCCGATTTAAACTCGAAAAAAATATATTGATGAAGAATGTAACAATCAAAATCAAACAAGTAATATTGGTGTAAGGAAAACCCCAAATCATCTTCTTAACGAGAACGAGTTCATGGATTACCGGAACAAATAACAATCTGGCCATTACCAGGTGAAGATATAAAAACAAGATAATAGGAAAGTTACGGTGGGTTTTGGTTACCGCCTCTCCTTTGGGTTTTTAATATATTTTTATTTTAACGCGCGCGTTACATCCCCAAGGCTGTCAACATCCGTATAAGATAACTCCACCAAAACAAAATAGGAATAAAAACCCCAAAATTCCAGAACTGTCTACAATACCCCTCCATCTATTCAGTCCAGAAACAAACGACAAATCTCCCTGTTGATGGTGGATTTTCATTTAAGGTTAAAATTGTAAAAGCCAGAAAATTATGCGCTAACATCTTGTAAAAGATAAAGCCATTAATAAGTGTTGAATACTTCTTCACTTTATTAATTCACCTAGAATGGAGCATGTGGCAACAATCCCATTCTGTGAATTAAATACACGAAATTCATCCAGGTTGGAGCATGTAGCAACAATCCCATATACCCTGTGAATTTATAGCATTATTAATTAGTGCGTGAGCGACCTTGTATTTCCTGTACTCATTATCGATGCGGCATGACGGCGAGTGTTTCTCTTAGCGAGCAACACGAACCTCAAGCATTATAACGAAAGCATGTACGAAATACCCGTACGGGTTGCAACTCTCGGTGTGTTATACTAGCTCGATTGAGAACTCTCGATGTGTTATACTAGCTCGATTGAGCATCCGGACTGTCCGTGTCGGTCCGGATATGATCTCGTTCATCCAACCTCACCGCGTGATTGGATGCCAGATCATCCATAACCCCCAGCGGTATGGAATATTCATCTGCCGAACCAACGCGGACCTCGCATGGTCGGCCTCCCAAAATATTGGCATAGCTTGCCAAAACGTCCAAACCCGGAGCGTATGGACGGAAAACCCTAAATTAGGGTTTGAGGCATATTACATGTGTCGCAAAACAGTCTCAACCATCCATCTTCGTAGGTATAGATGGAGGGTGTAGATGTAGATTCAAAGGGCCCAGAGCATGTCAACACAATCACCATGGGCCCGCCTACATACCTGACCAATCGGTCAGGACAAACCATGCTTGGTTATCCCAATTCGTACACCGAATAAAGCATGGTCGCACGGCCGTGAAACCCAAAATTAAGGTTTTGAGCATCACGAGCGTCCATCTTCTCCGGCACGAATGGAGGGTCCCAGATTAGATTAAGCGGGTCCGGTCATACCGAGCATGACCACCGTGGGCCCGTCTATCCCCTCACTGATCGGCCAAGGCATATCATGCTGGCTATCCCAAAGCACGCGTCCAAACTTGCGTGGTCACACTTCCCAAATTGCAAGCCGATCTCGACCACTCAACTTCACTAGGACGATTTGAGTGGCTTAGATCACGTTTTCATGGGACAGATCAGTATAGGCGTGAATACCAGCCTACCATCTACACGCCGGATGGATTGGGCAAGACCAGACCAAGCTTAGTCGTCTTGAAGCGCGCGCCGAAGTTGGCACGATGTGCGGCTTTTGCGGCACCGGATTTCTATTGCAAAATCGATCTCAACCACCCCTCTTTGCGGTCAAATCGAGTGGCCTAGATCGCGCCTTTATGGGACAGAGAGGTACGGACGTGTACACCGGCATCGTTGTTTACACGCATGCCTGGTCGGTCCTTTCCAAAACCCTTCCCATGCTTGGTTTCGACCAAGGCGAAGAGTGATGCCTGCGCACCTCTTCAAAACCACGATTCCATCAACGGTCGCAGATGAGTGTCTCAAAGATCATCTCGTCAGTCCGGCTTCACCGGCTTGGTTATACAACCTCGGTCAGGAGTTAATTGGTCAATGAGGCGTCATGGTGATCACCACCCGTCGCTTTACCACACCATGATGCAGTACCTGCATAAAAATACACACGATACTTCACAAGTATCAGTTTCCTGAATAACACAGTTATTCAATTTAGCATCACATGCTACCTTTTGTGGGTCCCACGATCCACACATTCCAGACATCAATCATGTCACAAGCCGGGGATACATCTTGGGGTATTGGTGCTGGCGGTTTACAGGCGTGCGACGTGCAACGCGCAATCACAAGAACGTGTCGGAAGTCATGGACGGTTAGAGATGACGGGAGAAGTGGGCAAGCTCGGTCGTGTGACACTAACACATTACTCCACTACTCCATCACTCCACTTTCTCCACTTCCCACGAGAGACGTGAATAAGGCTCAAATGACTTGTATAAATAGGTTCTCCTCCTATTTTCCAAACAGAAGAAAAACAACACAAGTCCAGGACAGAGACGAAACCAAGTGTTAATACAAAGCGTATTCAACCACCCAGAGCCTGCTTGCATCGATCGTAAGCCTGCTCACCTTTCTGTTACAAGTCATAAGCAAGCCAACACCTTCACAATCTCAACACCTTCTTCGCTTCCCTCCCTAAGATCAACCCCATCTCCTTCACTTTGTGACCGAAACAAGTCTGGAACAACCATTTCTTGGTTTAGGCCGGACTTGCACAGATTGATTTCCAATCTACAAGCACTCACCTGCGCGAGTGAATTTGTTTAGGGTTTAGATTCATTCCTCATCCACACACCCCAAATTACCAAATCCGGCTAGAATAGTTTTCACCCATAAACAATTGGCGACCACAGTGGGAGGTTAATCTCTCGGTTGTAAAGTCAATTTCTTCGAAATCCGATTCAATTTCATCAATTTTCAAAAAGGGTAGATCTTAGAACCAATTCAATCAACAATTCATTTCAAGATGGTAGAACTCAGGTCTGGATCAGCAATCAATCCTGATGGAGCTAGTACGGATAACACTCCCGGTGTCTATGTACCTACCAGTGGAGCTACCGTGGTCAATACATCTCGTGGAGCCGTCACTTCTATCCCCAACGCTAGCGGAGCAGGAGACATTCCATTAGGTGTAACGCCTCCCATCACTAGAGCCAGAGCAGCCACGAATCCCGGCATCTCCTCAAGTGTAACGCCTCCAGTGGTCACCAGAGCAACAACTTTCACTCCTTCATCAGGACGAGGAGCCGGAGGGACGAGAGGAGGACCACCGCCCATTACCATTGAAGACTTGATGGAGAAGCAGGAGGTTCTTGCCAAGAATCAAACGGATATGGCCGCAACTCAGAAAGAGGTACTCACTTTTCTTAAGACATTAACTGATCGATTGCCACAAGAGCCGCGACAGCCCCTGGAGCAAAAAAGGAACGCATTCAACGTACTGGGAGAAGATACTTCAGCGGCGCGGACCTCCATGGACTCGATCAAAGAAGCGACATCGGATATGAGCGGTCCTGTCATGGAGACTCCTACTTGAGGACTCGATCCTCACAACGATCCTCCTCAAGTCAATAGTTTCACTATAAACCGGAGGCCGGTGGATCGGAAGCGGTTTCTCTAGTGGAAAGTTTATGCGAACTTTCACACCTCTCGAAGAATCAGCGCGCGGAGACGTTTTGCTGCAATCAACCAGAGGAAGGTCACGACCGTGCCCTACATGTCACCGCACGCATCAAGGATTCAGAGTTCAAGACGGCCCTTATCTACACAGGAGCGTCTTCGAATGTGATTACTCTCAAGACTCTCGGGACATCCAAGGTTCTCCCGAGCAAGGTCATACGGAAGCCTACCACAATGACGGACTTCGAGGGAAACCAAACCGGCACATACGGGAGAAGCTCAGCGGAAAGAATCGGACAAGTTCGTTGCGTCCCACTCCCCACGTGGGCGTCAATTCGGGAAGAATACCGGCTTGCATCATTAAGGGCTAAAAACCACGATGCATCTTTCGCCGATGAGCATTCTTCTCCATCCTGTGAAGCCACGACCCACGTTCACACGAAGAGGAACGAACTTTTGTGGCGAGTCGTGACCGAGAAAGGGAAAACGGTATACCGATCACTGCCATTATCAATTAGCGAGGGAGGCTGTTGCAGTCTCTCCACCCAATGGAATGCTACAACAACAACGAACCACAAGAACAAGTGCTAGATGCTCCACAACATCTGCAAGATGGCACCAACTCCGCAACTGATGAGATTGAAATCGTTGAGGAATCTCCTAGGCCTATCTCCATCAGCTCAACCGTGTGTACGGATAAACGCATGAAGCTCGTGGAACTTCTCAAAGAGTACCAGGACATATTCGCTTAGAGATATGAAGAAATGCCGGATTTAGATGAAAATTGGTCACCCATCATCTACATGTCATACACGGATCCAAGTCGGTTAAACGAGTTGTAGTTCGGACACGAGGAAAATGGATGGATCGGTGCTCGCATAGACTTCAGAGACTTGAACAGGTGCTGCTCCAAAAGCGATCCTCCTCTACCTAACATCGACATGTTAGTAGATGCAACCAGCGGACACGGCATGTTCTCCTCCATGGATGGATGTAGCGGCTACAACCAGATAAGGATGTATGAGCATGATGCAAGTAAGATAGCTTTTCGAACTCCTCTCGGAAATTTTTATTATACCATACTGCCATTTGGTTTAAAGAATGCCGGTGCAACGTATCAACGCTCTATGACGGCAATCTTCCACTCGAGACGATACCTCAAGATAAAGAAGATAACGATGTCCACGCGTCATATCGAGCAAGATCCGGGCGAGTCACTCTATCAAACAGTGGTCGAACAAGATCCGGGCGAGTCACTTTATCAGACAGTGGTACATGTCTATCATGCTATGTTGGAGAATCCACGCTTTTGGTCATCCTCTGGAGCTGTTGAACGCTCATCTACAACAACATATGCCCTGATAGAAATAACCAGGCATGCCGAAGAGCCTCATAATGTTTGTAGGGGCATATATCTCACTCAGCAGCGATACAATCTTGACCTCATGCAGCGGTTCCCCGAAGCGGCAAGAGAAAACCACCGAGATACAACATCCTGCGTGTCCGCCAACTCCAACTCCAGTACCACATGCACGACTCCCACAATGATGAAACAATGTCCAAGATATTCCATATCTGGATCGACAACAACCACTACGAACAAACCATGTAAACCACGCTTGGGGACTGAGGCTCAGCATGAAGTTCCTTCACCGTCAGTCAAGGAATTATTCAACATGAGAGAGATGGTCAGTCAAGAAGCATGGAATTCGCAAGGGTAAATCGAGGCGAAGAGGAAACACTTCAACACTCCCTCTGAGCAAGGCTCGCTTTAATGGTCTATTCAAGAGCCTCCTCAACGCTCTCTCCGGGACCCACGTTCGCTCAGAATCCTTCTTCAACACTCTCTCCAGGATCCACCTCAACGTTCGCACTGGAAACCACTTCAACATCCTCTCGAGCCGTTTCAACACTCAAGCCGCATCGATAATCTGCGCTCACGGTCAAGTTATCTTTGATGTACTCATGGATCAACATACGTCTCATCCATCCTTCATGAGGTCCCAGCGGAGCATGAAAAACCTTGAAGTCGATAGGAGAAGGGTTATCTTGTGGAACGGATATTTTCATATAGTTGAAAGGGCGCGATGAACAACTCATCATCAATGTTCGGCATATCTTTGAAGCTGTCAACACCTCCTGACTTAGCACCAGCATTATCCCCAGAAGAAATCTCAACAAAAGTTCTTTTATTCATTCTACAATAAAAAAACATGAGTCAGTACTTGTATAAAAACGCGTGAGATGTGTAGTCACACACGACAGAACACACATTCACGTTGGAGTACACAAGGCTGGTATTGGGTCCAAACACCGGTATTGCTCAAGTCTCAAGTCCGGTGTTGATCAAGTCACAAGTCCGGTATTGCTCAAGTTTCAAGTCCGGTGTTGCTCAAGTCTCAAGTCCGGTATTGATCAAGTCACAAGTCCGGTATTGCTCAAGTTTCAAGTCGGTGTTGATCAAGTCACAAGTCCGGTATTGATCAAGTCACAAGTCCGGTATTGCTCAAGTTTCAAGTCATGGTATTGATCAAACTCACAAGGCTGGTATTCGAGTAAAACAGTGCGCACGCAGTGAGCGGTTTTGATCGAAACACGGGGTCGAGCGTTCGATCGAGGCACGCGGCGGGTCCCACTTGATCCGACCCAGATTGGTCGAGCGAGACACAGTACGTCCCCAATCAAAGCTCTCTCTCCAGAAGAGGCGTTTCAGCTCCAACACTTCAACGCTCTCCCGGGCTTGCTCCAGAGTTGCTTCAACGCTTTCTACGGGACCCACATTTATATTTGAGCACACAAGAGTTCATTTTTTAAAAAGCAAGCTTGCTCACATCGGGTCCCACGTTCGAGAAAAGCAAACAACAAGGCGGTGTTTGGTCAAAGCATCAAGTCCAGGTGTTTAGTCAAGCTAGGCTGGGTCGGTGTTTGGTCGAAGTAGCAAGATGACACTCGGGCAAGTACATCAACCATATCAGTCAAAGAGAGGCACGAGGACATGGCCGACGTTTGAAACATGTACACGGTGGTCCCGTGTTTGATCGAAGCATGCACATCTGCCCATGTTCGAATCAAGCATTCTTATATCGGGTCCCACGTCCGATCAGCGAGCGCATGCACCCACGATTAACCAAAATAGGCACATCAAGCCCACGTTCGATCAAGCAGTGCGGTAGCTCAACGAGCGAAGCAGCATAATGATCCATCAGGCGAGCAAGACGTACATCGTGCTAGGAGAACACTCGCTGGGCGCCTATTGAAGCGTGACATGCTCCAAGGGCGAGATGACCGTCTCTCCCGGTAACATCTAACTTTGTCTCATAAGCTTTGTCTTTAATCTGTCACCATCTCATGCCTACCCCACAACGGTGTAACCATTACGTGCTAGGCGAGGGACTTAATGTTGATGGTGGATTTTCATTTAAGGTTAAAATTGTAAAAGCCCGGAAAATTATGTGCTAACATCTTTTAAAAGATAAAGCCATTAATAAGTGTTGAATACTTCTTCACTTTATTAATTCACCTAGAATGGAGCATGTGGCAACAATCCCATTCACGTGAATTAAATACACGAAATTCATCCAGGTTGGAGCATGTATCAACAATCCCATATACCTCGTGAATTTATAGCATTATTAATTAATGCGTGAGCGACCTTGTATTTCTGTACTAATTATCGAGTGCGGCATGACGGTCGAGTGTTGCTCTTAGCGAAGCAACACGAACCTCCAAGCATTATAATGAAAGCATGTACGAAATACCGTCATGAGTTGCAACTCTCGGTGTGTTATACTAGCCCGATTGAGAACTCTCGGTGTGTTATACTAGCCCGATTGAGCATTCCGGACTGTCCAGTATCGATCCGGATATGATCTCGTTCATCCAACCTCACCGACGTGATTGGATGGCCCGGATCAATTCCATAACCCCCAAGCGAGATATGGAATATTCATCTGCCAGAACCAACGCGGACCCCGCATGGTCGGCCTCCCAAAATATTGGCATAGCTTTCCAAAACGTCCAAACCGGAGCGTATGGACGGAAAACCCTAAATTAGGGTTTGCGGCATATTACATGTGTCGCAAAACGATTCTCAACCATCCATCTTCGCGGTATAAATGGAGGGTGTAGATGTAGATTCAAAGGGCCCAGAGCATGTCAACACAATCACCGTGGGCCCGCCTACATACTGACCAATCGGTCGAGGACCAATCATGGTTGGTTATCCCAATTCGATGCGCCGAATAAAGCATGAGTCGCACGCCGTGAAACCCAAAATTAAGGTTTTGAGCATCACGAGCGTCCATCTTCTCCGGCACGAATGGAGGGTCCCAGATTAGATTAGCGAGTCCGGTCATACTGACATGACCACCGTGGGCCCGTCTATCCCCTCACTGATCGGCCAAGGCATATCATGCCCGGCTATCCCAAAACGCGAGTCCAAACTTGCATGGTCACACTTCCCAAATTGCAAGCCGATCTCGACCACTCGACTTCACCGGACGATTTGAGTGGCTTAGATCACGTTTTCATGGAGACGATCGGTATAGGCGTGAATACCAGCCTACCACCTACATGCCGGACGGATTGAGCAAGACCAGACCAAGCTTGAGTCGTCTTGAAGCGCGCGCCCGAAGTTGGCACGATGTGCGGCTTTTGCGGCACCCGGTTGCATTGCAAAATCAAACTCAACCACCCCACTTTGCTTGGTCAAATCGAGTGGCCTAGATCGCTCCTTTATGGGACGGAGAGTACGGACGTGTACACCACATCTTGTTTACACGCATGCCGGTCGGTCCTTCCCAAAACCCTTCCCATGCTTGGTTTCCGACCAAGGTGAAGAGTGATACCTGCGCGCCTCTTGAAAACTCTGATTCCATCAACGGTCGCAGATGAGTGTCTCAAAGATCATCTCGTCCGTCCGGCTTCACCGACTTGGTTATACAACCACTGGCGGGAGTTAATTGGTCAATGAGGCATCATGGTGATCACCACCCGTCAGCTTTACCACACCATGATGCGATACCTACATAAAAATACACATGATACTTCACAAGTATCGGTTTCTGAATAACACGGTTATTCAATTTAGCATCACATGCTACCTTTTGTGGGTCCCACGATCACACATTCCGGACATCAATCATGTCACAAAGTGGGTGATACATACTATGGTATTGAGTGCAGCGGTTTACAGCGTGCGTGCGTACAGCAGCGCCATCACAAGAACGTGTCGGGAAGTCATGGACGGTTAGAGATGACACGAGAAGTGGGCAAGCTCGGTCGTGTGACACTAACACATTACTCCACTACTCCATCACTCCACTTTCTCCACTTCCCACGAGAGACGTGAATAAGGCTCAAATGACTTGTATAAATAGGTTCTCCTCCCTATTTTCCAAACGGAAGAAAAACAACACAAGTCCAGGACGAGACGAAACCAAGTGTTAATACAAAAGCGTATTCAAACACCCAGAGCTTCGCTTGCATCAATCGTAAGCCTGCTCACCTTTCGTTACAAGTCATAAGCAAGCCAACACCTTCACAATCTCAACATCTTCTTAGCTTCCCTCTAAGATCAACCCCATCTCCTTCACTTTATTCTGGAAACAAGTACGGAGCGGCCATTTCTTGGTTTAGGACGGACTTGCAGTTAATTCGAATCTACAAGCACTCATGATGCATTTGTTTTAGGAGTTTAGATTCATTCTCATCCACAAACCCCAAATTACCAAATCCAATGAGAATAGTTTTCCCCAAACACTCCCCACCGTATTTTCGATAATTCTCTTTCTTAATCTCTCAGAAAAAAAATTAGATCTCAATTCATTTCCCTTAGATTCTATTTTCTTCTATTTGGAATCTCTTTTTTTCTCCAAATATGGATTATTTAGAAACTAGAAATTATAGATCGAGAAAAGTTATGCCCTAAATTCAAAAAAAGTAAAACAAAAATTACAAAAACTGGTTAAAATGGTGAAGAGCGAATACTCAACAAGAGAGAAACAAAGATGAACAACTCAAGAAAACGATTAAAAATCCCCCAAAGGTAAATCAATCCTTTGTCTCATGTTGTTTGATCAATAATAAGATCTTTTTATTTATTATTGTTCATATTTTTGATTAATGTTCATTAATGGTCCGAGGAACAGTCTTACATTTCCGTGTTAGATTTAATTCCACTAGAACTAGTTAGTTGTTGTTGGTTGATTCTGGTCATTTTGATGAAACACTTTTTGGACGCGACATTTTTCCTCATCAATGGTTCCACTTAACTGTTGTGTTGATTAGTGCAGTAGTTTTGATGAAACCATTTTTGGTTTCATTATTTTCCTTGTCAATTTGGTTCCACCAATCTGTTTGTGTGTTGATTAATGCAGTAGTTTTGATGAAACCATTTTGGTCATCATTTTCCCTTGTCGAACAGTAAAAAATTGAAGACAATTCCACATTGGCGTATTATATTGTCTTCATTTTTGATGAAACCATATTTGGTTTCCATCTCCTCTTATAGTTACATATATCCATTGGATGTGTTTTGTGTTGGGTGTGTTTACTTGATGTTTGTTGATGTGTTGATTGGTTTTCATTTTTAGTTATGGTTTCATCATTTCGGTATGTTTCATCATTTTGTTAGTGCTATTGTTTTACTTTTGGTTTCACAATAGGGAAAAAAGATAAACAAAGCCATATAGGTGCTCGTTGCATCATTTGTGCACGGAACATCTGCAATAAAGGCTTTGATACAAAAAGGAGAATACTTTACACGTGCCTAAAAAAGTACGTTCTTTTGGCAAATTCAGTTTTTGTTGAATTTGCTACTTGTAAAATGATTTATCGACTAATTGTAATGGTGACAAATTACGGTTTACGTAAAAAAGATTTAATTGATTTCGATTTTTAGTTCCTTCTGACTTATGTCTAAAGAATATGATTTCTATTTTTATCTGGAACATTGATTGTCACTGAAAGAACTGACAATTTTTCATAATTCACTACGTTGTAACACTTGATAAGCATGAGATCTTGCAAATTCATAAATGGTGTATCATATACTCTGTACACCAAAAAAGTTAATCGCTTTAGTAATTTTATTATAGAAATTAGACAACATTATCTTTATGTTGTTAAGATGCAAAAGAAAATAACGGTAAAAAATGATGAAAGCAAAAATGGTTTCAAAGAAAATACGATGAAACCAAAAAGGGTTCCAATAAATACATGAAACTTATTTTGGTTCCAACAGATTGTAAAAGCCCGCAAGCTCCGCCAAACTTAATCTAAAAATGAAACAAACATACATACTGCAACAAATTAACATGTTTAACTATGTAAAGAAGAGAAAAGAGAATAAATGAAAAATAACTCTAAAACAAACATTAAAATGAAATCCAAAAGTAGATTAACATATATTATATGTAGTCTAAACTAAATCGAAACTGAAATTCAAGAATTGTAACTAATGGTCATATACATCCGTCAGCATGTCATGTCCTTCGGTTATGGGTAGTCAAACATAGAAGCTACCACAAGTTCTCATCTTCTTTTGGGAAGTGAAATATGTATTAAAATTATTTCTTCTTACTGAAGACCTAGTTGTAAGAGTATCTGGATTAATAAATAAGGATTTTTGGAAACACTATAGCTGGCCTTTAAATCATGGGAAGTTGATTAGTTTCTCACAACATTGGTTTCATGCAAATACCTCTTCAAAGATTCCACTCAATGATAAATACTGCTGCATTCGAACTCTAGCCGCAATTCGACTTGCCAACAATGAAAACTCAAAACTACCGAGACATAAAATTGGCCAAATTATCAAGTACAATATAATTAGAAAATGCACTTAAATAAGCTAAGATAAGAAAGAATGAAACAACCTAGGTCACCACCATCACCCTTACCGACACAAGAACAACAACGAGACATACGTTTACACAACATAAATATTTACTTTGTGCAATGTGAACATTTACCGGAAGCTGTTGTAATCCGAACATTTACGAGGAACTATGTCTAGCTTATAAATTTCATGGTACTATAGCATATATGTGGGCGAAAATTTGACAGTATCTTGTGATGGCTTCCGAATTGGTAATACTAATTACAACAAGATTATGTCCGATAAGACTAGCAAGTGGCGATCGAGGATTTTACCTTTTCATCATACTCTTTCTTGAGTAATACCTCTCAAGAAATGTATACAGCGGTTCCAATGGTTGATTTCGGTAGTGAATGCGGCACGAGGAATTTGGAAAAAATCATACAAAGTTAAAATCCAAGGAAGGAGTTTTTCGCTAACAATATTGAGGATTGGTTAGCAATCGGTTCATCCATGATCAAAAAGATGACATTGAGAATTTTTTCAAGTACAATGTCATTGAACTAAAAAAGTCTCCACTACTTTCAACAGAACCATGTCTAACTTATAAATGTCATGGAACCATAGAAAAGCAAAAGAAAACTCTTGTTTGTTCCACTTAAGTAAAAAATCAACAATGACAACAAAAAAAAAAAAAAAAAAAAAAATAGGTTTAAGACTAATTATACAATCAAGTTTTCCCTAACCATTTCCAAAAACCCAAAACAAAGCCCTAATTTTGGAATGAATAAAACAGAAACAAATACAAAACGATTTATAAATCAAATAAAATTCGATAACAAAATGAAATTGATTCAAAATCCCATTTCTGCATATGTAAATTAAAAAATGTGGAAATTTCTAAGGAACCCATGTTTGATTCCTCTCTCTTTTAGAAACCCATCATTAAAATAGTATATATACGTAACCCAAAACATAAGATGAGCGGTTAAGATTAATAGTTTTAGATAAGTTTATATATCCACAATTTTGACGTGACTAAACTAACCTCTATCCATTATATATTATTAACAAAGAATTTGAAAAAAAAAATCGTTTGATTTATGGTCAATTTTGAGTGGGCGTCATTTGTGGAGGCAATGGAGGAAAGATATTGCAAAATTCACGGTGCATTGACTAACAAATTTATTGAAGATATTACGAGATTTCATGTGCATTATTTTGAGTAATGAGATTTAAATTTCCACTTTTCCTCTCTCAAAAAATCTTTTCACTTTTCTCTCTTATGTCGATCAAAAATCGATTCGATTTTTCTCTCTCTGAAAACTCTTTTCTAGCTGGCTAGTAAAATTACTAGTAAAATTGATATTTTACGGTTTTGTTTCCGTTATCAAAATGTCTAATGAATATATTGTTCCATTTATATCAAAATTTCTCTTTTTTGAATTTCCTTAATGGAATGTTGTTCAAGAATAGGATAAGGGATAACTTAATCCCTTCCTTCTGGTCTTTCATTCATTGATCCAAATTGGTTGATTGTATTTTAAGTTTTAAGGACTTCGTTTTTGTTGCGAGGCTTGATGTGTTATTATGATCTTAACAATAATAATGTGGGTGCATGATCTTGCCAAGGACTGTTTGTGTTCTATCCTTTAATTTTTTTAGGGTTTGATGACTGTTTGTGTTCTTGTTATATCATCATCATTATCACTAATTAATTTAATTATTGTTTTTGTGCTAATTGTGATTAACGTTATTGGTAAATTGCATTATGGTTTATGTATTCTTCATGATTAATATTATTTGTAATTTAATTCTTGTTTAATGTGATAATTAAAGTCATCACTGTATTGTCAAAATTGTTGTTATGTTTATGTAATATAAGTATAATTATCATTCAAAGTGATAAGCTTGCAATTGTGAAAACTATTCAAAGTGATAAGTGCAATTATCATTATATTGTCCCCGTGATAAGTGCAATTATCATTCTATTGTTCCTGTGATAAGTGCAGTTATCATTCAAAATGATAATTGTAAGTGATAATTAGAAGAGTTTGGGCATGTAGGCTTTCAGCATCTTTAAGCTTAATTTTGCAAAATCCTCGCACACCTCTTTAGTTTATATTATAACTAAATCATGAAAAATAGAGTTTTCGGGAATCGATAATTGCGAGTGTGAGATTATCACTAAATTGTGAAAAATCGAATTTTAGGGACCTCGATGATTGCGATTTTCACAAAATACACTAAGTTGTGAAAAGTCGAATTTTCAAGACATGTTGATAGTGGCGATTTTCACAAAACATAATATGGTGAGATTTTGTAATTATCATTAAATTAGGATAATACTCAATTGGTTCCAACTAGTTAAAGGCGTAATTATCACTAAATTGTGAAAACTATATTTTTCACATTTAAACTCGTGATGAAAAAAGTGAAAAGGATTTTAATTACAATTTTCACATTCAAACTCGGTAAATAAAAGAAGTGAAAAGCGAATTTAATGGAGTGATTTACACGCTAATTATGGTTAATCTTAATTTAATTGAGTTAATTAAGTGAGTTGTTTTAGGAAGAAGTCAATGAGAGAAGGCGAGATTGATGGAGGCGTTAATTTAAGAATTTTGTTAAGATTGCGTTTCCTTTTTTTCTTTGCTAATTGTTTTTTTTTGTTAAAAGAAAAAAATTAACTAGTTTATTTTAAGTTGAAGGTTATTTTTGTAAAGAAGTAACGTTTATAACTAATTTTGGACTGTACATATATAAAATCTTATTGGTGGGCTTTAGATATAAAAATAAAATATTTGGGCTGAAGAAAAAATTCCCCATTAAAAAATTTACCTCCTGGAAATTAATTTGGAGTGAGGAAGAGAAGGTAATACAACTCTCATGACTACGGATGTTGCTTACGCTTTCGATATTCTTGTGGTGATGAGGGGAGAGAAAAGAATGAGGCGGTGTTGATGGGCGATCATGAGATGGTCTTGGTCAATCTAAATACGAAGAAGAAGACGACTAGAGATAGAGAGATGATCTTGGTAATGGCGATGTGAGTGAGATAGGGAGATACGAGAGAGCACGGTCAATTTAAATACGAAGAAGAAGACGACTAGAGAAAGAAGAAGAGGGTAAGCTCGATATTTCTATAAAATGGAATGGATGTAATTTACCTTTTTAAAAACATTTGGAGTTTTTTGTATCAATTTTAGGGAATATGTGTAGATTTAATGGATCTCAACATATGGGTGGAGTTTTTGTGTGGTAAATATGGTCACCTTGGTTTTTAGAGCTTATTATGTTTTTATTTTGAGAAAAGGGTAGTATTTAATCTAAATGTGGGTTGCATTTAGTCACTACACATACATTCGATATGAAATGTTAGTAGGATGATATACATATTCGATATTATCAAGAGTATAAATCATAGTTTGGCTAAGTTTGCCTATGTAAGTGGTGGTCTAGATTTGTCTGAAAAGAAGATAAATCTACGGTCATGGTTTTGTTCAACTTAAATATTAGTATAAGTGTTTGTCTCATTATTTTCTCATAATAAATGATTTATTAATTTTACATCATAAATGTCCCTTAATTAATATATATAAAAATTATTTGAATAGATAGTAGTGGTAGGGTGGTAGTAGAATAAGTAGTAGGTGGTGGAAGCGGTAGCGGGTGTTAGTTAGTGGTGGGGGCGGTTACATTGGTTTTGGTGGAAGAAATAGTGGCGGTGGATGGTTTTAATGGTGGTGGTGCGGTTTTTCTTTGGAATCAAAAATAATGAAAGAAAGTTTTACATGACGGGTAACATTGTGAAAAATATAGTTGGTTGTTTTTGACATGGTTAATAAAGCGGGTAACAAATATTTCGAGGATGATACCCAAATCATATAAGACAAAATGATCATGATCATTGGATCAAATGGTACCTTTGCTATCTTTGGTAGCTTGGATTAAACGCATGGTTTTTAATATTAACAAAAAATATATAGTTTAATAAATTAATTGACTAACTAAGTTTGCTCAACCTATACTTTATACATGGCCTTGCCAGGATAAAAAGTTAGAAGTGCGCCCGATATTTGAGGGATGGGAAGTGGGCGGTGGTGGAGAAAGAAGTGATATATGGTGGTTTTATGGTGCTTGAGGGTATTGGTGAGTAGTAATTACTATGTTAATTATGTGCCGCTAAAAGGGTAACACTATAAAGTAGAAATGCTGGTTGATCGTTATATGGTGCTGGTGTTATTGGGATGTCACGTTTTATAATAAATACTAACAATTACATATTTAGTATCAGATCACTCCCTCCAATAGATAAATCTACGCTTGCATTGAGATCCGTAGCGAGAGAACAAGTTGTCTTTTGGATTTCTAAATGATAATGAATATAATGAGACGACTCCCTCTCGGTTTCTCAATGGCTGAAACCTTTTAAAAAAATTAATCGAACAACACTTAGATGGAGCACATCACCACCGGTGTAAACTTCTACGAATTGCTACATATCCGGTGAATTTTTTACGGATTAATATGGTGATTTTGTCCTACGTAATTTTTAATGAGGCATGCGATTAAATCTCTAATAGTGATTTTTAAAGGTATTTAATAATTATGAAATTCTCTTATAATTTTTATTCATGCAAGTATTGATTGAACTTGGGTTCTTTTATATTTTTGATACATATAGGGTATTCTCTTTGTAACATTGATGTTAGTCTCTCATTTTCCCGTTAACACTCTATTTTGATCTCGGATTTATAGTTATTTGACTAATGTTAGGGTATTTGTTTAATCTCAAAGTAGATTAAACCCAATGTGTATTCTACGAATTGAAGCGTGAGAAGTTTTTTTAAATGTTTGTACTTTGAAACTAATAATTTTTCTTGAGAAGGTTATTTGAATTTATGTAGATCTGAGATATCAATATGGCTATGTTCTTTATTGTTCCAAACTACTTGAGTAACACTAGATGTGAGAACACCACCCATGCACTACTTAGCATAGTTGATGCAACATTTTTATCCACAAATTTCTTGATTTTATGTTATAAATATGATTGAGCTCACACATACATCTCAACCTTCGATAGTCTTCATTTTTATAACTCTCACATTTGCAAAAATAAAATAAAATAGTTTTTATCTATAATAAGGAAAATATTATGGGGTTTGCTTCAAAGCCTTAGTTATTCATAAACGTCATGGAGTTGGATTGGCAGGTTTAGGTATATCTTTATTAGATGAACTATTCTTTTTGAAATTTAAAATTAGGTGGGATGGAATAGTAAATGGGGAAAATATCCATTGTTTGTTTTTTAGATTTTCATGTTGGGACTACATTATTACTAAATGAGATAATAAATCGAAATAACACGCTTAATTAAAATAAAAAGATCACGTAACCCATTATTTTTCTTGCCAATACCTATCGAATATCAAAATAACTACCGCGAAAAAGTGAAGCAAGACGAATGTGAACAATATCATTATTAGAACACAAAACATCCAAAATCATGCCGTTACAATGACTGATTTTATTAAGCCCTAGTAAATTTATAAGTAGAAGTGATGCAAATATTTTGTTGCCCTTGAACACTTCGAGTCTAAAACCTATCTGGCCCATAAACTAAAATCCTTGACAATGAACCTAAACGCAATAAACTTCCTGGAACCCCCGCTTACTCCATTAGCTAATTTTCTTTGCTCCCACTACTCCATTAGGTAATTTTATTTCCTCTTAATACTCATTACTTGATTAGCATCAATAAATTTGCTCCGAATCAGGAAGGCCGGCTTGACTCTAGAAAGCCATGTCATACAATGATTGCTTCGTGGTGCTAATTCCTTGCACATACTTACTTTGATGACTATTCCAATTCGTCAATTTGATTTCAAAAGAAGAAAAAGAATTGTTCATCGATTAGTTCCACTTGGTTTTACTTTCTATAGATGAAATAAACAACTTTGTAATGAATCACTACACAGAAGCTTCTAAGTAAAGAGGCTATATAATTTTCAAAGAGAAAAAGAAGAGGAATATTGTCCTAGGTACTTGAGAGTTGGAACCAATCGATTATTGGGTGGGTGGGGAGAAGAACTTGGGCTTGTATACCATAATGAAAACTAGGTTAACAAGTGGAAATTCAAATACTGTTTGAATTCCAGGGACAATGTTCTAAAAGATTAGCAAGGGGTTCTTTTATCAAAGTGACCAGAAAAAACATTCACACTAAATGGGTATTCAAAAGAACATTGTTGACAATGCTAAATTGACAATGCCCGATCCGGAATCCATCTTGATGAACATGAACTGCAAGCTAAATTTTTGTTAATATTATAGGCATTAGATAATTTTTGACAGGCTCATTATATATTATAAGCATTAGATAATATTATATTTATTTCATTACTAATATCACAATTATTAATTTACTAGTATTTTATGTGGTTATTTATTAAAATATACATTATTACAGACAATTAAATTAAAAATTAACTTAAAATAATTTTTTAAAGAAATTCACTGATTCACAAATAAATTTATCAGCAAATAATATATTAATAAATAAATATTTTGAAAAAAATAAACATTTGAAAAAAAAAGAATGACCTTGATTAGAGGTGTAAAACATCTGGGCCGAAGCCTGATTCCGACACAAAGTCGCGTGCTTCACGTTCCATGTGTCTTGTGTTGTCATAAACGATTTCGCGTGTTGTGCTTGTGTTTGTGCTTTATTAGTCAAAAAAGCTAGCGCGATACGGCACTGAGCACTGACACGAATAAGCGTGATGTGTTGTCGTCTTTCTTTAAATCTTATAAACAATTTAAAATCCTTAATGTATACATTAAGTCGCACATTATCACAGAATTTAATTAGACAACATATCATTTGAAATTATTTCAAGTAAAATTAAAAAGTTTATTCAATAAAAAATAGCCCATCAAATATGAAATTGGATTATTGTCATGTAAATTAATGTTCTAGTTATATAGAGGTGTTGACGTTATATGACGATATTGAAATATATTTCCAAATATTAAGGTATTATATGTGTTGTTATAAATAAGCGACATAAAATGTTAAAAACTAGCTAGAATAGTGACTCTTTTGTGAAATATACAAAAAATGTGATGTATTATGCCTTGTTATATGGTGTATTTATACATGTTATGAGCGTCTTTCTCTTAACGTCTTTGGTGCTAATTTGACCCACGTGCTTATCCGTCCCGTCTTTGTCTTTGTACCTCTTGTCTGGAAATTAGTCAAACCCGACATGTCCCATTTAACTAACGTCTTTGTCATCGTCTTTGGATGTGCTCAAATTTTTAGCGTCTTTGAAATTTGAAATTTGTCTTCGTCTTGTACGGCCAATTTACACCTCTGAGCAACGCCAATTATCAATTTCATCAATAATTATTTCCAAACACATAAATTTTGGAGTCCCAATTTTTGCGCCTTTCTTAAAGCAGTGTGCACAAAACAAATGATGTGATTGGCTTATTTTTAACAGCCGGTTAACTAATTAATATAATTCGTTTTATTTTATTTAGATCTTAAAAAGGTAATGAATCATATATCAAATCCGATAATTCCAAAAATATAGGATTCTATACAAGGATATAGATAATCCATCTCGACTATAACTATATCCATACGGATTATGCCAACCAATTTTCAAAATATAACCAATTAAAATAATTTCTTTTTTAATACAGCATTTTAGCTTAGACAAAAACGAAAAATAATCCCTATTTGGTGACCATTAAAATGTATATTTCATCATCATAAACAGGTAAAGTGAAAAATAACATATGCAAAGGTAAAGAGAAATTAAAGCATTCCCTTCTTGGCCACTTCCAGGCGCATATAATACGTCAACAACCAAGCCATGATCGTGAAAAAGGTGTGTTTCCAAGCTTCTTGAACATAATACGTTACCAGCAAGTCATGGTCGTGAAAAAAAAACTGTTCCTGCACTTGCACTGAAGAGGAAGAAGTTTCTTGAACAGAAACGGCAATTACCCAACCAATAGTAACACTTAATTAGTGTGATGATCAATTCAACATCACGTTTCTTAAAACAAATTCAATTTATCATCACGTTTTTGTTTACAAATTAAGAGTTTCATTTTTTGGAATCCTATATTTTAGGTATTAATTAGATTTGATATATATTTTGTTACTTTCTTTAAGGTTTAAATAAAATTAAAATTAATTGAAATACGAATTCTAGTAATTAGTTAACCGGATGTCAAGATAAGCCAATAGGATTATTTTGTTTTGTGCACACTCTTTAAAGGAGTGTGCACAAAATTGAACTCATCACTTTAAATTTTGAAGGGTGGAATTCAATTTTTAGGAAATTTGAATTCTACGGAGCTTTAGATGCCAAAGGCAGCCTTACAGATGTGAAGATTAGCCCCTTTTCAAGAGAAGAAAATAAGAAAAGAAGAAGCCTCCTTGAAATTTCATTGAAATTCACATCGAGACATCATATCCAATCACTCACTGATGGCCGTATAGGGGGGTCATACTAAAACAAATTAAGCCATAGGAATCTAGACAGGGATCTCATGACTTTTCAAGATATCTTTCTCTTTATATCACAAGAGAAAACCCAAATAAATCAAAAGTGTCATAATAGGACTCTAGGGTCACGGTCATCCACCGGACCACAATTAGAAAGTCTTTCCTGCTAGTGGGGTCATTCTAGTTGACTTCAAGTCAATAAATAATACTTATGAACAGCACATAATAGACTCCTTAGTGAAGAAGATAATTTCCCTTGTTGTCTCTTTTGATTCTATACCACAGAAGATGTGGCAGTAGACCAATTCTCCAAGAAACGAAAGAGATGAGATGAGATGAGATGAATGAAAATATAACGCGGATTTAGCTTTTGAATTGATGACTCTCACCTACACATATGGCAGGTTCCACTGTACCATATTCGCCATCTTAATGTACCAGTACCACATAGGTAGATTTTGAATGATGTGACATCAAACAAATTCAAATGATTTAATATCTAGAAGAAATTGATAATTTTCATCTACTCTAGTCACCGTTCAAAGCAAAAATATGCACTCCTTTTCAAAGTTTAGGACATTGACTGTAAATTCTGGTCTATCACCACAATCCTTCACTTCAGTGCTTCTTTATTGGGCGGACATTGAATAACAAAAATAAAAATATCTATGTTTCGGTTAAGCAAACACCAGGGCCGTTCGAGTTGTTTTTTCTTGCCGAAGCGTCTGATTTTTGTTGCCCCGTAATTACATCGATGATCATTTTTCTGATGATCGAACAATAATGATAGCGAACTATCAAGATAATGAACATATACAAAGACATACAAAATAAGAATGAGAGATTAAGATGAGAATTAGAAAACCTTTACAACTTCACTCTTAAATCCTAATAGGCTTGATTGTTCTTTTTCTTTTGTAATTAGGCACTTGATAATGATTATCGAGATGGAATGGGAAAACACTTGGTTTATGTTGTTATTATACACAAAATTGGTTAAAAGGCCAGAAATGACAAAATCTGGGTGAAAAAGACATTTAGATTTTGATCTTTGTTTAAATGAACAAAAATACAAAAATAAGCGGGATGTAAACAGTTTAATCTGCCAATTTTCAAATACTTTTTGTTTTTTTTTAATTTACATCGGGATGCATAGGTTTCATCCTTGCTATTTTTTAAGTTTAAGTCGGGATGATCAGAGTTTCATCCTTGCTTATTTTTTGTCCATTTCAGCATACTAATTTTTGCTCGTCCATTTTAATTAAGGGTTTAAAAATATTTGGACAAATGACCTATTTTTAAATTATTGATATTCTTTAGATTATACAACACAATTATGAATAAACCCTAAAAATATTTTTATTTTTAACAAAAAGCAGAAATAAGCGAACAACTATTTTGTTGCCCCACGGGCCTTGTTGCCCCGAAGTGGGGCTTTCTGCTTCCCTATTGGCCGAGCCTATGAACACTGAAGGACACAATTTTGGTTTAAGAGCATTGATGTTTAATCTCTAATACTACTTGGGACTTCATGTGTTTTTGCGAGACGGTACTCTGTTTGTTATGCGGTAAAATGGTGAAACATATTAAGTTTGTGAGAACTTATTTGCATAATATTGGTGGAGGGTGAAAGTTTTTTTGCATATTTTAATGGTTTAGAATTAGGAAAATGATTAGATTTTAATAAAAAAATTTAAAACACGGTTCAAATGGACGAGTAAAAATTTTATGGGTGAAATGGACAAAAAAATAACAAGGATGGCTGGATTAATCCGGCTTAAACTTAAAAAATAAGCAAGGATGAAGCTGGATGCATCTGTGTAAAATAAAAATAAGAAAAAATATTTGAAAAGACCGAGGATGAAAGCGGTTTACATCACTGTTTTCAATTTTTGTCCATTTAAACGATATCTAAATCATTTGTCCTTTTCCACTGGAAATTTTGATTTTGGTCTTTTTAACCAATTTTGTGTTTAGGAATTTGATTTTGAGTTGATATTTGGAAAGCTTTCTTGGGGTGGTTCATTTTGCAAAAATTATCGACTAAGTGGCAAATATGTCACTTACCCAGTCGGGATGGAGTTTCTATAGATTGATGGAGTCTCGAATCGCTAGGTAGAGACTATGCCACACAGTTAAGTTGAATCCGCCATCATCCTAGACTTGATCGCTCGATGTAGTCCATGTCCCGAGTGATATTTCATCCCATAGCTATAAATGCATCACCCTATACATACTCAATTGCTACAATGAATCCCATAGATCGTGATGCATATGAGGGTTGTCAGCTTGTTTTTTGTGTCATTAACAGACATGTGCTATAATTTGTGGCTTTAACCATACAATTATATCGAGAAAGAATGATTGGTAAAACCAACGTGAGTGTGTTAACAGGATCACTTAGGGAATGGAAAAAAGTAAATGGAAAATCTTTTTGCTTCTTTAAGTATAGTGTTGCACAAATACATTTTTAATACAGAATTTAATAAAATGTAAAAACCGTTGTGGATTTGAAAATTAATTTTAAGATAATTTTTATTAATAAATTTTTTTTTATATCGAATGTTTTAAAAGGAATTACATCTATCATACTATTGATATCCTTGATTATCTGATTTTCCCTTACCTACAACAGCGATCCATAGATCCAACATAGCGAGAGAACTCACTGATTTGAGTCTAAGTTGGTGGTTGAGTAGCATCAAAATTATCTCCAAAACCTTGAAATGGTGAAAATGGTTAAAATGCTAATGCGGGTGTGGCAATTGGGGTATAAAAATTAGTTTGCTAAAATGCTTCAATGTTCAAGCCAACATGGGTTTGTACTTGAGCTGCTGGCATGTTCAAGAAACAACAAGAAGTTAATACCTCACTTATTTCCATGTGAATGCCTCCATCACATGGTGGTATTTGTGTCTCTTGCATTATAAATCAAGTGGAATGACGATTTTTTTTTTAACTTCTTTGGATGCCACCACCAGATCTGGAACCTCAACCACATGACTTGAACTTACACTATTATGACTTGAACCTACACTACACCATTTTTAGGAATTAGCAGCAGCGCTGGCCGTTCTTGGTGAGCTTCATAGCAGCAAAGTGACGTTTCAAAACACGGTGTTGCATTTATTCGCAACGGCATAAGCTCGTTGCGACTCTTGGTCGACAACGGGGATTCGCAACGTACTTTGCCGTTGCGACCCTTTATTGCAACCAAGGCATGCGGTTGCTAGCTTTGTTTCTAATTACAGGAATACCCCTACCGGAACTAAAATATTATTGGTTAAGTTCTAATTTGCGGATTTTTGGTTCTAACTTAGCAACATATTATAGGCGTTGCTAATTTTTCACAACATAAAAAAAAGGTCAAGTCTTCATTGACACTGGTCAAAATCCATTTCCCTGGCATTTCCCCCTGCCGTTACCCGAGTTCCCCATTCATCATTTCCACAGATATACATACATTCATTCATTCATTCCTGAAATATCAAATTATGAAAAATGGATTCTTGATTGATGTTAACAAAAAATATGAGTATTTGATACAAATGTATTCTAAGTATCCAACAAACTAGTGTACACATTAGAAACATACTTGGTTCCTAAGTTCGATTCATGGAAAATTACGAAATTCTAAGTTCTTCTAACTTAAATCACTATAAGGAGATTACTACATAAAATTACAAATCTTCAGTTTCTCTACATAAACTTACAAATCCAGTATGCTTGAGCGTGTGTTGTTATTTCATCTTCAAACTTTGAAGCGCATAAAGTTATAAAGATTGAGTCAAAGACTAATAACGAAATAATAGGTTATATAAGCAAATCAAAAGAACCCAAATACTTCTCACTGCACGTAGCTCATGCGAGAGATTGATAGTATCAAACTACACTCAAATTTATACACTCATCGTGGGAAACGGCTACTAGTTTACGTAAAAAAAAAAAAAAAACCACCTTGGTTTCTCTTCATTACATGGCAAAACTACAATGCTACAAAAACAACCCTAATATATCTTACGGGAAAATTAACGGGTATACATTTTGAGGAGAAACTAAAACTCGGGGTGTATATAAGGAAAAAGAAAAGGTAGGCGAAAGGGAAGTATATAGTACTTTCCACGGGATCTTGAGATTACAATTTTCATCAAACTAAACTTGGTTTTCCTAAACCATGATCTTACAAATAAAGGGAGTTCGCAAACATAATACCTCGACGTAGGCCACTCACTTTCTTGCTTAGAACTTTGCCTCGGATCCACCTCACGGCTTTACTTGAAGCTTTCAAGCGATGCACAACATTTGATGAATCCCCGAGTAATATGATAAAGGCAATATATTGATAGGTGAGATGATAAAAATAGGGATTCATTTCTCAAATTATTTGGTGTAGCGAGGTTTTAGGAATTACCGATTTAAAAACTCGTCGAGTCTTCTTTGCAAGCTTAGAATGATACTTCCCTCAAAGATATCGGTCATTTCTATAACCTTAGCAAAAGTTGCACCACTGGAAGCCAGACATCAAGGTGAATCAAAAGTTGCAAGCCAGAGAAAATTAAGAGAGTTGCATAAACTATTAACTAAAATCGAATTTTGTATCGAAAGATATCAAAGTGTTTTAAGCCTCATTCACTTACTTAAACAAATAATCAACAAACGGTTATACCAAAACTTAACGAGACCTCTGCGATTCTTCGCGCACTGTCTTGGAGTTCTTTGTAATGGCTTCCCAAGTTCGGTTCTTAAAATGTATTTGTTCATTTGAACGATCTCAGGAACAAAGCAGCTCGCAAAAGCTGCAACTTGATGGTGATCTAGATCATTAAACGTACCTAATCATGTTTGTTGGTAAGGATTAGTATAGATAGGTGAAGTACTCCTTATGGAAGTTGATCCGGTGACTATTACAAAAGTGAGAAGACAGAATAATGAATTCACCATTGAACATCAATTCGGTAATAAAAGTTCATCTCCGTGTCTATCGGACAAGCGACTGTCCTTCAAGCGCACAACACCATCGGCATCAATATGGCCAAGCTTTTTAAGACCGAGATCGGTTTTCGGCTCGTCGCGGAATTGCGGGAAAAAGGAAACAAAGTTAAATTAAAACTACAAAATTAGCATTACAGACCTTATGTCTTTGGATGATCAAATAACTTCTTCTCAAGTTCCTCAATTTGACTCATCACATCAACAAATTCTTGGTCCTCAATGGCCATATCCTACAAGAAGGTGAAAAAAAGTTGAAAGTACGGAGGAAACATAAATCTGTTTGACTTGAGTGCTAGACACTGAAGGAACGGACCAGATAAACAAAAATAACAAATCCCAGTGAAGCAAGTCCAAATTTGACCACCATTTAGACTCCAAAAGAAAAGAAAAGAAAAACTAGGAGATAGACTTTTATGTTTTCTTAAAACAGTAAAGAGTGATAATATAGATACTTGAGTACATGATAGATAGAGGAAAGAGTTAATCTAGGCTAACAATAAAGTGTTATCACCTGGATTATGTGCATTTCCAAGGATAACCATGTTGCGAGATGATAAAATATAAAATATGTAACTTAAGAAAATAAAGATAACTTCACAGGGTTGAGCTTTGGAAGACCTTGAGGAAACCTAGTACCCAACTCTGCTTTTGACAATATACTTTGCCCTAGCTTCCAATGGTCGGAGGGTAGAAGGAACAAATATTCTGATTTTGCTAAGAGCAGAAATGAGTGGCATCTGAACATGAACCTGCAATTGATGAAATGGACATATATGATATTTGCCCATTCATGTAATGATAACCATTATGTTATTCGGTTTACCAGTGACAAGATCGGGTGCCCGACCCTTAGTAAAAATTATTGCTTCACATGAGCTTGACTCACCACGTGCATTTCACCCTTCTCCCGGGACGAGGTGGGGATGGCTTGGAGCAGAGTCCCATTTTCACTTGATCCAGGAGAACAATGGAGCAACGTATCCACTATGTAATCACTACCTCGTGAAGAGACTGGCAAAGTGCTCGAGGGTGATGAAGGCTTTCTCACCACATTAACCACCACTCCCCAACCCCAATCGGTTGCACCATCTTGTACTTTAACCTGTATCAATGATCATACGGCATTAAGTAATTAAGCTCCCAATATAATATTCTAGAACGTAAGCCTTATTTCCTATTTGGTACATCCATTTTATCATAATGTGCGAGATGGAGAAAGATCACTAATCATAAGTCATGACTTGTAATATAAGTTATATAACCAACAATCAGATAAGTAGAACAGAAAGGAAGAGCGAAACTTAGTTCAAATATATAAGAAATTAAAAAAATAATGATTAAGAATACAATAACAATTGCCATTAATGACAGTTAAAAGTATATAGGTAGAGTCATGAAAGATACTAAATGAAGAGAACTAGTTATTTATTAGTTCCACTAAAAAATATCAATGATTTTTTAATGGTTACTTCAACAGTCAGAAATGCTTAGGCTTGTACATACCAGCCTACCAGGAAGAAGAAAAAAGAGAACTCTTTCGGGTCGGGTTATTTCTGACATCATCTTCCACTCAAGCATAGCAATATCAAGTCTTAGCTTATGATATTCGCAACTTACTTTTGTAAAACAAGAAGTTGAAGCTTAAGATGCAAGTCAAAGTGGTTAAGAGTGAAGAAATTCAACTTTCTCGAAAGAAAAGCACCTCCCCAGAAGCATCAAGCATCTCGGCTTCTTTCCAGTTTGAAACCTTATCCCCAATATCGGGTAAAGCACGAACAACCAAAAGATGGTTAGTATCGCCACACAATTTGAACTTAGTGAAGTAACGAGATGATACTAGTGAGGAAGGGATGAAATATAAATCTTCTCATCTTTGGCTGATGAAACGAGTTCTTGATAACATGCTCGGTGAGAATGCAATATGCAGTAAGGAAATTAAAACCAAAATAAATGCAAATATGTGCTTGAAAGTGGATGGTGAGATTAAGAGTTACATCTATCACTAAGATGCGGCTATAATTACAGACAAGATATGTGAAAAACAACTACAGACTCTCTAACCTAAATCAAGATTATGCTGACACAATAAAAAGAACAACAGTTATGCAACACCTAATAGTACCCAGAAATTAAGATGATATGAAAAATTACAGGGTTACAGTAACTAAAATCTACGACGAGGAATGACGGACATCTTTTAACGGGGATGCGGGGCATGTAAAAAGAAAAATGACCAACTAAGCTATACTACAACTTGACAAAGTTACGAGATGAACCACAAACCGAAAACAAAAACTATAACTAACATTAACATTTACAACGGGAACATGATCTGATTATATAAAAAATGGGTTACTGAGTTACACTACAATTGTTGAAGACAATAATCATTAGAGGTTAAACAATATAACAAGGTCGGACCCCCAATTCATATTTTACTGCAATAAGACCAAATCAATTCATAGTTTACTGCAATAAGACCAAATCTAAACCAATTCATCTATTTTACTGCAATAAGACCAAATCTAAACGATTTATACAACTCCCACATTCAATGAAACCACAGGATTCGATAAAACATAAACTTAAATCAATAAAATCGAAAAATAATAATCTGAAACCCTAAAAATAGAGGTGAAACCCTAGAATCGATTAGATTTACATATGAAACTCTAAAACCAGAAAGAAAAAGAAGAAATTGAAAAAGTGAAATCGAGAAAAGCAGTTACAAATGAAATCCAAAGCAGAAATCACAAGTATTTGAAACCATAGATATCAAATTAAGCAAACCCTAAAAATTAAGTGAAAGATTATACCTGATGAGATAGTTCTATACGACGATAGATTTCAGAGATTGAGAAGAGAATAAGGAGCTCGGTGAGCGAGATCGAGATGGAGATGGAGATGGAGAGGAGAGAGGTGAGGAGAGAGAGAGGCAGAGTCTGTGGTTTTGTGGCGGAGAGAAAATGAAGATGAAATCGACTAAGGGAAGGATATAGGCTAGATTGATATTAAGGGTGGAAAAAAAAGAAGAACTCTTGACCAAAGTTTGGTAGGGCGTGTTTATCAGCCTAGTGTTGGACCAAGCAAGTGGTTCGCACGCTTGAGCGGCGCTTGGTTGCAATTCGCAACCTTGCACTGTGAGGTTGCAAAATTGCAACGACACCCACCTGTTGCGAAAAATTAGCAACTAAGATTCGCAACCGAAATTTCGCAACCGACCTAATGCCGTTGCGAATTTTTGTTGCGAATTCCTAAAAATGGTGTAGTGCTACACAATGACGACTTGAACCGATGTCATCATGACTTGAACCTGCTGGAGTAACCGAATTCCAGACATCATCATTCTAGACCTATGGCTCTGGATCCGCTCCAAGTCAAATATCTGAAATCCTTGTGAAAGATGGTTATAATTGTTCGACTCGGTTTGATCCTGCTCTGGTGTAGCTATCACCCATGATATGGGTAAGTCGATCGAGACCTTCAAAACTAATTGGGACAATAATAATCTCTTCTTCGAGAGAGTATTTACATCAAGAACATTGTGGCATATCTAAGGATGCAACCATTTGACTACTAGGATACATATATGCGGCGCATGTTGGTGGTGGAGGTTGGGAAGGAAGATAACTATCATCAAGTGACATCTTACCTAGTCTTTGAAAAATCGCATTACCAAAATTTTATGGTTGCAAAACATAAATGGCTTGTAAATATTGTTAAACCAATTAACTAATCAAAGTCATAGTGAGGAACATGAATCAAATCATCATCTTTATCCCAAAGTTGACCGTTTCTTGTCAAATCTAACCAATCATCTAAGAAATTTTTTGTCGCTTGAAAATGGGTTGATGGATTTTATATTTCTACTTTGTAGCTGAAGAAGGTGTCTTTATCTGTAGTACCAAACACCATTTCCAGAATCAAGACCGTAAACGCAATTCACTTTCACCTAAATTATAACATATTCTGGGCTACCATACTTTCGTACTAAATCGATTGATTGATCTGACATAGACGGACATTTTTTTACTTGTTTTACAGTTTTTGCATCCTGAGAACCACAAAAATATTATTTTCATCATAAATCAACGACCAGGCTTCCGATTGTCAACATGGTACTTACACATGTTGGAAAAATAACTCTTTTATTGTGAAGATCAGGTTCACATACACAAAGGTAAATATACCACCAATACTAAAAATAATAACATTGTTGTTTTAGTACATTTACCATTTCAAAAATAAATCGAAAATAAATAAAACAATGGAAATGAATTGTGGTTCTTACCTACGAGTTGTATTTCTTTGGAACACGAGCGTTTACCGAGGGTTATGTAAAGTTCATCTAAAATTGCACACCCCAAGTCATATGTTGGTGCTTTTGCTAAATCTTATAATGGTTCAAGAAAACCAATTAAGTGTTAGTGATTAGCATTTGGGATTCAAATTTGGCCTAGTACGTATACACAAAGATACATTAAAGCTCATTATAATGCTCGGGGAACAAGTAATCTATTTCCGGTTCCATGTTCTCTTTGATTTTCTTAGCGTAACGCTTTAAAAAATTCTTCAATCCGGACACTTTTATTCCTACGGGTTTTAATTTTGAGTGATGTGACTTCGACCACATCACTTGAGTACAAGTACAAGTAGTTGTCGCCATTTTCCTTCCGACTACCACAGTTAGTTTTATTTTAACATATCATTGACCTCATACCACCCACCTATTAGTTTGAATAAATTAACTCGCTCTATATGGCTAGATACATGTACGGGCAATACACCAGAACCATCTAGTTGTCTAACACTTGTGAGTTCATGTTCTTTATGCTGATTCTAGTCTCCACCACATGTTAGGGTGCTACTCATTCCTTTTAGTTTCTTGCTCTTGTTTCTCGTCTACTCTTTTGAAAATAAAATTGCTATGACAAGACATTTAAAATAGGTTTGGAATCTGTTCTCAGGAGAAGATGAATAAAGAAATTTGAAATAGGTGCGAAGAAATAAGGTGATTGGTGCTTATTTATAGGCGGTAGAGAACTCACCGTTTCCAATAAAAACTAGACTGACCGACATAGACTACATCGCTAGCGGTTAAATATCCATTGTTGGCGGCATAGTATCCCACCGCTCATTAGAAACTTGATTGACACACGCTTCTTCCATAGTTAGACGAAGAGTTTGTCAGGCCATCTGGTAAATTGAAAAATTTACAAGTGTGCATAGGAATTAGCGTCAATAAAATAAAAAGGGTGGATCAAATGGCTAAGAAGAACATAACTTTATAGCCATGTGGTTTATGTTTATGTTTTCGGTAGTGCTACACGGCGCCTCACACTGCGCCCTGTTTATCGCCCATGATGAAGTGGCTAGCTGACTAGGATGAACGTGTCAACAAATTGTAAATTGACGAGATTTATTCTCTTTGTTCTTTTATTTTCCTCAGACAAACCTTTTTTTCTAAGTTTTCCAGATTGTTTTCACCGTCTTCCTCTTTGATTATTATCCTTATTCAATCCATATGATACCAAATATAATCGGTATGTGATATTTAGTACGAGAGGATAAAATTAAGATTTTAGTAGTAATTGAGTGATACTTGAAGTGAAAAATTCCAATCCGGATCATAGTTGATCATGGTTATCAACAATAATTTTTTCTTTCATGTCTCTCTTCTTTAGATTATTCCCATGAATCGAAACTTCTAAGTTTACTAAAATCAAAGAAAAGACCTAGTTCTTGTTTTTTGAAAACCCTATTTCGATTTCGAGAATTTGTTTTCTACGTACGCAGAGACTTTGTTTGAGTTGAATTATACAAAGGTTGATTGGGTTAGTATTTATTGATTTAAGAATTTAAATAGAGATTTCGAATATGGGTTTGTTGTAATGGATGAAATAAAGGGTGGGTTTTGAATATTTCATTTACAACCAGTTGAATCCATGAGATTCAATAACCACGATTCAAATGGGGCTTCTGCATAATTTTCATGGAACTTTCACCCTAATAAGTCTAATGGATTAGGTTGGTAACCTTGAGAGGTTTATTTTATAAGTCAAACGTTATTTTAATTTTTGATCAACAAAAGAAAAATGATTAAAGATGAAGAATATGGAATGCAGAAAAACTTTCGGATAAAGAAAACTTAGATTAAAGAGAAGAATGTAAGATCACGTGAGACGGTCCAGCTAAGCGAGCCACGTGTGAAACACGTAGGCATTGGCGTAGAGTGGGGCGGAGATTAGGGCTCAGAAAAGCATTATCGTTATGTTTTAGTTTGCAATGACAATGTTCCTAAGACTCAAGTTGTAGCTACATGCCAAGTGTGGTTCATTTATTGTTTTAAAAAAATTCTTTCGGAAAATAGAATAAAAATAGATTTCGTGATACGGAAAATGGGTCATTTGTCCAAAAAAAATTTAAAACAAGTAAAAAATTTTATGGGTGAAATGGACAAAAAAAAATAGCAAGGATATTGGATTTCAAAAATAGCGAGGAAAGCTTGGATCATCCTGTGTAAAATAAAAATAAGAAAAAATATTTGAAAATGGGCTAAAGAAAGAAAATATATTTCAAGGAAATGTTGATTTTGATAAATTTTGTGTTCGCGATATTGGCGTCATAATTCATAAGCCCACAAATCCCCTTGCTTCACAGACCAACAAAACAACAGTTAAAAGGGAAAGTCAAGAAAAATTAAAACAAAGTCGCGAGAGGCAATGATGTGTCACAACTATCGTCCCATATTTGTGGCCCCAAAAATATAAGCGCGTGGGGTCAACAAACATCCAACCCCATTACCAATTTTCCAAACAAATTTCCAAATTCAATTCTTCGGGGAACCTTACAATTTTGGTGCATACCTCTTATTTTCTTCCCTTTTCCTATCAAACTAGAAACATATCCACACTATTCGTATGTGTGTCCTCCTTACTCCCTAGGCCCCTCATCCTCTCTTTAATCCGTACACACTGATCCACGCATATAAATAAATGCATATCTGGTGAGATCAACAAGCCAACCAACTTGCAAAGCCAAAGTGCCAAACTACAACTTTTGTAGCCAACCATAAACTGTAAGCACTTAGACAACAGCATTAATGGCAGACTTGGATCTTCCAGGTTTCAGGTTCCATCCCACAGAGGAAGAACTCCTCAATTTCTACCTGAAAAAGTTGTCTTCGGTCATAAGCTTCATTTCGACATCATTGGTTTCCTCAACATTTATCGTCATGATCCTTGGGAATTACCTGGTATACATCTCTCTCTTTTTCACTTTGCAGTTCCAATTTCTATTTTTGATCACTATATCTAGATTGTTCTCGTTGAGGTATTAATTTTATGATTTGTGCTAAATATTAACAGGGTTGGCTAAAATTGGAGAAAGAGAATGGTACTTCTATGTTCCTAGAGACAGAAAGCAAGGTCCTTCAGGTGCCGGCGAATAAAATAGAACGACACTGAATGGATTTTGGAAGGCAACTGGTTCTGACCGTACCATACGGTGCTTAACGGATCCGAAAAAGATTTTAGGATTAAGAAAGACTCTTGTTTTCTACAATGGTAGAGCACCACGGGGTCTAAAACTGATTGGGTCATGAATGAATATAGACTGATGCCCCAAAATTGTTCTTCTTCAAGGTAATTAGTTTCAACTTAACCATATGTTCATTTTATTAACTAAGGTTCCAATTTTTAAACAGTACGTTTAACTGATTAATCTGTTCTTATTAATTATTGCAGGAGGATATAGTATTATGTAAGATTTACAGAAAAGCGACGTCTTTGAAAGTATTGGAACAAAGGGCAGCCATGGAGGAAGAAGAGATGGAACAAAGGGCGGCCATGGAGGAGGAAGAGATGTTTAAATCATCCACATCGTCACCACAAGACTCATATATGTCTGTATCATTAATGGAGTCTGAAATCAATATATTTTGTAAGAGTGTTAGTAATGAAGAAGACCAAGACCAAGAACAAGAACAAGAACAAGAGCAAGAGCAAGAACAAGAACAAGAACAGGAACAGGAACAAGAACAAGAACAAGAACAAGAGTTGATCAAGGAAGAACATGTTGAGGGTGTTCAAGAAGTAATATTGGTTAACAAAGAAGCTGAAACATGTGCTGCTTCAATAAGTAAACCATCACTAACCCTCGTGAACGATAAATTCTTGCCCCAGCTTCAATTGCCTGGTAAAATTAATAACAATCTGGATTGGATGCAAGATCCTTTCTTTACTCAGATACGTAGCCCTTGGTTAGACAATTGGATGACACCTACTTATGCCAACTTACTACTGTAACTTAGCCCAATCCCATCATATTTTTCCCATACCTATAGTATATCTTTGTAGGTATATATTTAGCGTCATAATTAGTGTATTTAAGGATTTTTGCTTGATGCATGAAAATTAGAAACCTGTATTAAGACGAGTTATATATATGAAGCTCGAACCGTCAACTATGTCATTTTTTTTTCAAGTCTAACCATGTCAGGACTTGTTAATTAGAGGTACTGCTTACTACTAGTATTATTGCCATCTTTATGGCCTTTTTATTGTCATTCACAGTGTGTCTACGAAACATGAGAAAGTCTTGTAAAGTAGCATTCTGGTGTAATGTAATTGTAATGAATAATTAAGCTGTGATGCTTTTAATAAAATTCAAGTATTAATTTCAGGTTATGTTTTGTGTCATTTGCTACTTGATTAGTGATGAATTAGGACACATTTTTGTTGATCAATTTTCATATGGGATGGAAAAGACTAAATTAAATTATGAAAGAGATGGTCAATGACAGATTTGGACTCAAATTGATGGAAAATACAGAGTCTCGTGAATTTGGAGTTCAGATTTTTTTTGCTTCTTATGTATTTTGTACCATTTTAAACGTTGGTCAGCAAAATCTCCGCCCCGCATAAAGTCTTCCTTGTTCTTTTCTTTTTGAAAAAAGAAAGCAGAGTTCTCTTGTAGGGCGTATGCTGCAGTGGTATGAAAAATTCACCGATGTCGATGAGGTGATTCATCACGCGCTAAAGATTTTATTTGAAACTTGATAGTTACAAACACTTCTTCTACCGGTTACTTTATGGGTTCATGGGTTAGATCCATTTTCTCTGAAATAGGTGGAACTTGAGAAGGTGAATAATGATAACTGGCGACAAGTGGAGGACAAATTTAAACCCTCTGAAGTCTGAAGTGCCCAGTACTTCATCTGAATACGTAAGCACAGTTAAAACACCTGAGATCGATTATGTCAATGTTTTACCGAGGTGAAAAATGTTCTTTTCAGTGTTTCTGGCGTTTGTGATATTTTACAAGGAAAAGAAGTTGCAACGGTTAATGACAGAACCACAGTTCTCGCTGCTGTACCTTCGAATTGACTCGAACCAGATGAGCCACAACACTGCATACAACTCAAGTATAGCACCTAAGTACGAGCTGACTCGTCTAGCTTACCTGTTCAAGTTCATGATGCAAAAATGCTTTGCATTTGAAACTCAACTCAGTGTTTTAAAATACGTAAACGTAAAGCGATACGCTAACCTAGTAAAGCGTAGCTTCACAAAATTAAAAAAAATATTTTACTTATAGATATCTATGTGAAACTGACCAACACAAAACCAAAAATCAATCTAATAATCCATGATAAAAGGAATAAATAAACTAACTAGTTAATTAAGCATATGCAGAGTGCAGTAACATACTTATCCACCATGATAAAGGGAGCAGAACAAATAAATAAACTAGCTACCTAAGCCTATGTCGTACTGACTTGTTCTTTGGTTTTGGAGTCTCTTGGCTTGCAGATACTAAAAACTAAGAAGGAAATTAACGTTGGGACTTGTTTTGGGATTTAAATCCCTGTTTTTTCTCCAGAAAACCTAAGAAGGAAACGTTGGGACTTGTTTTTGGGATTTAAATCCCTGTTTTCTCTCCAGAATATTCCTTTTTTTAGTGAAGCTCTAAAATGCGCGCTTCAAAACGTTTTTTAAAACACTGACTCAACTATCGTAAAGTACAGCTTTGGAAACACAACTATTCAAATCATCTGGCACGATCATTTTACAAACTCAAAATATGAAGAAACCAAAATAAAACTAAAATTAATAAAGCATTTCATAAAGATTACCCCTCCCAGAATGGTGGAAAACCAGACTGGGGTGCTTCCAAGAACACCAGTCTTCATTTGTCTTCACCTATCTGGCAAGAAATATGCATCAATATTACAAGGGTTTAGAAGTAATAGAAAATTAAAATGTAGAAATTAAACTAGTTAAGTACTTGATATCCTTAAATCTAGCATATGTCGTGCAAGAGCCTTAAAAGTCTAGCATATGACGCACGTTGTGTCTGCCAAGAAATTTGAACACCGTAAACAACCCCAACAAACAGTGTCCTCTGCTGCTGTCAAATAATGAGAGATAAATTTTGATAAGGGTTACAACTTGGACTAGTTTTACATATCACAGTTTTATTCAAGAATGAAGAAATCCCTAAATTCTGCCACTACTAAAATCGAAACGGTCACGACCAACTGCTCAAAAAATTAAGAAATTCCAAATGGAACTTGTGGTTTAGAACGCTTTTGAGTCACGCTCTGCGAATCGGCGATTGACTCGGAGAATTTTTTCTTCACGAATCTTGCTTTCAGATCTCTCTTTCTTGAAGAATTCAGGTGATTTTTCTTACAATTATTCAAACCATTGCTGATTAAATGATTACTGGTGATTAGGTAGTTAGATTGATGGATAATAATCCGAAATCTAACACCAATATGTCTGAAACTGATAATATTGCCGTTGTTAAAAAAATTCCTTCGATTACCTTGCCTGATGATCTATTTGAAGAGGGTTTAAATCCTTGGAAATTCTCATTAATTGGTAGATTAGAATTACAGAAAATCAAGTTTGTAGATGCTGCTATTATATTGAGGAATCAATGGAAGTTGGTAGGAAACTGTAAGCTCATCCCATTGGGAAAAGGTTTCTTTACTATTAAACTAGATAATGAAGTTGATCGTCGATATATCAAAGCTGGGTTGTGGGAAGTTCAAAATCAAGTATTAAGAGTTAAGAATTGGGTATCTAATTTTCGCCCAGATTATCAGAGAACCTCAAAAGCTTCTGTGTGGATTAGATTGCACAGGTTAGGTGCTGAAGGTACGGAAAGAAAGATTCTATTTACTATCTGCAAGGAAATTGGTACTCCTCTGAAAATTGATGCTGCTACAGAAATATGTGAAGTGGGTTATTATGCAAATGTTCTTGTTGAGGTTGATTTTGCTCAATTTATTCCTAGTAAAATCTGGATTAACACAAAATATGGAGGTTTTTTTTCAGGACATTCTAATTCCAGATTGTCCAAAATTTTGCAATGCTTGTAAAATTGTAGGTCACCTGATTTCTGAATGTAGGGTGGAAAGAAATAAACAACAGTCAAATGGCAGTAGTCATCAACATATCAGACAAGCTCCTACTATTGCAAGTATTCATATTCCTTTTGATATATGTGATATATCAGAAGTAGAAACAGACAAAGAAGTTGTTCAAGTTGTTAGCCCTTGTGAGAAACTAGCTGAAGTTGATTCAATTATTAATGATATTACTACTCCACAACAATTAAGTACTTCAAAACCCATTCCTCTAGTAGGTGGAAGATTCAGTTCTTTGGCACAAAAACAAAAAGATGAGGATGATGCTAGTGTAGATGAAGACATCACGGGTGATTTAGAACCACATAAATTGATCCAAATAGCAGAAGCTACTGAATTAGAAAATAGTGTGGTTAAATTTGTTGATTCAGGATCAGGCAAGGTAACCTCAGAACCCGTTGCTTTTACTTCTTGGTCTTCCATTGCTTCTACTTCTAATACTAAGAATACAGCTAAGGAAAATGCTCCACCTGATAAGCAGGATACTTGTCTTAAGAATCTTTGTGGCTCCTTGATTAAATCAACTAATGGTAATAACTTCAAAGTTCAAAATAAATATAATTTTAGAAAGAATGTTGGTAAGGGGGTCCAAAAAACCCCAATACTCCAACATGAAAGTTCTCTTTTGGAATTTAAGGGGCCTTAGAAGAGCTAGGGCCCAACAAAAACTTAGATCTTTAGTAAATCAATTTTCTCCTTCATTAGTTTGGGTTGCAGAACCACATGTACATTGTACTTCCTCTTTTTGTAGCAAATTGAATCTGCAAGGGATGCAATCCATGGCAATTCATAATTCTTCTTCCAATCACAAGGGAAATATTTGGTTGTTTTGGAGTAATTCAATATTTGTTCCTTGATAGTATCTATTACAAGTCAGATGATAACAGTGGCAGTAGGAGATGTTATAGTTTCTGGAGTACATGCTAGTGTTAACTTTGGTGCAAAGAAGATTTCTTTGGTCTGAAATGCAAATGATTAGTGAGTTTAAAAGGCTTTGGATGGTGTTGGGTGACTTTAATGCAGTTCTCTCAATTGAAGAAAAAGTGGGTGGTAGAACTCCTTCTAGAAGATCAATGCTGGATTTCAATGAATGCTTGGATCAATGTCAGTTAATTCATGCTCCAAAAAATGGATTAGATTTCTCTTGGTCTAATTGCCAATATGGAGATAAAAGAATCTTATGTCATCTAGATAGAGCCTTGTTTAATATGGAATGGTTGGATAAATTTCAAGATTGGGGTTATAAAGTTAGCTTAAGAGTAGTATCAAATCACTCTCCATTATTAGGTGGCTGTGCTAATATTCCTAAACCAAAGAATGTTCCCTTGAGATTCCAGAAGATGTGGCTTGAGCATCCATGTTTTCTTCGATTAGTTAAAGACAGGTTGGGCATTAAGCGTATCAGGACATCCAGCTTTTGTATTTATGCATAAGCTTAAAAGACTGAAACAACTATTAAGGGAATGGAACTGGAATGTGTTTGGAAATGTTCAAATAAAAATCAAGGAAGCTGAGGAAATTTTCAAATCCAAAATGCTTATCTCAGATAGTAATCCACACAATACCACTGCTTTAAATGATTTGGTGCAAGCACAAAATGAGTATAACTCAAGAGAAGTCCAATACAGTACCATGATGAGGCAGAAGTCAAGAATAAAATGGGTCAAAGAAGGTTCTGCAAATACTCAATTCTTTCACACTAACATTAAGGTTAGGCATTCTCACAATCTAATTACTGAAATGGAAGATGAAGATGGAAACATTATATCTGATCAAGAGCAAATTGCAAATCTTTTAGTAAATTTTTTTGAGAAGAAATTTCAGTATCAAGAAGCCAGAGTTGATGATTCTCTACTTGCAGTGATTCCTACACTTATTACTGAGAAGATGATCAACAAGCTGTTAGATGCTTTACCTACTGCAGATGAAATTAAGCAAGCAATTTTTGATATTGATGCAGAAAGTGCTCCTGGGCCTGATGGTTTCTCAGGTATGTTCTACAGAGCATACTGGGATATATATTATTCAACAATATTTTATTAGTTCTGTTCAATTCTGTTGGAGAAGAAAGTTTATTCCCAAGGGTTTAAGCTCTAATTTTTTAGTTCTTCTGCCTAAAATACAAGGAGCTAAAAAGCCTAGCCAATTCAGACCCATAGGATTAAGTAATGTTAGCTTTAAAGTCTTTACTAAAATCATTACATCTAGAATGGGAAAGTTAATTACAAAACTAATATCCCCTCAACAAGTTGCATATGTCAAAGGAAGGAGTATTCAAGAGAAGATCCTCATTGCCTCAGAACTTGTTAATGAAATGAAATCCAAAATAAGGGGTGGTAATGTAGGGTTAAAATTAGACATTTCCCAGGCCTATGATTATGTTAATTGGAATTTCTTATTTCAAGTGTTACAAAAATTTGGTTTTTCATCTGCTTGGTTCCAGTGGCTACACACCTTATTTGCATCTGCAAGAGTTTCTGTGATGGTTAATGGTGGTCCCAGAGGATTCTTCTCCATGGGTAGAGGATTAAAGCAGGGTGATCCTTTGTCTCTTATACTGTTTATTCTAATGGAAGAGGTGTTGAGCAGGGGAATTACTCAATTGGTTCACTCAGGCAAACTGCAGCCAATGGTTAACAGAAAGGGTATACATCCAACTCACTTGATGTTTGTTGATGATGTTTTCATCTTCACTAATGGTTCCAAAAGAAGTTTAGATAATCTAATCAATCTACTTCAGCAATATCAAGAATGCTCAGGTCAAATCATAAATAAAGGTATAAGTAAATGCTTTGTAGATGATTGTACTCCTCAAAGAAAGCTGCAAATTTCCAACTTACTGCATATGGAGCTTACTTCTTTTCCAGATAAATACTTGGGCATTATTCTTATGCCAGGTAGAGTTAAATCATCTATTATGTGGCCCATAGTAGAAATGATGTAGAAAACACTAGCTAGATGGAAAGGCAAACTATTATTATTTCATGACAGATTGATTTTAATCAAGTCTGTTCTATCTAGTTACCCTCTATATTCCATGGCAGTGTATAAATGACCAAAGTCAATAATTAAAATATGTGAAAGGATTATGAGAAATTTTCTATGGTCAGGGGATGGAGAAACAAGGAAATATGACATTTTGGCTTGGAATAAAGTATGCACTCCTATCAATGAAGGAGGGCTGGTAATTAGAAGACTTGAGGTGCTTAATAAGGCATTATTAATGAAAATAATGTGGAAAATGCATACTTCTGTAGATGAATGGTCACTGTTTTTTGCAGCCAAATACAAAGACAAGTATGGCCAATGGAGCAACAAATGGAAGTACTCTTCAGTATGGCCTGGATTGAAATGGGCTTGGCAGTAGTTAAAAAATAACATAAGATGGAACATTAGGAATGGGAAGAAAATATCTGTATGGTTTGATGTGTGGATAGGAGATCAACCATTAATTGAAATTATTGGTTACACAGAGTATGTTAAGGCTAACCTGAATATGAAGGTAAATGAGTTATTGCCTCAGCTAAGTTGGTTAATTCCAAGTGAAATTCAATACAACCTGCCAGCATTATTACCAGATGTCAGTGGTGGAATGGATACAATTGTGTGGAGTGGTGATCTTAAAGCTAAATTCTCTACATCATCTGCAGTAAGCATGATTAGGCATAAGAACTTCCCTTACAATGGCCATCAAAAATCTGGAAATCCTTTTTACATCCTAGTATAGCAAGCAACATATGGAAAATCAAACAAGGAGTTTATATGGATGATATAAAGAAGGTGAATCAAGGTTTCTCTATAGCTTCAAGATGCTGTATATGTAAAGTTCATCAAGATAACATGGATACAATTGGCTAGGTATTGTTTTTAACTTTATTAATCCATCTTCTTTTGAAGATATTTTCACAATTGCAAAACATAAAAGCTCTATTATTCAAGAGATTTGGTCAACTGCTGCTTATGCTACTGTTAGAGAACTTTGGTTTCAGAAAAACAAGGTGATGTTTGAAAATTTTAAGCCCAATGAAACTCAGTTCAAAAGAAGAATTATGTCTCTGGTGTATGAAGGTAGCTATATAATGAAAGGAACTAAATGGAACCAAAATTATGATACTGATATTCTAAACTTCTTCACCATTAGAAACAGATGCTCAAAATTTTCTTTGATTGTGGAATGTCAATGTAAAGCACCTGTAGAAGGTTACATCATGTTTTGTTGTGATGGTGCAGCATTTGGAAATCCAGGGGATGCAGGTTTTGGTATTATTTAAGAGATCATAAGCTGTCAAGTCTTGGGGACAATTTCGGGTGGTATTGGCATATCTACTAATTACATTGCGAAGTCATGGGCTGTAGTGTGGGCAATTGAATGGGGAGTGAGACTTTATTGTCATAAGATCATCATTAGCTCTGATTCCAAAGAAGTTGTGGAAGATTTCAAAAAAGGAAACATACCCTGGTTTGTTTATACTAGATGGAAAAAATCCTTCATTTCACTAAATGAAATCATATACGACCATTGCTACAGAGAAATCAAGTTCTGCGGATGGTGCAGCTAAAAAAGGTGCAAGACTCAATTTGGGAGAAGTGGAATGTCATATATAGAAGCCATCATCCATAATCCAGCTAGAAAGCCTGATAGAAAGTATTCTGATTCTGCTAGTTACATACTTAGAGTTTGTTTTGTTGTTCTTTGCTTATGTTTCTTTGTTGTTGCATTTAATTACATTTGTAAAACCTTTTAGTTATTCTCAATTAAAAAAAAAAAAAAAGTCGGTGGGGATTAGAAACCTACAAGTAACCATGACTACCAATTTTACAGAGCATACACAAAATCTGGAAGAACAGTAACCTTATAAGTTATAAACAGGCTAGGGAAAAAACGGCATGAAATAACCATTCAGATTAATATACACTAGGTGAATTGCATTTATCAAAATCAGATAGAAAGATGAATCCTAATCCCAATTATCGTTAGAAGTAAATCTTCATGTTTACCAGTGATGTAGCAGAACAAAGATATTTGCAAGAAAAATTAAAACAATTATGTAATCTACTCATGGATATATAATGATTCTTATAAACAAACAAGGAATACGCACCAGTATTGTCAGTTACATATTTCCCAGCTACAACCCTTTGTCCTCATCAAACCTAGAAATAGGATTAGGATTCCAAATTCTGATCGGAACACTACGTAATTTTCCATTTGAGATATGAAATAGCTTTCCGTTCTCCATTCTTATTGCTATACTAAACCATCCAATAACCTCAACAATACCATTGACTTCGTTACCATCAACAATAAATTCAACGTGATCATTAAACTTAAGTCCATCCCAATGCCAATAAAGAAAATCTGCGACTAGTTTCCTAGTCACTCGACGAAGATCCCAGATTACCATAATGTTAAGGTATAAGGAAATGATGAAGTTTTTTAACCAATTGATAATCAAAGTACTAGAACTCTTATTACCAATTTTAGAAATCAAAGAAAAAGAACTTTGCTTAACAAAGTTAGGGTTTTAAAGAACTTGAAATCTTCAATTTCGGCACTGGTGTGTTGGAACTTCTCAAGCTAATGACATTTGAAAAACGTTTCAATGTAAATCTATGGTTTGGAAATGGAGATACAGCTCCATCAACAGGTCTTCGGCTCAATGACTACAATTAGAAATTTCGCATGTGATCTTGCCTGCTGAAGAATGAATACGAACCAAGTAAATGGATGATCATCAAGAACTAAAATCTAACCAGAAACAAGATCTAACGGTGTGATAACATCGGTACCAAACCCTAGATGCATAATTCAAAAAGGAGAAAGAAGGATTTAGTGTTTGAGAATGTTGGGGAGGGGTTTTGTGGAATGGCGATTGGTTAGGGGTGTGCAACGGGCGGACGGATGCGGATTAGGGGTCACCCGCGTCCAAACCGTCAAAGTTGCGGATTTGAAAAATCCAACCGTGTCCGGCCCAATCACCCGCGGATTTTGACATCCGCGGATCAACGGATGATACGTACCGGATGCGGATTAACCGCGGATTTAGTAGAAAAAAAAAAGTAAAATAAAACCTAATTCTACAAAATACTTTAATCAATGTCTTCAAGATTGATTTGAGTGAGGAACATCAATGGTATGTGCTTATCAATATCCCACCTTACTTTATTCTAAATGATACCAATTTCAGGGAGCTGCTGCTGCTAATATACATGAGTATCTCCGGACATCTGGTTTGAACATAACAGCTGCTTAAGTTTTAAGGGAGATTCAGTTAACACCATTGCCTTCTTTAGCAGAACCGATCCCTCTCCTTTATCAAATTTCTTTTCATGAGGCCCCAATGATGCAATTACATTGGCCTTCACGTGGGTTATTCTGGTTCAGTTGTTTCTGCAGAGAAGAAAGCTCTGTCGCTATGTAATCTTAGCTTTCAGTCAAGAAGTCCATCATCGGCAATCAAGATATCCAATGCATTAAACAACCCAATTCCATCAGTAGCACCACAAAACCTACAGTGTCTATCCCCAACCTCAATTCAAGTCTACGGATGAGGTGGTTTTCATCCTGCTGGCTACAAGGTAACGTAACTTTCTTATCCTACAAATATATTTTCTTCGCATGTGCCCTGCATATATCTTTAAGCAACTGAATCAGGTAAGCTATTTTTAAGATTACCTCTTCTTGATCTATTTGTTACGGTGCAGGTGAATCCGCGGATTTACAAAACCAACCGCAACCGAACCGCTAAACCTTGCGGATTTGAGAACTCACCCGTGTCTGGCCCATAGACTCTTGCGGATTGGTTTTTACCCGCAATTTTACGGACGGTTACGGGTGAAATCCGCGGATTCGGTTTTTCTGCACACCCCTAGATTCAGTAACTAAATGACGCTAAAGCGTTGGTACATATGGGCCGTGTAGGGAATTGGGCTCAATTAAAATGTCCGGAATACAATGCAAGATACAGACCAGTGACCAGTGATCAGTGACCGGAGTTCATTATCATTTCATTTATCGGCATGAAAGATTGAAGCTACTTGACATCCCAAAATCCTCCCTCATTTCTTGCCCCCATGGTGTGGCTCCCATCTAGACCCTCCATATGGCTGTTAGGATTTTGTTGTGGGTTCTGTCGAACGACCCTGAGACCGGTATCCTTACAATACGTCATGGGAGAAATGATTTTCGGAAAAACTAGGGTGACATGAAAGCATTTTCGTTGAAAAATATATTGAGAGCTTGATTCCCATATATAGGATCGCTTCGAAAACTTATTGTCATTTTCTCTTGGTTTAGATGGAGCAAATGCGCATTAAAATTAGATGACAATTTTTTATTATAAAAAAGGAAGTTCATTCATTGAATTTAATGTAGCACATTGTTGAAGTCATGCCGGAGGATTTCGACCATCCATTGAGGCTCTTCATTAATCAGATTATTTTTACTAAAAGAAGAAATTGCACCTTTGGCAAGCTTGTGACCAGCATTATCTGCATTTCTGCATTCTAAAGTACATACCCAGCTACCAAAAATAGTACTTAATAAAGTAATAATGTTTTCAATCCAGTTATCAGTTGTTTATTCGACTGAATTTCTAACCCATTAATGGACCTCACCACACATTGACAGTCTCCCGCTAAATTATGTTTTTGATTTCTTTTTCTTTAGACCATCTGATTGCTATGAGTATAGCATCAACTTTTGCCTGTTCTGCATTTAGCGATGTTATAGACCAGAATCTAGTTCCATGTCGTGTACCTGTACAATCCTGGAAAACCGGTTTCTTTAACAAATGCAACATCAAAATTAATTTTAAGAACATTGGATATTTCTGCCATTATATTGTTGGAATATTTTCAACTATGCTATCAAGGGGGTCCTGGGGGCGTAGCCCCCCAAATGTCTAATGAAAGAAGTTTGATCGCCAATAACGGAAACCCAACTTATGTTATATTTTGAAAAGATAAACTTAAGTTCAATGTAAGTACTAACAAGTTATTGCGGTGGTTATGGTACACTAAACTAAAATTTCCCATTGTCCTTCTAGTGTAGTGATTACTTTGCATGATCTTAGGGATGGATGAAAATCCTTAATAAGTCTAACTATTATCACAAGGTGTCTCGCGAGAAATACCTTCGAGACTTACCTATATGAGTATTTGGAAATCAGGCCGTTTCCTATGAGAAGAAGACCGTTCTCGAAGAAAAGGACTCATGAATCCAGGAAAGCAGGGGCCATTAATGTGCGAGCTATGGAACACACTACTTCTGAAATCAATATGTGTGGAGGTTAGGCTTTATCACAAGGGTACTTGGTTCAAGATATAATTCACCATAGGACCTCGATGAAGCTTTGAATATCTTACACTAAGTGGAGGTTCAAACCCAAAAGGTACCTATCATTTATGTATTGGTTTCCACGATGATGCTTTGTCTCAACTTAGCTTGAACTACGATGGCTTGATCCCACTCGGGTACGTAGGCAGTCACTTCGGTGATGCGGCCACTCCCGATTTAAAGTTTTTAACTTTGTTTTATGTTTTTGAAAATAGCATCTATAAATAGCATCTCCTCCTACTCGTTTAATCACAACATCTCAAAACTCTTTTGTTTTCTTTCTTATAAGCATCATCGAAACAAAACCGGTGTGTTCTTGGTTGGATCAAAGTCGTACAAGCTTTGAATCCAACAACCGTTGTCAGGAGCTTCAAGTATCTGACGGCAATATTCATTGACCTGTTTGTACTTCGCCAATTCAATTGGGAAAGGGTCGAATAATTGTCGAAAAGAATCTTTCATAAGAGCCTTGAACCCTAATACAACATTCTTTTCTTCACCTGTTTCTGCCAATTTTCCAACATATATATGTCTTTGTTTTAGGGTAAAAACAATGTCTGTAAAAGTATTTAGATTCAAGAGACCAAAATCGTACAAGGCTAGCCTAATCCAAGAAATGATCATTTCATCTTTGTACCATTCATAGAGGAATGAGAAGGGTTGATCTTAGAGTAGGGAAGCATAGAAAATTGAGAAATCACGGTGTGATGTGTTTGCAATGCGTATGAACTACTATGGATGGACTAGACTTGTTGACGTGATTCTGAGATCCTCCTCTGAAATAGATGAAGTCATCTATTAGTTGTAATAACACATTGATTCCTTGTAAGAAATAAATAGAAGTTGTGAAGGAGTGGAGAAGCGGAGGTTGTGGGGAAAGTGGTGGAGTCGTGTCCGCTATGCTAGGGAAGACCGAAAGTTGCGTACCATTACTCTCATCATTCTCTTAAATATTCTTAATTTTCCATAGTATTTACTACTTTCTCATCCTTGGTGTATTGGTGCATCGCATGTTATTGTATACCGCCATACTAAAACCCCTATGAGTATCCCCATGTCGCATGTTTGATGTCTCGTAAAAACATAGTAAAGTTACGGATTGCTATTATGTTTGGTTAAGCCATAGTCATGACTTACTTAAGCCAGACGCTTCGTTCTATATATACTGACTAGTGTCGAGACTGATGAGACTCACAAGGGATGATGGACATTAATTGATCTCCAAATAATAGGTTGTGAGCGATGAGCTTTAATTAATGGATATGAGCGATGAGATGTAAGTACTGGGTTGTGAGCGATAAGATCTAAGTAATGAGGTGTGAAAGATGACCTCTTGTGATGCAAGTCGTGCACATTCGAGTAAATTGGGTACTCATTGTTTATATGAGTTACCAGATGTTGGAATTTTGAGTAAGCTCAGCTGGGAAACTCACTCGTTAATTATCTGTGAGTCAAGACATCGAGTAGGTAGCTCAAACTCGAGACTCACACAAGTGGGATGAAGAGATTGGCGTTGCACCAAGGATGAGAGGTACTTGGTGACAATATTAGACTAGCGCTAGTATTAGGTCAACACTAAAGTAGCAGTAATTATATCACTAGGTTGGAGGGTAGGGCTCTAGCAATATCCTAGCATCAATGGTGTTGGGTTTATGATGTGTGTCGTAAGTACATCAAATTACTCAAGATATTTCCCACTAATTAACTAATAATATAGTGGTAGTAAGGATCGTCCCCACAGAAAGTTATGTAATTGGGATGTTATTTAGATTAGCAAAGAATAAGAGTAAAATTAGTATAGTTATTTATCAGTTGCTAGAACCATTAATCACCAAACGTAGAATAAAAGCTAGATAAGTGTTATCTCCCAAAATCCTTTTATCACTGGATAAGGAAGCTCTCGACTACCAGTATTTATTCGTATGAACCACCAAATAGTAGCTCAATCAAGGTGTAACCCAATTGAACGCTTTAGGCTTTGTGAATTCAGGTTGATCCCAGTAGTTGAGCACTTAGATGAAGGTAAACTTGCTGGTGTTATTTTCACTCGAAATTGCTCAACAGAATCCCTCTACAAGGTATCATGATTCTACTTGTGTAGAGAATTAAAAGCAAGTCTTATGGTGGAATCTAACCTATTCCAAGATTGGAAAAAGTATGGAATGCCAAGTCTAATAGCTTCCAAGTTGGTGTAATCCACACTTTTTCAAATCCGTGTTCCATGATATCGTGTAATGGTGTGTGGAATCAAAAGAAAACGGTAACCCGATTAGCGTTAAACGCCATTCAAAATATCTAAAAAGGCGAAAAAACACTATTACGAATAGTGTTACGAGCTATTATAAATGGCGTAAGTCAAGCACTATTCGAAATAACGTTCAACAATCATGATGGTGAGAACAATGAAAATAAGAAATTGAAGTATGTGGAGATTCCTTATGAACCCAAAGTACAAACTATTTGAAGCAATTGAATTGATTAGATTCATGATTGTTAGAGCACTGATCGATTGAACTCGCAAGCGTTGCTATCTCAAGCTTGTTTGTCAAGTTTTAGTTGATCAAAACTATATACTTGATTTCTAGTCTACTTATATCTATGTCTCGGATTAGGATAGAAGTGTGTAGTTGAGCATTAGACTTCACGGCGTTCACCAATTGAATAAGAAGATCTACTGAAGAGCTTGGAGGAACTTCATCTACAAAAGGTATGTGGAGACTAAAACTTATCTATCACTGAGAAGTCTATTCTATTTTATCATATAATGAGACTAAGTCGTATAACTATATAAACTTTGCATTATACGCACTTGAAATTTCGAGCCGAGTTTATCTCGTTTATATATTTCTCGAAATACGCGTTGGAAGCTTTTTAGCTTAATTTCATCATCTACTTGACGAGTTTAGTTGTAAACAATTTATTTGTTGGAAACTAAATATTAAGTCAAGATGATCATGTGAAAATTACTTTGAACATCTGTTTTGGGGTAAAAACTAATTCTGATGTTTTTGGTAAATTTGGGTGTGTTGATGAGAAACGAATTCAAACCCTAAACAAATGTACTGCACAGGAGTACTTTTGAGTTCGAGATATCAATCTGTAAGACTCTGGCCTAAACCAAGAAATGGTCGTTCCAGATTCAATTCGGTCACAAGGTGAAGGAGAAGGGTTGATCTTAGGGAGGGAAGCGAAGAAGGTGTTTGAGATCAAAATTATGAAGGTGTGGCTGTTTTATGACTTGTATCAGAAAATGGTTTCTGGCTACTTGTTTTGATAACACTTGTGTTCTGTGTCTTTCGAAATAGATTTAAAACCTATTTATACAAGTCATTGAGCGCATCCTGATCTCTTAGGAAGTGGAGGAAGTTAAGTAGCAGAGAAGTGGGTTTGTGCGGAAGGTAGTGATCATCGTGTTTCGTTATGAGGGAAGAATGATCACACGTTAAGCCTACTCTCATTCTTTAGCCGTCCGTCTTTCTGTCACCTTCTCGTAATGGGCGCATTGCACGCCGCACTTGTAAACCGCCTTGGACCAATACCCCGGTGGCGTCCCCAGTTTGTGACATGTTTGATGTCTCGAGTGAATGGGTCAAGTCATATGACTTTGTCAGCTAAAATCAGCACATAGTGCTTTTAGGTTAAATAATAAATTATTTGTGAAACCAATATTTATAAAGAATTGCTTATAATCGATGTATGTAAAGCATCGCTTAGAATAAGCATTTGAAAATAATCGATGTGTTAGAAGCATCGCTGTTTTTGAGCACGATCGAATCGATCACGGATTGAGCGTCTTAAAAGTAGCACGACCAGCCATCTTTGGGTGATCGTTTGAGGACCCTTTGGATGTGCTATGACTTGGTCGATCACTCCTTGTGGAGGAAGAATGGCCGGTGATCTCATTGCTGCTTTGTTAGTGTTTGAAAAATAAATCTATACTATCCAACTAGGCTGGCGAAGTTGGATGGCCGTGATCAATCTGCGGAAGTTGTCCACTGTCATTGACGCAATTTTAGGGTTTTAGGGGCCGCGTGGCTAACCCCTTTTTGGGCGAGCGAATCGAGGCGCTGCGTGTCAGTTCGAGCAGGTCGACCGACCTTGTGAAAATGTGGGTTACCGGTGAGCATGCTGACATCTCTTGGGCCACCTAAAATTAGATCTAAGACAAATCTATTCGGCTGGCAAATATGGATGGTCATGATCGATTTGCGACGGTAGCATATTGCCGCAAACACCTATTAGGGTTTTAAAACAGCCACGTCTACCCTAGTTCGATCGAATGACTTGATGCATTGAGGACTTGTCGTGGGTAGTTCGATCGACCAAGGGAGGAGTTGGGCCAACGTGAACACGTTGGCGCCTCTTTGATCGCTGGAGATGCGATCCGCGCCGTCCAACTAGGCTGGCTAAGTTGGACGTATGTGATGCGTTTTGAGACCGTTTTTGCCGATCTCAACTCTTTTGAGTTACTTATACAGCGCGAGCGCTCATGCTTGGGTCCGCGTTCGAAGCACTTGTGAATGAGGTAAATAGGACTCGATCGACTAGGGAACTAGTGGGCCCGCCGGTGGTCACTATGGTGATTGCCTAGTTTCGCTAGGAGTAGCCTAAGCTTGTTAAATCGCGTGGCCAAATCTTGTGGCCGTGATCATTTTTGAGACTGATATTAACAATCCAAATTTTCTTTAAGGAAAAGGTGTTCGATCGAGCTAACTTAAAAGTGCGTCGATACAAAATTCTCTTTGTGATGCGGCCTATGTGGATACTTCCATGCGGACCTCAATACTGGCATTTCGGGAGATTTATGCTACTCTGCTGAGAGTAAACATTTGATCGTCATGTCATGTCAATAATGAGAGTTCGGCTGGGAACATAGCACGGGAAAATACTAGGCGAGTCATGCATTAATGCGCAATGCTAGTAGAAGAAAGAATTCACAGAATATTTTGGGATTGCTGCTACGCGCACCATTCTGAGTGAATTTCATATATATATATATTGAGTTGCTCAATGAGCGAGGAGGTTTTTGCACTTGTCACTTCTTAAATGGCGTTACCCCCTGCTGGGTGACAACGCATTGAATACAAATTTTATAATTTTAGCCTTGAACTGAAAACCACCATCAACATTAAGTCCCCTGCTTAGCACGTAATGATATTGCCATTGCGGGGTTTGCATTAGATGGTGACGTACATAATGTAAAAGAGATGAAATAGTGGGGGCTTACCCGAAGGAGTTTAATTGACCGCCATCAATTGGTCCGTGCGGTGGTATCAACGTGGCTGCAGGGTCCCTTGACGCGGCTGTGAAGTATCAGTGGGACTATATGCCCTCCCTTGCGTTCGAGCCAAAGAAGGAATCCTTCTTCTACCCGGATTCCACAAACGTACTTGTATAAAAGGGTGTCGACTCTTATACTTTTTTTTTTTATTATTTGCTCGTTTGGATTCTTCTCGTCGTTGCTGGTCTTTTCCGCCGCTATTAACTGCTTTGCCGTCGAGTGTTGCCAATAACAGGGTACGTGCTCCTCCTCCTCCTTTTTTTTTGTGTGTGTGTGTGGACGTAAACCCTAATTTTAAGTGTAGCTTCCTTGAACTTGAAAAAAATCATCCCATTGTGAATGAAACTTCTTCGTTGGTAATATTGTAGTGAATTCCAGCAGTAGAATCGATAGCGGAGTAGTTAACGATGCTAGAATCAGCAATAAACGAGCAAACCTAAGTTGGATGCCACCGTTTGCTCCTTTTCTTATTTTTTCTTTGCATGCGAAACCTAGCTTTAGGTTGTGAACGATGCAAAAACTTAGCTGTAGGTTTCGGCAGTGAGCATAATACCCACAGTAAGCCCGTTTGTCCGTCCGTGCGTTCAACTTGGCCATGGCCATACATCCCACGGCCAATACACGGCTTTCGTACGTCCTTCTCCATTTTTGTCGCCTAAGTGAGTGAAGACCCTATTGGGCCTGGCTGTACATGCCTGTCTCAAGGACAATAGGACTATCGAGCATGTAGTAACCATGAAGACGATCAAGCACATAACAGTCATGAGGACGATCGAGCATGTAGCGGCTTTACTCGATACGGCTGTGGGCATACATCCCGCGACTTAATTTTTTTTTTTTGTTGTTGTTGTTGTTGTCTGTACACTTCTTCATCCATTAGCTTCGACCATTAGCGCCCATGTTGAATTTTGATAATGTGCATGATTCCTCTTATAGCATGGAGTAATGACTCTTTTCCGTTTTGCTTCATTGTAGTTATTTGAAAGTGAACGTAAAGAGTTCTTGTTAAGATGTCCCCTGGAAATACCTCTCCCGCCAATCCAGAAAGTGCTAGCAATGCCAAAGATATTCCAAATATAGATGATGAGCTCTTTGTTGTGCCTTATCCGAACATTAGGACTCATCTTGGTCATAAGATAATCCTCCTTACAGATTCAGAGAATGAGAAGGCTGCTGCATCAGTTTTCCCGGAGCGTGTCATGAGTTTATGTCTCCAAAAGAAAAAGTATACAGCTTCTCCTATTGATTTCAAAATTTTCCACAATCCGCTGCGCTCTTATGAAGGCTGGATGAGACTGTTGGGTAATGAACGCATCAAACATAACCTGACTAAAACACAAGTTGTTGAAGCTGTCATGGCGTCTGCAACACTTCATATTAGGAAAGATGTTGCAGGTTTAATCACTTTAATTTCTCAATGGTGTCCTTCCACGCACATGGCCATATGTAGATGAGGAGAGATGACTATTACTTTAGAAAGCGTATCCACCTTGCTGAGTCTTCTAGTTGCGGGAAACATCCACTTTGAGTTGTCCGCTGAAGAGAAGAAGATGTTCGACACTCTGGTGAAGAAGGCAAAGGGATATAATCAAAGGAATGTGATGAAAAATGCTTTTATACTTGGTGGGTGTCTGAATGGTTTCCCACGCAACCGAAAGCAGGCCAGGTGTTGGATGATGTACTCAGTGTTGCTGCGTTTTTATCCCTGTGGCTATCTAGAGACGTTTTTTATGACGGCTCTAGTAAGAAGACCATCAGAGAGAAACTTATCATGTTTGCTATTAAACTGGCGAAAGGCGTAGTGCTTCCCCTAGGTAGCTTGTTCCTTGGGTCTTTGTACTCTCATCTGGATTCTCTGGCAGCGGACATGTACGTTTCTAACGGATATATGAAGGTGGAGTCGCACGTTCACATAGCTTTCCTCCAAGCATGCTTATGGGAGCACTTCAAAGGTTATGATCCTGTTCCAGCGACTTCGTTTTCCAGTTTATATGGAGGTTCCAGGATACTTCGTTGGCAGAATAGACGTCCAAAACACAGGTTGAAGTTGATCGATTTTTCGATAATGTGCGCGCTATAGATTTTCGTCCGTGGCGCGGTTCATTCTTCCATGATTGGTAGAAGACCTTTCTTTGTCGTTTACGATATGGTGTTGAACACTGGAGAGAAAATGAATCCTGGAGAGATCATATTTATGCGAAGCTGCACGCCAGGATATGTTCCATCCTTCTTTAATGAATCCCTTACTGTAGTTCCATATAATATCGACAGGGCCGCTCGTCACATGGGATTTGATCGGGGTATTCTGTTTTGTCGTCCGCCCATGCCTTCAACAGAGCTTTTCTTTTTTTGTTTTCGATACCAACCTCTTCGCCGCAAAGAAGAGCCTTCCATTCTGCTCCCGGGGAAGGAAACCGATGGCGACTCGTAAGTATAATAATTTCTGGAGAGAAGAGCTCTTGGCTTTTCAGAAATTCGTGGAAGAAGTTGTGTCAGTCCCGCGTGACATGCCTTCCTCTGAGCTCTTGAAACAACGTAGGTTGTTGAAGCAGCTTCCCTCGGGTAAACGAACCCGTAGTTCTAAACAATGTGAGCCCAGTCACCAAGAGAAATCAAAGTTATGTGCAGGTGGCGCTCAAAGACTCGAATGCTCAGGTAATATTCAACTCTTCTAATATGCGAGATGCGTACATGCCTTTTCCCAAATATTTCAGATTTTCTGTTTGGAAGCAGTCTTACCGAATATCTTCTTTCTTTGAAATTAGGGTTTTGGAACTGCGAACGCCATTGCTAGACTCGCTCGTGGTGATGATATGATATCTCCAAAAGATAAGTTCGGAAATAATGGATCTCTCGGAGATGACGTTGAAGATGAAGAAAGTTCAGAATCTGACAGCGATGGAGAAAGCACTTCCAAACGTAGTAGGGAATCCAATTATCCTAGCGAGCCGGAAGATGAATTGGTACGTCACACCTTTATTTCAAAGATGATTCACTCTTCCATGGGAAACAAACATTAACCAATGATATTTACAGGGGGATGCCGCCATAGAGAACAATCTTGAGATGGAGGTGGATGGTGATGCAGAGAATGTTTCTTCCCTTCCTGATGAGAACGGAGACGCTGCTTCCATGGATGTAGATGTGGTTGTCCCCTAAGAAACTCTCGGAAGTGGTACGACATTAGTCGTACATTTCGTTGCTGGAGCCCTCTTTGACCCCCCATTTGATGCCCCTTACACAGACCATGTGTTGGTTGGAGGATTTAGCGTGCCGACTAGGTATGCAGAGTTGTACACCAAAATATGGAAGAAACACGGTCACATTGCCACTTTCAAGAAGATTAAGAGTCGTTTTTCATTGGTTAAGCGTGCTGAAGAAGCGCTATCCTCCATTCATGATATGTGCAGCGTGACAGGACGCACCGTTTCCAAGGATGTAGTTGAAAGCTGGGAATTCCATCGGGACGTGTTTGTGAAGTTTGAGTTTAACGCCTCCTGGTTCTATGAAGGGTTTTCCAAATTCTAAGAGTTGCAAGGTGAAATGGAGGATGTTCCATCCATGGACTTCATTACTCAGCAAGAGGCAGAAGTCAAGAAATTATCCCAGGAGTTGAAGCTGAAGCAGACCGCTCTCCAGAACATGAAAGACGTCTTTGCCAAGAAGATTGAGTTGTTGCTAGACGATTTCCCTTGAATAATTTATGCTTTTTTTTTATTTATTTTTAGGTGTCTCTGAGTGACGTGAGGATTTCCTTTCATGATTTCATGGTTTGATGATTTATTTTTTTTTGGTTTTGAACTAGCAAGTGATTTGCTTTTATGAGGATATTTGAATTTGATTTTGGGATAATTCATAAGTAGTTTTCTGAAAGGAATTATGTCTGGGTCGACTATTCAAGCTGAAATTCGATATTTGAATACAAATAATGCAACTTAAAGAAATTGTGCACGTTGCATGAAAATTGCGAACATTGCACGAAAAGGAAAATATAATGTGGAGATTGAGAACGGTACTAACTTCACTCTCAAAGTGGGACGCATATGTCGAGTCCCTAGAAAATTTCTAAAAGGTCTCTCGCACAAATAATCTTTTAACGATACTTACTTGTTGACAAGATTCCAACAAACGAAATCGGGCTCTCCCGGAGAATTGCTTAAAATCCAAGTTGCGACCTGAGTTGTTGCAACACGCCTTTGATAATGAAAAAGTCTCCAGCTGATCCGACTTGTCTGTGAGAGTACACATGTTTACTCGTGGAGAAATGGAAGACTCATAGTTCATAGACATCTCCCCTGAATTAACTTTCTCCCAGACCATGCGTTTCAGGCCGTTGCATTAAATGGTGGGGTGATGGATGATGTAGGATCAGAATATCGCAACATCAATACCTTTGCGAAATCATTATACAACAGCTGCGAAGATATCACCAGTTGGTTACGAAATGACGCAATGAGATGACGACGGCCTAAACACGAAAGTTGTGGAGATCTAGCAAGATTTAGGAGTGTTGCGAAATCTAACACTTGTATACTTGCGAGAATATCGCAAGTCAGATCCTAAAATAAAGGACAGCTTAGCTGTCACCCACTATGTAATATCCTATATAAAGAGTCGAACGGGCTTAAGATAAGGGGAGAGATCTTTTTAGAGTGGAGAGAAAGTTTTGAGGAGAGAGAAAGTCTAGAACAATAGTTGTATTCTTGATTTCATTTCCTCTTTGTAAAATTCTTTAACTCAATTAATCCAAAAAGTGTAATTGTTGATCTTAAAGATGGGTTGATTATTATGAATTCTTGTGAGGATATATTGTAGGACAAATCCTAAGCTGTCCCCTTATTTTCGGAAATGTCTTACGAAGTGTGTCGCAGGCTTACAAATATTCTCGCGACACTTCTTAACATAATGGCGCTACGTTTAAACGTCCCTTCTCACATTAAATGTCCCCAAGGATGGATCTTCTTCTTCCGTGAAGATTGATATTGTGATTTGAAAGAATTTGGAGTGAAGAGAAGAGTAGATAAAGAATTTCATATAATTTTCAACAATTCATTAAGATTGATCAAAAAATGGCTTGAAGAAGAAATACATCAAAACAACCAGCTTAAAAACAAATGTACAACTATTAGAAGGAGTAAGAGACTTGCGAGAATAAGTATTCCAAGTCAAGAATGGAAAATGGAGAGATGAAATGGAGGAATCTTCATCCCACAAGAGTGAACACAAGAAACAATGGAGAAAATCAAGTTGTATTTTTAAGAATATTTGAATGTATAACAAACTTGTTGCGAATAGGGCATTTACAAATGATAAAATGAGATATCTTTCCTCTACCCTTGCCATTTCACCGCACAAATGTCTTAAGCTCTCGCCCACTCTTTGTTTCAATCCGAATACATCTTCAAGTGGAATTGTTACTTATATACGCTCCCAAGAAAATAGTTTGTAAATTGAATGACGAGATTGTGTTTCTCGGTAATCCTTCAAAATTTCGGTGCTTCTCCAATTAAGCTTGATGCGAAGTATTTGCACAATATGGCATCATGATTCTCCACCGTAACATACATCTCATATAAGCCTTGATGTGTTGTATCGCATGTGTTGTTCCATCCTATAGTGGTATCCCTCCCAAGAGAAAGGAGTCTTCGCAGCTTTCGCGATGGGTCTTCTTCCTCCTTCCTTCCTACCGTTTAACAATTTTCTCAGCTAGTTCTTTCAAGATTTGGGAGTCTTTTTAGCTCGCCTCGCGCCGCGATCATGTCTTTTTGACCTTCTTGTTCATTATTTTCTTCTCTCCTTTCTCTGCGATTGTCTCTTTCATCAATTCGCACACCATTATATATATCATTCTCTCTTCTTGGTTCTCTATCAACTCTCCTCTTTGCACATCCTCTCGTATTCTCCATTGACACGAGGTTGTCGTGATTATTTTGCCTGATTGAATTCTTGGTTTTCCACTTCTGTCTAGAACAAAGTTTCTGAATGTCCACGATGCCTTCTCAATGCTTCTCTTCCATCTTTCTTCCTTCTTTGTCCAAAAAATTCATCTTGAAACCGACGGGAATATAACGACTGCGTCCTATCTTCTTCATGATGTTCTGATCGAGATTTTGTGCGGTTTCAGTTGGTGTAACCCCTTCGTTGTAAAGCTCTCCTTCTTTCTTCCCTAGTCGATCTTGAACTCGATCTCGCAGTGCTTCTCGATCTTCTATTTTGCAATCTTATATTTTCCATCCTTAATTCATGATGAATTCTAGTCGCCTCTCTTCATGTATCGTTTGGATAGTTCTTCATTTGAATTCATTTCTCCATTCATTCTTTGATCTTCTTCTCCTTGTCCATTGTTTACCAATTGTTGCTCTTCTTCCTTTCATCCTCGTAATCCGTCCTCCAAGTGTGCACACTTACTCTACGTAATACGTTTCATGGGTGGAATTAAAGCTTGACATGATTCAAGAAGGTTGTTCAAGTACATTTCTTCTTCTAACCATTTCTTTGTAAGATTGATAGCCTCGTTTTGTGATTTGACTATATTTTGTTAAACTAATCCATTGGAAAGAACAATTATGAATGATTATTATTAAGAATCTTTACACAAGAAAATGAGATTACACTTAAGAACTTACAAATGTTTCTCTCTTTCTCCCTAATAACTCTTTTCCCCACGACAGATCCACTCATCTTTATTAGGGTAGATTGAAAAATGCTTACAAATATTCATAGAAGAAATCGTCATTTTCATTTAATCAAAATTGTTGTTGTGGCGATATTATGATCCTACATTGTTGATCTTAAAATGGGTTGATTATTATGAAGGAGGGATATATTGTAGGAGCAACTACATAACTTAAAACAGGGAGTGAAGATTGATATTGTGATTTGAAAGAATTTGGAGTAGTAGATAAAGAATTTCATATAATTTTCAACAATTCATTAAGATTGAAAAATGGCTTGAAGAAGAAATACATCAAAACAACCAACAACTATTAGAAGGAGTAAGAGACTTGCTGGAAAATGGAGAGATGAAATGGAGGAATCTTCAAGAGTGAACACAAGAAACAATGGAGAAAATCAAGTTCAACCACCAATTCAACGTACACCAATACAAAATAGAACTGTGGATTATGACAGAGTGAGTGTACATACTTGGCGATCAGATTATGTAGATGAAATGGGAGAAGAGCAGCAATTAGGAAGCAATGGACGAGAGGAGAGATACCAAGAAATAATTGGAGGAATAATTCATGAAAATGAAGAGATTTCAGCGTTAGAGGCATTGAGGCAAAAAATACATGAAGAAAGGCGATTAGAAGCAGAAGAACGTGCAAATCTGACAAGGAAAAATCATGAGTTGAGGATGGAAAACATGAGATTACAAAATAGAAGGTTAAGAAGCACTATAAGATCAAGTTCAAGGTCAGTTAGAGAAGAAATAAGACGAAATTCGCCTGTAGAAAATGTTAATGAAGATACTCGAGAGGAAATACAAAATCCAGACGAAGAACGTCGTGAAAGAAGAGAAATAATAGAAGATCGTTATATTCAACATGGTGAAATTCTTCAAAATTGACAAAACAACGGAAATCAGGGAAATAGGCAACGTCAGGAACGAAATAATCAAGATGGCGAAGAAAATCATGGAGAAAGAAGGAGAACATTAAATGAGAGAGAAGTTCAAAGAAATCGACAAATAATTGAAGATGAAATCGAAAGACATTAAACTAAACAAGCACGTCTAGCTTGCGAGAGGGAAAGACTGAGAGCAGAAGTGGAAGAACAAGAGCTACAAGAGGCAATTCGCCAGAAAAATCATGATAATCGAAAAAGAAGGCGTGAACAAAATCGCAATAATGGTAATATTAATGAAGAATATGATAGAGTACAAAGGAGAGATGAAAGGCGGCAAAGAAGAGAAAATGAGAAATATAATGGTGTGCGAATTCATGAAAGAAGATCGCAGAGAAAGACGAGAAGAAAATGATGAACAAGAAAATCAAAACAGATATGAACGAGAAGAAGAGGCGGAGTTAAAAATACCAATGGATCCAAATTCTGGTGTAAATGAACAAATTTTGAGAGATCTAGCGGAAATGAGAGGAATGTTAAATAATAAAGAGAAGTAGGCAGGAGACAACTGGATGAAGCCATAGAAGAAGCTGCGAAAACCCCATTCACACAAGAAGTACAATTAGGAGGAATACCCCCAAAGTGTAATTTACCTGCGTTAACCAGCATTTTTGACGGAACAACATACGGTACAACACATCAAAGCTTATGTGAGATGTATGCTACAAATGGGAAAACCATGATCTTTGTATTGTGCAAATATTTTGCATCAAGTTTACTTGAGGAGAGGCCTTGAAATGGTTTGAAGGTTTTCAAAGAATACTATAACATCTTTCAACCATTTGCAGGCTACATTTTTAGGGGCGTATATAAGTAACAATTCCTCGCGACCTGGCATTGAAGATGTATTTGGGTTAAAGCAAAGGGTTGGCGAAAGTTTGAAGCATCTAACCATGAGGTGGAAGACAATGTGTAGCGACATGGCTGGTCGTGTGGATGAGAGATATCTCATTCTATCATTCATTAACGCTATGTTCGCAACCAATCTGTTATACATTCAAATTTTCAGAATCAAGAATACGATCACAATGACTGAGTTGCGAGAATTTCAGGAGGAGTATATTGCTCTTGAGGAAAAGCAAAATGAGATGGAATCATACCCAATTGCGAACATAAGTTCAAAAGCAGCGAATGCAAGCTTGTTACCTAAGTTGATAAATACAATGGCGAGCACTTCGCAAGGACAAAAAGAAAGGATAATGGGAGATAGTCAGCAGAAACTAGTAGCTATAGGAAGTCGTGATCAAGAAGAATTCGAGAGAGAAGGAAATTTCTATAGCCGTGGTGGAAATAACAAAATTCAAAGACTTGACCAGCCACAAGAAACTTATGGAAGTCAGAGGAAAAACCATCACAGAGGACGGGGAAGTCATAAGATAATATGGGAAGAAATCAAAATGCCACCATTGAATGCTAGTGTGGAGAAAATATGGGAAGCTATAATCTTGATGGAAAACATACCCGTGCCATGGAACATGGGGAGTGAACCACCTCCAAGCGACAGAAGTCATGAATTTTGTTCTTATCACCATTTTCATGGACACTCAACAAATGATTGCGAGAAATATAAAAAGAATCATCCTCGAATGATAGATCAAGGGAAACTAAATCATTTTCTAAAAAACCAACCTCGAGTCTCAACCATTACCACCACCGCCAGAAATTCGCAGAGTAAATACAGCAAAAGGAGGAGAAACATTTGTAATAGAAGTTGGAGCAAAGATAAAGAATCTGTTTTGTCACTCTATTGTACATTCGTACAAAACGATTGAAGACTTTCACGATAACACTCTCAGCAGGGTCTTCGCAAGAGATGCCGATGACAGAGAAATAATGAACATTGAGAAGACCACCTTTGAAAGAATGGCAAAAAGCGAGACTATTTCCTTCACCGCAGAAGAAGTACCTGAGGATGGCAAGATGCACGATAACCCATTAGTGGTAAGATTAGAGATTAACCCAAAACCTAGTGATGATGAAGATGATGAAGCTGAGAATTCATGGGCAATCAATAGAATTTTAATCGATAATGGAAGTTCCGTGGATATCCTTTTTTATCATACTTATAAAACTATGGGAGGAAAAGATGAAGATATAATACCTTCAACTTACAAGATCTATGGTTTTAATGGTACATGCCAACAAACCTAAAGGGAAATCAATATGCTAATTTCTCTTGAAAGGATTGTCCTACGATATTACATTACCGTGTAGTCGATGTGGAATCACCATATAACGCGTTGATTGGCCGACCTTGGTTACATGGGATTCTAGGTGTAGCATCAACTTTCCATCAATGTATCAAGTTCCCTCATCCCAGTGGTATCGGCATAGTAAAAGGAGATTAGATTGAAGGAAAGAAGTGTTATGAAATTAATGTAGAATCTTGCGAAGAAAGAGCTGCGAAGAAGAAGAATTGGAAACATAACATCAACAAAAAAGTGAAAGATTGATGGTAGATGTAATAGAACAGAGAGAAGAAGAATCGCTGCGAAACCAATGCATGCTGAAGATAAGAAGAGACAAAGACTTTGCAAAGGATAAGCAATAACAGAAAACTTCAAAAATGCAGAGGCAGAAAGTAGCAGAAGTAAGAGACTTAAAGAATGAACGTACTTGTTGACTGCCATAGTAAAAATTGGGAGAAGAAAGAAAAATGTATGGTTGATTTGTTTCAAAAAAAAATAAAATAAATAATTATGAATGACAAACATGAGATTGCGAAATTACAAAAGAGCTGATATGCAGAAGAAGAAACAAAACAATCAGAAAGGGGCGAACATTCTATGGCGTACACCCTAGTTCGCGAAATCAAAATTTCGCAAGAGGCAAATGTAAGACCTAAAGTGCGTCATAGAAGGGAATTTTTGTTGCATGGCTCAACGAAAAGGTTACACCGCCCCGGAACTGAGTCATGGAGATTTGGGGTCAATAAAGCCCATCGGGGAGAGGTACATTGGATTATCAACCTAAGCTTATGACTTAGGTTGGACGACTGAGGGTCTCTTCTAAGGAGTGCGATCAAGGCGTCGAGGTACACGGTTGAGCCAAGAGTGCCTGGGGCATCTGGAACTACCCTGGCCAGTCTTGGCAAGTCTTGGCAAGTCTTGACGTATGCTTCACTCGGCCTGAAGAAAACCCCACTTAGGGTGCGGTCTCGTAACCATAAGCCCTATAGGCAAAAGGGATAAGAGGCTGCGAAAACAACAGTTGTTGTTAAGACCAGGATGGGAGGAGCCAACCTTGTATGGTAGAGGTACGCCTCCTTGAAGGGGCAATTAGGGGGAAGATAAGGCGGCACCCTCCATTAGGGAGGCGATAAGTGTCTTAAGACGCAAATGTCATGAGGCTTTATTTTCGCAAGAAAATTTAGGCTTGTCATATTTGTGCGACAATCTGAAGAGGCAATAATACAAAAGAGAAAGATAAGACGAGATCAATGGGTCAAGTACATGAAAGTGTAAGGACGTCCTGCGATTTCGTCGCAAGATAACTAATGTCATGGGGCTTTATTTTCGCAAGAATATTTAGGCCTGTCATATTGTCGCAACAAAAATCACAAGAGAAAAAAAGTTAAGGCAATATCAAGGGGTTTTTGCATGCAATTACAAAGACGTCCTGCGATTTTGTCACAATGACAAGAGGTGGCAAAATAAGACCTTTAACTAGAAGGCAAAATAATACCACATAAGAGAAAAAGAAAAAATGAAATCTTGGAAGAAACCAAGAAATATCTAATTGCGAAAATTCAGCAGAAACAGCTGCGAGACCGAGGCATGAATATATGTTGTTATTCAAAAGTAACTTGCTTAATCTTTCATTTGATTACAAATAACAGAGGCACGTATGGGAATGAATAGAATAAGAACATGTTATTTGTCTCCATATGATAGATTTACGCACGCATAAAATGAAAGATTGATAATATATTGATTAACCATATTGCCAAAAAAAAAAAAAACTGCTTTTTTAATATGTGCAGAAAGGAACAAAAAAGGTAGAACTTGCATTTGAAGATTCAAGAAATTCGCAACAAAAGATTACAAAGATTGGAGACTAAAAGAATGAATGTAAAGATATTACAAAAAGAGAAAGAAGGAAACAAAACTATTTCTTGTTTGACTCCTCTTCTTCATCATCTTCATCAAATCCTTCTTCTTCTTCACCTCCATGATTCCTCTTCTTCACTAGCATCACCATCTTGAAATATCCAGAGGAGGAGGTGCATTCTTGGGGATTTCTTCTAAGAGGCAAGGATATGTAGAATGAGGGATGTTATTGTCGTCATGAGACCGTCTTAATAGTCGATTACGAAATAGAATAACGCCATTCTTAAAGTTCGCAATGATAATCTTTAGTTGACTCTTGATCTAGAGCATTTATCATTGCGAGAAGAAATATCCTTTGGGAGCTTGCTCCTTTTCAGACTCAAGTTCTTCAATTCTTTTGAGAAACCTCCCTTCAGCTTTTGCGAATATATAACAATGCATCAGCAACTTGATGACAATTTATGAATGACAAACAATTAATAAAGAAGAACAATTAACAACCTTCTTTGTCAGAAATCATATCCCTAACCAAGGCCGTGTGCTCAGCTTGAAGACTAACATTTACACCTAAATTATTTCTGGAATCATCTAGAACTTTCGCAGCCCAAGCGAACTCATCATCATTATTTATGAGAAGAAGGGAACGAATTTGATTCTCTCTTTCGCTAAGTACATCATTTTTGCGGTTAGATTCATCTCGTTCAATTTGAACCTCAAGAAGAGTTTTTTGAAATTTCGCTAACGCTTGAGCACCTTGTCTAGCGATGCGATCTTTATCATCTATGAGATCACTGATCTTGGTTCTTAAAGCATCAATTTCCTCTTTAGAATTAAGATAGAAACGCTTAAATTGGTTGGATAAGCCCAAGCTGGATCTATGGTCAATTTCTAAGAGGCGAAGTTTGGATTTGAGTTCATTTATGGGAAGAGATTTAATCTTGTCATTTGAAAAACTATTTAAGAAATTATTAAGGTGTTCAAGGAGGGTATTATTATCCATAGAATTGGGGAATGTGTGAAGGAGAATGGCTTCATCAGAAAGATTATAGACGTCTGCGAAAATGATAAGTTAGATGAGGGAGGATAATGAGAAAATAAAATAAAGGAAAAATAAAATAAAGGAAAAATAAAAAGTTTCATACCATAAATTTGCTTATTGGCATCCTGAAGACTAGATATTTTGTCCTTTTGAGAAGAAGAATTAGCTTCTGATTGTTTGTTCTTCTCGCGAACATCAACAACTTTAGCTTCCAGTTCTTCGTTTCTCTTGCGAAGTTGAAGATTCTTCTTTTCAATAATACCACGTCTCTTTTCCAAATCCGAGGCAACAACGAAAGAAGCTTTCCCAGCCAGCAAAGGAAAATAAAGAAATTGTCAAGATATAGTATAACTTTAAATCATAATTATGAAGAAAAAGAGAAATGAAGGCATACCAAGATACCAAGAGAATTCAGAAAGCTAGGAGTCACTGATCTGGAGACCCCATGAAGAGAATCACCACCATCTAATAAAGGGGCATCACAGATGTTCGCAAGAGCTCTGCATATGCCAGTGAGATGATCATCCCCGATCCCTTGCATGGAGTCTGATCGCTATCGTAGGCGTCAAAAATAAATTACACTTTCTTACTACTCAAAATATATAATGAAGCAAGGGCAAGAAAGGATCGTTCCCACAGAGAGGTCTTGGTTGTCAAATTGTTTCGGTTCCCTATAAATAACACCGGGGGGTTTTCTGATTTTTATATAATAAACTAAATAAAAGCAAACAATAAAGGTAAACAAATCAAATCAAGGATGAGAAAGTATTGGTCATGGATTTCTTCTTCAATCACAAACATGTTTTCAACACAATAACTAGAATTGATATTTTAATCTCAACTTTTATCAAAGGCCCTAGAATACCTTAATCGCAAGAATATCCCGCTAATCTCCTCTTGTCATCAACAAACACATTAAAAGATGCGAATATGAATTCTATCTAAAAGAACAACCTAACGTGTAAAAGCACTAATCAAGTTTAATTCCCTAGATGCATTAGGTTCTATGAAATCAGGCCAATCAAATCAATCGAACGTGTAAAACCACTAATCCGATTTAACGAAGGTTATGACTCACATGTGACTACTAGGATGTATCACTACAAGCAATAATCACAATTATGCTACTTGTAATCAGGAATCTATCACTTTTGCGTATAATAAATCCTAATCTAGCAAGAGAGATGAAAACAAACTCAATCGATTCGCGACTCGGCTAAACAAGCATTCAAATCATGTAACAATATTAATTGTGAATCATAAACGATAATATGAGAGAAAACTAATTTATTGAACAAAAACTCATGTTTGGAAATCCAACTAATCCATAACCAAAAGAAAACTAGGTACTCATATTCATGGAGTTCATCACAAGAAGAAAGAGAAAACTTCATGGTTCTAAACCCTAGAACAAGAGTAGAGGCAAAAGATAGAAAAAGATAATAATGTTTAGAGAAAGACTTTTCTATTTATATGCTTCTCCCATTCCAAAAGGATACTCTTTCCAATATTAGGTCAAATCTTCTCAAAATCCATCTCCAAGTGGTCCACCAAGCCCATGTGTGAAAACATATCTTCTAGAATTTTTGGGTCCAAAACGGGTCGCCGGATTGCTGACGTCATCACCGGAATCCGGTCACCGGTTGCCGGAATCCGGTCGCCGGCAAACTGACTCTGGCCACCTTGAACTTGCCCCCGGCTACTGAAACTGTCACAAGGCAAATGTGTACTTCCTGCAACTCATCTCTCATTTTTTATGTTCATACATTCACAAAAATCATCTACGCCAATTCCTTGTTCTTGCGGAAACGTGCCCAAAAGCGCGACTCGTAGCTCATAAATACGACCGTCGACTCTTGCATCCGACTCGAACCCCCTTCATGATTCACTGAAACATTACGATCCCCACTTTAATCTCTGGAATCCGGCATCCCGGCCTATGCTCACTGGCACGCCATTCTTGATGCGTTTTCGCACAGTTTCTGCAGCTTTGGTTGTCGAATCTATTTCAGGCCATACTTTCAGCCGCTTCAATTCATCGCCATATTGCAGAAACTCCAGCCTTCACTTGTTCCGCATCATTCATTTGTTGCAGCTGCAGCTGGTCATACTCCTTCATTGAACCACAAACACACAAAGACTGCTCAAGCCATTCCCTCTCTTTTCTGTTCAGCTCAATTCCAGTTTGTTACCACCACTGAATTGCAGCCGCATAGTGCAGTACATGCACTTCATCCGCCACTGCAACTCACTTGGAAGAGCAGCTTAACCCATTGTAACAACCAGCTCGCGGATGCACCTGTAACTCCCATCAATTCTGTGATAACAACCCGTTCCCTGTATCAATCGACTCTCCACAGCTTCAATGCAGGATCAACAGCTTCATATCCTACAAACCCTGTAATTACAACCTAGCATTCATTCTTGAGCCATCACTCACACACAGAGACCATTTTATTAGGAAGACAAGCACCATCTCATTCTACTTAAGACATTCATTCAAGTTATCATTATATCAGTCATTCAAGACTGATTTCAATTTTCATAAGCTCTTGGTAAACACCACCATCATCTTCTCACACACAATCATCTGTGGCTGCATCTTCAAAACTCATTCAGTCTCCCAAACCTACAGCACATTCAAAAGCAGCTCAATCAACCCCGTTAAATCCATGGCATTAATAACACCTCCTGCAATCAGTTCTTCCTCTCTTGTCTCGAGCCATTATGACCAACCTTCCTAGCTTTCATCTCATTTTGCAGCTTCTCTGCATTCTTACAATCTGTCCCATTCACTTCTGCTGCTTCAATAATAATCTTCAGTTCAGATACACAACATCCAGCACCAACCCATGAGCCATTCCTCCCTGCAATATCATTAGTACCAATCACAACCAACTTATGCAATTCCAGCTCAACCACTCAACACAACCCATGAAAAACACCATCTCTGTCATATAGGTAGAAGCACATTCATTCCCCTGTTGTATTTGAGCTCAGGCAACACTTGTTAATTCCAGCTGCAGCTTCATAATCCAGTCCAGACCTGCAACTTGAGATACACATATCGCCACCACAGCTCTGTCATTCTCCACGGCAACCTCTTTTCTACAGACCCATTAAATCAATCAATGTATGCAGTTTCATACATACACATTCCATCATTGCCTTGCAATCCAACTCCAGGTAACAGTGACAAAGCATTCAGCACCTCAGCTCCATCCTTGTCCTAGCATTCATCTATTGTATACACAAATCACAACTCCACCTGCAACTCAGCTGCTACTTCATATTCAGAACCTGAAGTACCACCTGCAATTACCCCAACTCCTGTGCAATAAACCTTTGTGCATCACAGACCTTTTAGCCCATTTTCATTGCAGACACGAACACCACCATAGCGCTGCCATCTCCTTGACTTCACCTGAGTTCAAACACCAATTAGATCTCTATTTCTCTTAGCTGCAATTCCAATCCACTGCTCCAACTTGCACTTGCCATACATCACCACCAGTAAGAGCACCACCAACTCCACCAAACTGCAATACTTCCTAGCTTCAGCTGCTCAAGACCCATTGTCACAGCCTTCTTGAATTCGAGATATACTCTAGTTCCTTCTCTACTTCAACTTGAAAACCTTCTCCTATTTCTTATCAAATACTTACCAGAACCCATAAAATACTCGGAGGAAGTAAGCTGGTTGCTGCTGGAATTTCAGTTGTGGAAAATACTCGTTCAGGCCTTTACACAAACACCATGCGTGCAGTTTGCAAACTGACGATAGTTGTGTATTGGCTGCATATTGAGAACCACCCAAATCATTCCTTCCTGTTGAGAATTCAAATGTAAAACAAACCCATATTTTATAGGCCATTCATAACATCAAATCACCATTAATCTTCATTATATACTGCCAGACTCGTATAAGCTTGCTAATCTTCTCCGTTCATTAATTAGTCATCTCCAATTTGAGTGCGATGGCTGAAGTTCTTCCCATCACCTTCGATACTTGCACAATCTTGGACACACAAACTCTATGACCAGTAGTGGCAATAATTGTGAGAGATGGTTCAGCGTAAAGAATTTGGTTTCTTCCATGTATAAACTCATTCGACCTAGTTCTATAGTTATAAAGGAGGAGGTGCCCCCTTAACGAACTCTTTGTCTTCCTTTAGTAATTCTGTCAGCTGGTTACCACTTAACCTCCACGCTATTGCTGGTAGTGATCCCCAAAAGAGTTGGCCCTTAACCTTGGGCCGGGCTCTCAGGATAGTGTTCACCCATGAAATGATAATTTTGTCCCTTTTACTCCAATTGGGTGATTTCTCCATCTTTTCGTCCGTGCGATTCCAGAGTACCTAATAACTCAGAAACACGCGTAAAATACATAATTTACTAGAAAAATAGTAAAGAAAGCATAACCAATAGATAATAAATAGGGTGTATTCTACACCCTATCAGAGTCAGAGAAGATGCTAGACAATTGTGCCATTGAAGATTCAGGTGGAAAATCTTCTCTTGCGAAAGAACTATCAAGGTCATTATCATCATCATCAGAACTCTCTCCAGATCGAAGATTTGAAGGAGAAGGAGAATGAACTTTTCGCTTCTTTGAAGGTGGGGCGTGATTTCTCCTTGCGAAGAGAACCTTTACCTTTGCCTTTGGTCTTCGTAACCTTAGATCCTTCTTCTTCTTCAACAACTACAACACCAACCTTCGCACACAAATGAAGATAAGAAACAGAGGCAACAATATTGTTAAAAGTATAAAAAATGTTTCTTACTTCATCTGTGATGGAGCGTAGAGCAGATAATGTGCTAGCCTTCCCAGTCCTATATAGCTCGATCTCAGCTTTTTAATCTAAAATTTTCGCAAGAATTAGAGAACAAGAAAGTAACAACAAATGAAAGATTATGAAGTGAGCAAGATTTGAAAACATACCTCTTTCGCTTTCTCGGGCAAATTAAATACCCAAGGTTGATAAGTGGCTGATGCGCGTCGTTTACACAGCAAATTAATTACTTCTTTCCACACTATTAACTGGTAATATAATGGCAAGGAGTTCGTTCCCACGAAAGAGCGGGAGTTTTTAGTTGTTTAAAAAGTAACCAAAATGGGGTTTTAGATTTTAAATCAAAGTAATTGACAAAAGAAAATATAAAATATTTGTTGTAAATTATAAGAAGAAAGAAGACTAGGGAATCCTTCGCCGTCACTTTGAACTGAAACTTAATTGAATACAAGTTTATCTATTGTTGAATTTATATTGTTACCAACAGTAGAATAGCAATAAGCTCGCTATCCCCAGATTCCTCTTGTCACTTTGGATACGGAAGCGCTCGACTACCGTTTCTATCCAAATAACCCACCAAGAATAAGCTCTCAAGGTGTAGATTAACGAATGCTTTACACTCTGTGAATCAGGTTGATCCTAGCATCAGACGCATAGGCTCGGCCCGCTTACTAGTGTTATCTTTACACACAATTGCTTAACAAAATCCCTCTGTCAGCTCTTGCGATTTACTACTTGTGTAAAGAATTGAGTGACAATTACACGTATCACCAACCCCAATACTAGTAGAAGAATTATTGATTGGTTAATTTAATTGATCACTTTAAATAACCCCTCAATATTCTTAAACATTAAAAATAATAAAGATAATCAACAAATAAATAAAACTTGAAATAAACTTGGTTTAAGAAATTAAAGCTTCATTGTTCAGGACTTTCAAATCATCCCTAATCAAAAAGAAGTTTAGCTACTCATAGCTAAAAAGAATTCTACAAAAAAATAAAAGAGAAAGAATAAAAATAGAATTAAAGATAAAAACTCACAAGAAAAGCCAGGGAACAAAACTTTATTTCTCTCTCTGTTTCTGTCTTCTAGCTAGAGAAAAAGAATAATAAAAGAAGAAGAAGATATTTTTCCATTGGGTTTTGACTCCTATTTATAGCCTTCAAAAAACCCTAGGAAATCCAAAATACTCGTGCAAGATAAGGATGCAAAAGTCGGTGGAGTTTATCCCAAAAGAGGTGTTCGTAATTGGGTGTTGCGCGGTATATTCTAGTAGAGTGCACACGGCTTCTGATTCGTTCGATCCTCTGAGAACTCTTTGTATCTTCATCTGCACCGTTGATCTATCCATCTTCGATGCTCCGCGGTACACACAATCATCACTAATCTCCAAAACGCGTCAAGCTTTTGTTCACCCTTCTGAGAATTACCGAAACCTGCCCCACCACGTGCTCGCTATTTCCTTCTTTATTTGTACGACTCTTGAACTTCTTTCACTCTGCTGCACGTGTTGGACAGGTCCTACCGTGACATCATCGCCGCACCCCAAACTCATAACTACAGAACCGTACTCTTCTGTATGTCCCGTCGCTCATCTCCCTCCTGACCATCACCGTTAATGGAAACAGCAGCTACCACTAGTTCATCATGACGTCCATGTTGTTCCAGCGAGCAACCATGGCTCATATAACTTCGCAATCTCGAGAACCGAAAGATCCTCTTCATCACTGTCATCCTCTCTTTGAACTTCTTATCAAGCTCCTATATCATCTTCGAACCTCAGCAGAACGATCACCACTGCAGACTCGAGCTCCTCGCTTAACCTTCTACCACCATAAAATACAGCCACGTCTTTTGCTGCTATCTTCCCAAGCTCCAGTAATCGCGACTGCTAATCTTCATCATCTACAGCCATCACTGAAATCAATGGAAGTAACCCAACGGACCACTAAATGATCAATCACCAGCAATCCCAAGTCTTCTAACTGCTACTACACCCCATTGAAACGTTCGAATTCGAGAATCACTCAAAATCGTCACATCTTGATCATCACGATCATCAGCATCATCATCTCCATGAACCTCCTCGAGCCCTCTGATTTGAAATCAGACTCCTACCCAAGATTCATATCATTCACCTGAGCCCAGTGATGTATTCAAATTTGAATATCACTATTGATCAAATCCATCGCCATTGTGATCATCATGATCATCAGAATCAGTCTGCCATTTCCTGTGTTCTGTTTAGGAAGAGGGAAGACGAAGTGCCCCGAGTAATAAGTCGGGTGTCTTTAGTATCATTTGAACTTTGGCAGCCCCCTATTGTAAAAGACTGGACTCCCTTTAGCACTTCTCTTGAACTTGACTACCCCTTAATAGGAAGGTGTCCCTTATCATCCAGTTGGGATTCCAATAGCACTTCCCGATAAAAATGATCATTTTTCCCTTTGCTTATGAGTTCTTGTTTTGCTCCTAACTTCTTCATACGAACTCAGAATGACTCCGTTCTTTCGCCACCGTCTTCATCTTCTCGTCCTCTACACAATGAAAAGTAGAAATCTTGTATTCGAACGAGTTCCAATTGGTCTTTGGCCTTTCTCCACTTATAGCTAGCTTCTTTCCTTGCACAATTAAGTACAAATTCACTTCTTTTGGATGATTTCCCTAACAAAACACAAATAACAGAAAACAAGCGTAATATACAATAATTTGCAAGAAAACCAACAAATACTAGCATGGAATTACACTAAATATATGTGAAATATGCACTTATCAAATTCCCCCACACTTGCCTTTTGCTAGTCCTCGAGCAAACTAAACTAGACTACAACAACTCCATTTCGCCGAGGATACGGTTACTTTTAGCGGAATGTAACAAGCCTTTAAACCCCTAGGTGTCCCTAGTGGACGAGTTATAGTCTCGTGAGGGCTTACGAGAGGTATACCCACAAAACCTACTCCAACTTCAAAGCGTTCAAACTTCCCAAGCATCAAAGAGCTATGAGGACATAGAGTTTCGCATGCTTGTAATAATAAGTTAGAAATACCAAGGAACATATTCTCATTCTTAAATGTTGAGTGAGAAATAACCACACCATAATGAGAGAACACGTGTTTGAGAGCGATCAATAAGCATTTCGCCTCGACTTCGCCTCACTTAAAAGGATTTTATGATAATTGCACTCAATAAGACATGACTTTTTATGGGTCTCACATGTGTGTAGGTAGGAATGAAGAGAGAAATCCTACACACATTGAATGGTGGGAAGGAAACCCTCCGAAATATTTCTGGAGACTCCACAAAATCGTGGAAAACAAAGATATTTTTTCTGATGATCTCTAAGAAAGGAAATCAACCATTATTATCGAGGATGAGAGTACTTACCACCTTCACATCTGATTGCAATGATAAAAGCACCACTCTCATGACATCCAATAGAAACGTCTTCCTTGGCTCGTCTTCTTCATCTTCTTGGTCTTCGTCTTCGGTCTTCAGCTCTTTGATGATAAACTCTTGAACTTCGTAGAACTCTGACAATTTGTAAATCTTTTCCTCAATTTGCTTGTTGCTTGAAACTTTTATATATTTTGCTTCCCCATGGCCTTATTGAACAAATAATAACCTAATGCAAATCTTTTTGTATTTTTGTATTTTTTTTTATATAAATTTTTTTTTTAATAAGACAGAAAGATTGCAACTAAAAATAATAACGAAATTAAAATTAACTTGGCCATAAAAGAAGTACTTTACCACTTTGATCTCCACAACTTGTATTGTCTTCGTATCATAAACTTCAATTACTCTCATCTTTTGATTTTCTTCGCTCTTGCAAATAAGTCTTCATACTCGGATGTAATTTACGCTCCTTATTTGTAAGTCTTCAACATATATGTAAATCTGCTCCTTTGTTTGTTGCTTTACTTGGATATGAAATTTTGCTCTTCCGTTAATTGTTGCTTGTAAACCTTACACGTCTTCAACTTTCCTTGTAGATTTTGATGTCGCTCCCTTGTTGATGATGATGTGTTTCTATGGATCTGTTGTTGGCGAGAGAGAGAATGGTGCTAACTGCAAATCAAACTACAACAAGGTGGTGTTCGTCTATAGACGTCACCCTTATGATTGACAAAATTAGCACTCAAGAGATCAAAGAGTAGTGCTTCTATTGGTGGGAGGTTGGGTAGCTCACCATTCTACCCGGAATTAACGTACGGTGACACACACTCAAAAGAAAGCTCTTTAGTCGGCTAAAAGAAATTTGTTCCGGTGCCTCTGTTGATTTGAAAATGGGTAGTCTCCACTAATGATTGATCAGCAACTCTAATAATGCAATTCTCTCTGCTCCTAATTTGCATCACCGGCATGATTAAATCCATTATTTAACACTCTAACAAGTAAGAAATCCAACGTAGTTCCCTAACACTTCCAAGTTCAGTTATGTCGGTCAGAATCTCTATGTAAACATACCTAGAAGTATGCTGGTGACTCTAAAATCTCTACAAGTTGGAAGTTTTATTCAAATATATACAAAAATTTTGACTCAAAAAGGCTAAAAACTCTATATGCAAAATATCCAAACACTCCCCCACACTTAAACTTTACATTGTCCTCAATGTAATTGACTCGTCCTAAGTAAAGTCAAGGTGGGAAATCAAAATATGATATGAAAAACTAAGAAAAATAAAATACAAAAGATAGAAAATACAAAACCTATGGGTTGCCTCCCATTTAGCGCTTAGTTTTACGTCCTCAGCCCGACTTGGCATTCTCCAAATTACTTCTCCAGAGGAAGTAAATCACGAAGCTCAATCTCATCAACATCCACCGTAGTGAAGTTCTCGTAGTATGGCTTCAGTCTATGGCCGTTGATCTTGAAAACTTTCCCAGTTTTAGGACTAGTTATTTCAACTGCACCATGAGGAAAAACATTAGTAACAACAAATGGTCCCACCCATCGGGACCTTAGCTTGCCAGGAAATAACTTAAGACAAGAATTAAATAAAAGAACTTTTTGTCCCACAACAAAACTTTTTCGAGAAATCATTTTGTCGTGGAATAACTTCGTCTTTTCCTTGTATATACGAGAGCTCTCATAAGCATCATTACGTATCTCCTCCAGCTCATTTATTTGTAGCTTCCTTTGTTTCCCAGCTTCATCATACTCCATGTTGTACATCTTTACCGCCCAAAAGCCTTATGCTCAAGTTCAATCGGGAGATGACAAGCTTTGCCATAAACCAACCGATATGGAGACATACCAATTGGTGTCTTATACGCCGTTCTATAAGCCCAAAGTGCATCATTAAGCACGAAGCTCCAATCTTTTCTTGTAGTATTGACAGTTTTCTCGAATGGACTTTATTTCACGATTTGAAATTTCAGCTTGCCCACTAGTTTGTGGGTGATACGGCGTGCCAACCTTGTGTGTAATGTTATACTTCTTTAGGAGAGCATGAAAGGATTTCTTGAAATGCGCACCTCCATCACTGATAACCACTCTTGGTGTACCATGTCTAGAGAATATATATTCCTTCACAAACTCACAAACAACTTGAGAATCATTAGTAGGGGTGGCTTTAGCTTCCACCCATTTCGAAACATAATCCACAAAGAAGAAGTATATAATATTTTCCATTCGAATTAACAAAAGGGCCCATAAAATCAATACCCCACACATCGAAAATCTCTACATGAAGAATCGGTGTGAGTGGCATTTGATTTCGAGCACCTAGATTGCCCGTTCGTTGACATCTATCACAAGATTTGCAAAAAGCATATGCATCCTCGAATAGGGTAGGCCAATAAAAGCCACTCTCAAGAACTTTGAGAGCGGTACGTTTAGAACCAAAGTGACCACCGCATGCATAAGAATGACAAAAAGATAGAATTGATTGAAATTCAGAGTTAGGTACGCACCTGCGGATAATCTGATCAGCACCATATTTCCACAAGTAGGGCTCATCCCACACATACTGTTTGGCTATTTTCTTAAGCTTTAACTTTTGAAAATTAGACATCGTACTAGGTACTTGCCTTGTAACCAAATAGTTTACTATATCAGCATACCAAGGTGTTGATTCTTCAATTGAGAAAAGTTGTTCGTCCGGAAAACGATCTTGTAAGGGAAGTTCTTCTTCGGATACAACAAGTCTACTAAGATGATCCGCAACGGTATTCTCGATACCTTTCTTATCTCTCGATTTCAACACTGAATTCTTGCAGACAAAAGAATCCATCGTATGAGTCTTGGCTTGGCCTCCTTCTTTTTCAATAGGTCTTAGAAGTCTTTGCATGATCAGAATATACAATCACTTTTGTACCCACTAAATAGGCTCTGAATTTTTCTAATGCAAATACTATAGCCAGCAACTCTTTCTCAGTGGTTGAATAATTGATTTGAGCCTCATTAAGGGTCCTTGATGCATAATAAATCACATGCGACCTCTTGTCTACTTTCTGACCCAGAACATCTCTGACTGCATAATCACTTGCATCACACATTAACTCGAACGGCAAACTCCAGTCAGGTGACTTAATAATTGGTGCAGTAGTCAACATCTCCTTCAATTTATCAAAGGCATCCTTGCACTCCGATCGAAGTTAAAGGCAACCTCCTTTTGCAACAATTTGCACATCGGCATTGAGATTTTGGAGAAATCTTTGATAAACCGCCTATAAAAACCTGCATGACCAAGAAACGAGCGAATCTCCCTCACCGAAGTGGGGTATTGTAAGTTTCTAATCAGGTCTATCTTTGCTTTGTCCACCTCGAGCCCTTGAGAGGACACGATGTGACCGAGCACTATACCATGGTTTACCATAAAATGGCATTTCTCCCAGTTTAAAACAAGATTAGTGTCTATGCATCTTTTAAGAACAAGTTCAAGATTATTTAAACAAATATCAAATGAATCACCATAAACACTGAAATCATCCATAAATACCTCAATGATGTTTTCCACGTAGTCAGAAAATATACTGACCATACATCTCTGAAAAGTGGCAGGCGCATTGCAAAGACCAAATGGCATTCTTCTATATGCAAATGTACCGAAAGGGCAAGTAAAGGTAGTCTTCTCTTGATCCTCCGGTGCAATAACAATTTGATTGTATCCCGAATAACCATCCAAAAAGCAATAATGAGAATGTCGCCAGACCTCTCTAACATCTCGATCAATGAAAGGCAAAGGAAAGTGATCCTTGCGGGTAGCCGAATTGAGCTTTCTCGTAGTCTATGCACACTCGCCATCCAGTTTGAACTCGTGTAGGAACAAGTTCATCATCTTGGTTTCTAACAACGGTGACACCTGATTTCTTAGGCACCACTTGCACCGGACTAACCCACTTTTTCGTCGAATTGGGTAAATCACCCCCACACTTAGTAATTTGAGGATCTCTTTCTTCACGACCTCCATCATTGGGGGGTTAAGCCTACGTTGAGAATCACGTACCGGCTTGCTATCATCTTCCATAAGGATTCTATGCATGCACATTGATGGACTAATGCCTTTAATGTCAGCAATTGTCCAACCAATGGTCGTTTTGTGCTCCTTCAGAACCCGAAGTAGACGTTCTTCTTGTATAGCATTGAGATTCTTTGCAATAATCACCAGAAGCTCCTCTTTATCACCCAAGTAAGCATACTTTAAGTGGCCAGGAAGAGACTTCAATTCTAGTTTAGGTGCCTGCACAATAGAAGGTAAAGGAACCTCATTAGTTATGGGTAAAGAAATATAAGAAATATTACCCGTTCGAACTTATTGTAGTGTTGTTAAAGCACCACACATCTCCACTAGCTCTTTGACTAGTTCGACGTCCACATTCGGCTTCCCATGAATGTCCAAATCAATGCTATTTCGCAACACAACTCCAAGTTCGTCTTCATTGCTCAAATCAAACATTTGTTGTGCCAACGAACCAATAACATCAATAGAGAAAGCGGAGTGCACATCACTAGGATAACGCATGGCCTCAAATATGTTGAAGCGAATGATCTCCTTATCAAATTCCATAGTGAGTGTACCATTGTCCACATCAATCTTCGTCTTTGCAGTTTTCATAAACGGTCTCCCAAGAAGTAACGAAGTAGATGAACAATTTTCTCCATTTTGCATATCCACAATGTAGAAATCAACCGGAAAAATTAACTGATTCACTTGAACTAACACGTCCTCCACGACTCCCTTAGGATATATATTGGACTTGTTTGCTAATTGAATAGTAATATTTGCCTCTTTTAAAGGTCCAAGATTCAAAGAATCATAAACATCGGCTGACATAACACTTATGGAAGCTCCCAAATCAAGCAAAGCACACTCAAATCGTCGGTTACCAATGGTAATTGGCACTGTGAAACCCCCAGGATCTTCACACTTAGCAGGCATCTTCTTCAGTAACATAGCTGTAGCACTTTCGCCCACCTGAGTAATTTGATTAGCAATCAACCTATCCTTTCTTGTGCATAAATCCTTTAAAACCTTGGCATACCTGGGTATGGTTCTGATGGCCTCAATAAATGGAATGTTGATTTGTATCTTGCTGAAAATATCCATGATCTCCTTATCTTGAGCTTGCTTCTTTGACTTGGCAAAACGACTAGGGAAAGGAGGTGGTGTGGTAAAGGTGGGAACCGTGTCCTTAGGTTGGCCGATTGAGGTTGGCTTTTCCTTTGGTACGGTTTCCGCTTCTACTTCCTTCTCAATGTCGTTATTAACCACATGTTGTTGTTGTTGTTGATGTGGTTCTTCAGTTTGTCTCCCACTTCTTAGAGTTACGGCATTGACATGCTCTCTTGGATTCACAAAAGGTTGTGATGGCAACTTTGTCGAGGCTTGTGCTTTCACTTGATTCATATCTGTCGCCATTTGCCCCATCTAAGTTTGTAAATCCCTAATAGCATTATCAGTTTTCAACTGATTTTGATCGGATTTCTGTTGACTTTGTTTAAACATGGAGATGAGCATGTCAATCTTAGATTCTTCAGTTGGAGGTTTTTGTTGTTGAAAATCACCTTGTTGTGGTTGGAATTGTTGTTGAAAACCACCTTGCCTTGCATATGGATTAGGAGCTGCAGCTTGCTTGTTTGCATAACTGAAATTTGGGTGATCTTTCCAACCAGGATTATAAGTATTAGAGTAGGGATCATATCTTGGCTTCTGATTAGGAAATATAGCATTTACCTCGGCATCGTCTTCATATGAAGGAACAACTGCAGATGCTATACGTTGTACCATTTTTCCATATTACTCATTCGTTGCTCTATGTGTGAAGAATCTCCCATCTCACTAACTCTTCTAACCACCGATGAATCTCTAGTATAAAATTGTTGCGTATTTGCAGCCATGCTCTCAATCAAACTAGTAGCCTCCTCGATAGTTTTATTAGCCAGTGCACCACTGCTAGCCGCATCAATCAAGTGTCTCTCATGCGGTAGTAACCCCTCATAGAAGTGTGTAATGATAAGTTGTGGTGGTATTTGATGATGTGGGCAACTCGCCAACAATTTCTTGTACCTCTCCCAATAGTCATACAAAGATTCTCCAGAAATTTGTACAATGCCACTGATTTCCTTGCGAATAGATGCAGCTTTAGAAGCAGGAAAATACTTCTCCAAAAACAGCTTTTTCATTCCGGTCCATGTGGTAATACTTCCTAGCGGGGAGATAATAGAACCATGAGTATGCTTGGTCCGTTAATGAAAACGGAAAAGCTTGTAGAAAAGTTTGTATCATCATCATCATCGCTCTTTTTCATACTTCTAAGCCGTATACAAAGCTGCTGCGGGTGTCGATTAGGATCTTCACTGGTAGTCCCTTGAACTTTGGAACCCAATGAAGAAGGCTTGACTTAAGTTCCATTGTGTCATTTAGAGTAATACACATTGGTTGAGATTCCAAACATGGTGATGTTAGATCTCTCAACGTCTTCCTCTCTGGAGGAGGTGGAGGTGGAGGTGGTGGAGGTGGTGGATCTATCTCGTCGTATGTATTAACCATCTCTTATGTAGAAGGTTCTAGTTGTAACTGCTGACGTGCTTGAAGTACCGTTCCTTTGCGAGTTTGAATTCCGCACCTCGGATAATCCCAATCTTTCGGTGCCAGAGATTAAGTACCTGAAACAAAACAAAAAAGCTAGAGTAAAATCTAAGAATAAATGATTAAATATGTTTTTTTTAATTAAAATAAAATAATAAAAAACAAAAACAAAATCTAAAAAAACAAAGTACTAAAATAAATAAAAATGCTAAGATAAAATAAACCAACTAAAAGCTACCGACTGCTCCCCGGCAACGGCGCCAAAATTTGATGCGCGTCGTTTACACAACAAATTAATTACTTCTTTCCACACTATTAACTGGTAATATAATGGCAAGGAGTTCGTTCCCACGAAGAGCAGGGAGTTTTTAGTTGTTTAAAAAGTAACCAAAATGGGGTTTTTAGATTTTAAATCAAAGTAATTGACAAAAGAAAATATAAAAGATTTGTTGTAAATTATAAGAAGAAAGAAGACTAGGGAATCCTTCGCCGTCACTGAACTGAAACTTAATTGAATACAAGTTTATCTATTGTTGAATTTATATTGTTACCAACCGTAGAATAGCAATAAGCTTCTGCTATCCCCGGATTCCTCTTGTCCTCGGATACGGAAGCGCTCGACTACCGGTTTCTATCCAAATAACCCACCAAGAATAAGCTCTCAAGGTGTAGATTAACGAATGCTTTACACTCTGTGAATCAGGTTGATCCTAGCATCAGACGCATAGGCTCGGCCCGCTTAATAGTGTTATCTTTACACACAATTGCTTAACAAAATCCCTCTGTCAGCTCTTGCGATTTACTACTTGTGTAAAGAATTGAGTGACAATTACACGTATCACCAACCCCAATACTAGTAGAAGAATTATTGATTGGTTAATTTAATTGATCACTTTAAATAACCCCTCAATATTCTTAAACATTAAAAATAATAAAGATAATCAACAAATAAATAAAACTTGAAATAAACTTGGTTAAAGAAATTAAAGCTTCATTGTTCAGGACTTTGAAATCATCCCTAATCAAAAAGAAGTTTAGCTACTCATAGCTAAAAAGAATTCTACAAAAAAATAAAAGAGAAAGAATAAAAATAGAATTAAAGATAAAAACTCACAAGAAAAGCCAGGGAACAAAACTTTATTTCTCTCTCTGTTTCTGTCTTCTAGCTAGAGAAAAAGAATAATAAAAGAAGAAGAAGATATTTTTCCATTGGGTTTTGACTCCTATTTATAGCCTTCAAAAACCCTAGGAAATCCAAAATACTCGTGCAAGATAAGGATGCAAAAGTCGGTGGAGTTTATCCCAAAAGAGGTGTTCGTAATTGGGTCTTTGCGCGGTATATTCTAGTAGAGTGCACACGGCTTCGATTCGTTCGATCCTCCGAGAACTCTTTGTATCTTCATCTGCACCGTTGATCTATCCATCTTCGATGCTCCGCAGTACACACAATCATCACTAATCTCCAAAACGCGTCAAGCTTTTGTTCACCCTTCCGAGAATTCGAAACCTGCCCCACCACGTGCTCGCTATTTCCTTCTTTATTTGTACGACTCTTGAACTTCTTTCACTCTGCTTTGCACGTGTTGGACAGGTCCTACCGTGACATCATCGCCGCACCCCAAACTCATAACTACAGAACCGTACTCTTCTGTATATCCCGTCACTCATCTCCCTCCTGACCATCACCGTTAATGGAAACGAGCTACCACTAGTTCATCATGACGTCCATATTGTTCCAGCGAGCAACCATGGCTCATATAACCCGCAATCTCGAGAACCGAAAGATCCTCTTCATCACTTGTCATCCTCTCTTTGAACTTCTTATCAAGCTCCTATATCATCTTCGAACCTCAGCAGAACGATCACCACTTTGCAGACTCGAGCTCCTCGCTTAACCTTCTACCACCATAAAATACAGCCACGTCTTTTGTTGCTATCTTCCCAAGCTCCGATGTCCGATCTGCTAATCTTCATCATCTACATCCATCACTTGAAATCAATGGCGGTAACCAAACGGACCACTAAATGATCAATCACCAGCAATCCCAAGTCTTCTAACTGCTACTACACCCCATTGAAACGTTCGAATTCGAGAATCACTCAAAATCGTCACATCTTGATCATCACGATCATCGGCATCATCATCTCCATGAACCTCCTCGAGCCCTCGATTTGAAATCGAGACTCCTACCCAAGATTCATATCATTCACACGAGCCCAGTGATGTATTCAAATTTGAATATCACTATTGATCAAATCCATCGCCATTGTGATCATCATGATCATCGAGAATCGGTTCGCCATTTCTCGTGTTCTGTTTAGGAAGAGGGAAGACGAAGTGCCCGAGTAATAAGTCGGGTGTCTTTAGTATCATTTGAACTTTGGCAGCCCCCTATTGTAAAAGACTGGACTCCCTTTAGCACTTCTCTTGAACTTGACTACCCCTTAACGGGGAAGGTGTCCCTTATCATCCAGTTGGGATGCCAATAGCACTTCCCGATAAAATGATCATTTTTCCCTTTGCTTATGAGTTCTTGTTTTGCTCCTAACTTCTTCATACGAACTCAGAATGACTCCGTTCTTTCGCCACCGTCTTCATCTTCTCGTCCTCTACACAATGAAAAGTAGAAATCTTGTATTTGAACGAGTTCCAATTGGTCTTTGGCCTTTCTCCACTTATAGCTAGCTTCTTTCCTTGCATAATTAAGTACAAATTCACTTCTTTTGGATGATTTCCCTAACAAAACACAAATAACGAGAAAACAAGCGTAATATACAATAATTTGCAAGAAAACCAACAAATACTAGCATGGAATTACACTAAATATATGTGAAATATGCACTTATCAAATTCCCCCACACTTGCCTTTTGCTAGTCCTCGAGCAAACTAAACTAGACTACAACAACTCCATTTCGCCGAGGATACGGTTACTTTTAGCGGAATGTAACAAGCCTTTAAACCCCTAGGTGTCCCTAGTGGACGAGTTATAGTCTCGTGAGGGCTTACGAGAGGTATACCCACAAAACCTACTCCAACTTCAAAGCGTTCCAGCTTCCCAAGCATCCAAAGAGCTATGAGGACATAGAGTTTCTGCATGCTAGTAATAAGAAGTTAGAAATACCAAGGAACATATTCTCATTCTTAAATGTTGAGTGAGAAATAACCACACCATAATGAGAGAACACGTGTTTGAGAGCGATCAATAAGCATTTCGCCTCGACTTACGCCTCACTTAAAAGGATTTTATGATAATTGCACTCAATAAGACAGCTTTTTTATGGGTCTCACATGTGTGTAGGTATGAATGAAGAGAGAAATCCTACACACATTGAATGGTGGGAAGGAAACCCTCCGAAATATTTCTGGAGACTCCACAAAATCGTGGAAAACAAAGATATTTTTCTGATGATCTCTAAGAAAGGAAATCAACCATTATTATCGAGGATGAGAGTACTTACCACCTTCACATCTGATTGCAATGATAAAAGCACCACTCTCACAGCATCCAATAGAAACGTCTTCCTTCGGCTCGTCTTCTTCATCTTCTTGGTCTTCGTCTTCGGTCTTCAACTGCTGATGATAAACTCTTGAACTTCGTAGAACTCTGACAATTTGTAAATCTTTTCCTCAATTTGATTGTTGCTTGAAACTTTTATATATTTTGCTTCCCCATGGCCTTATTGAACAAATAATAACCTAATGCAAATCTTTTTGTATTTTTGTATTTTTTTTTTATATAATTTTTTTTTTAATAAGACAGAAAGATTGCAACTAAAAATAATAACGAAATTAAAATTAACTTGGCCATAAAAGAAGTACTTTACCACTTTGATCTCCACAACTTGTATTGTCTTCGTATCATAAACTTCAATTACTCTCATCTTTTGATTTTCTTCGCTCTTGCAAATAAGTCTTCATACTCGGATGTAATTTACGCTCCTTATTTGTAAGTCTTCAACATATATGTAAATCTGCTCACTGTTTGTTGCTTTACTTGGATATGAAATTTTGCTCTTCCGTGAATTGTTGCTTGTAAACCTTACACGTCTTCAACTTTCCTTGTAGATTTTGATGTCGCTCCCTTGTTGATGATGATGTGTTTCTATGGATCTGTTGTTGGCGAGAGAGAGAATGGTGCTAACTGCAAATCAAACTACAAGAAGGTGGTGTTCGTCTATAGACGTCACCCTTATGATTGACAAAATTAGCACTCAAGAGATCAAAGAGTAGTGCTTCTATTGGTGGGAGGTTGGGTAGCTCACCATTCTACCCGGAATTAACGTACGGTGACACACACTCAAAAGAAAGCTCTTTAGTCAGCTAAAAAGAAATTTGTTCTGGTGCATCTGTTGATTTGAAAATGGGTAGTCTCCACTAATGATTGATCAGCAACTCTAATAATGCAATTCTCTCTGCTCCTAATTTGCATCACCGGCATGATTAAATCCATTATTTAACACTCTAACAAGTAAGAAATCCAACGTAGTTCCCTAACACTTCCAAGTTCAGTTATGTCGGTCAGAATCTCTATGTAAACATACCTAGAAGTATGCTAGTGACTCTAAAATCTCTACAAGTTGGAAGTTTTATTCAAATATATACAAAAATTTTGACTCAAAAAGGCTAAAAACTCTATATGCAAAATATCCAAACACTCCCCCACACTTAAACTTTACATTGTCCTCAATGTAATTGACTCGTCCTAAGTAAAGTCAAGGTGGGAAATCAAAATATGATATGAAAAACTAAGAAAAATAAAATACAAAAGATAGAAAATACAAAACCTATGGGTTGCCTCCCATTTAGCGCTTAGTTTTACGTCCTCAGCCCGACTTGGCATTCTCCAAATTACTTCTCCAGAGGAAGTAAATCACGAAGCTCAATCTCATCAACATCCTTTGTAGTGAAGTTCTCGTAGTATGGCTTCGAGTCTATGGCCGTTGATCTTGAAAACTTTCCCAGTTTTAGGACTAGTTATTTCAACTGCACCATGAGGAAAAACATTAGTAACAACAAATGGTCCCACCCATCGGGACCTTAGCTTGTCAGGAAATAACTTAAGACAAGAATTAAATAAAAGAACTTTTGTCCCACAACAAAACTTTTCGAGAAATCATTTTGTCGTGGAATAACTTCGTCTTTTCCTTGTATATACGAGAGCTCTCATAAGCATCATTACGTATCTCCTCCAGCTCATTTATTTGTAGCTTCCTTTGTTTCCCAGCTTCATCATACTCCATGTTGTACATCTTTACCGCCCAAAAAGCCTTATGCTCGAGTTCAACTGGGAGATGACAAGCTTTGCCATAAACCAACCGATATGGAGACATACCAATTGGTGTCTTATACGCCGTTCTATAAGCCCAAAGTGCATCATTAAGCCTGAAGCTCCAATCTTTTCTTGTAGTATTGACAGTTTTCTCCAGAATGGACTTTATTTCACGATTTGAAATTTCAGCTTGCCCACTAGTTTGTGGGTGATACGGCGTGCCAACCTTGTGTGTAATGTTATACTTCTTTAGGAGAGCATGAAAGGATTTCTTGAAATGCGCACCTCCATCACTGATAACCACTCTTGGTGTACCATGTCTAGAGAATATATATTCCTTCACAAACTCACAAACAACTTGAGAATCATTAGTAGGGGTGGCTTTAGCTTCCACCCATTTAGAAACATAATCCACAACAAGAAGTATATAATATTTTCCATTCGAATTAACAAAAGGGCCCATAAAATCAATACCCCACACATCGAAAATCTCTACATGAAGAATCGGTGTGAGTGGCATTTGATTTCGAGCACCTAGATTGCCCGTTCGTTGACATCTATCACAAGATTTGCAAAAAGCATATGCATCCTCGAATAGGGTAGGCCAATAAAAGCCACTCTCAAGAACTTTGAGAGCGGTACGTTTAGAACCAAAGTGACCACCGCATGCATAAGAATGACAAAAAGATAGAATTGATTGAAATTCGAGTTAGGTACGCACTGCGGATAATCGATCGGCACCATATTTCCACAAGTAGGGCTCATCCCCACATCTTTGTTTGGCTATTTTCTTAAGCTTTAACTTTTGAAAATTAGACATCGTACTAGGTACTTGCCTTGTAACCAAATAGTTTACTATATCAGCATACCAAGGTGTTGATTCTTCAATTGAGAAAAGTTGTTCGTCCAGGAAAACGATCTTGTAAGGGAAGTTCTTCTTCGGATACAACAAGTCTACTAAGATGATCCGCAACAGTATTCTCGATACCTTTCTTATCTCGATTTCAATACCGAATTCTTGCAGCAAAAGAATCCATCTTATGAGTCTTGGCTTGGCCTCCTTCTTTTTCAATAGGTAGAAGTCTTTGCATGATCAGAATATACAATCACTTTTGTACCCACTAAATAGGCTCGAATTTTTCTAATGCAAATACTATAGCCAGCAACTCTTTCTCGGTGGTTGAATAATTGATTTGAGCCTCATTAAGGGTCCTTGATGCATAATAAATCACATGCGACCTCTTGTCTACTTTCGACCCGAAACAGCTCCGATGCATAATCACTTGCATCACACATTAACTCGAACGGCAAACTCCAGTCAGGGTGACTTAATAATTGGTGCAAGTAGTCAACATCTCCTTCAATTTATCAAAGGCATCCTTGCACTCGATCGAAGTTAAAGGCAACCTCCTTTTGCAATAATTTGCACATCGGCATTGAGATTTTGGAGAAATCTTTGATAAACCGCCTATAAAAACCTCGCATGACCAAGAAACGAGCGAATCTCCCTCACCGAAGTGGGGTATTGTAAGTTTCTAATCAGGTCTATCTTTGCTTTGTCCACCTCGATCCCTTGAGAGGACACGATGTGACCGAGCACTATACCATGGTTTACCATAAAATGGCATTTCTCCCAGTTTAAAACAAGATTAGTGTCTATGCATCTTTTAAGAACAAGTTCAAGATTATTTAAACAAATATCAAATGAATCACCATAAACATTGAAATCATCCATAAATACCTCAATGATGTTTTCCACGTAGTCGGAAAATATAATTGACCATACATCTCTCGAAAAGTGGCGGGCGCATTGCAAAGACCAAATGGCATTCTTCTATATGCAAATGTACCGAAAGGGCAAGTAAAGGTAGTCTTCTCTTGATCCTCCGGTGCAATAACAATTTGATTGTATCCCGAATAACCATCCAAAAAGCAATAATGAGAATGTCATGACCCTCTCTAACATCCGATCAATGAAAGGCAAAGGAAAGTGATCCTTGCGGGTAGCCGAATTGAGCTTTTCGTAGTCTATGCACACTCGCCATCCAGTTTGAACTCGTGTAGGAACAAGTTCATCATCTTGGTTTCTAACAACGGTGACACCTGATTTCTTAGGCACCACTTGCACTTAGGACTAACCCACTTCTTTTGTCGGAAGTGGGTAAATCACCCCCACACTTAGTAATTTGAGGATCTCTTTCTTCACGACCTCCATCATTGGGGGTTAAGCCTACGCTGAGAATCAATGCACCCGGCTTGCTATCATCTTCCATAAGGATTCTATGCATGCACATTGATGGACTAATGCCTTTAATGTCAGCAATTGTCCAACCAATGGTCGTTTTGTGCTCCTTGTAACCCGAAGTAGACGTTCTTCTTGTATAGCATTGAGATTCTTTGCAATAATCCTTTGGAAGCTCCTCTTTATCACCCAAGTAAGCATACTTTAAGTGATCGGGAAGAGGCTTCAATTCTAGTTTAGGTGCCTGCACAATAGAAGGTAAAGGAACCTCATTAGTTATGGGTAAAGAAATATAAGAAATATTACCCGTTCGAACTTCTTGTAGTGTTGTTAAAGCACCACACATCTCCACTAGCTCTTTGACTAGTTCGACGTCCACATTCGGCTTCCCATGAATGTCCAAATCAATGCTATTTCGCAACACAACTCCAAGTTCGTCTTCATTGCTCAAATCAAACATTTGTTGTGCCAACGAACCAATAACATCAATAGAGAAAGCGGAGTGCACATCACTAGGATAACGCATGGCCTCAAATATGTTGAAGCGAATGATCTCCTTATCAAATTCCATAGTGAGTGTACCATTGTCCACATCAATCTTCGTCTTTGCAGTTTTCATAAACGGTCTCCCAAGAAGTAACGAAGTAGATGAACAATTTTCTCCATTTTGCATATCCACAATGTAGAAATCAACCGGAAAAATTAACTCGATTCACTTGAACTAACACGTCCTCCACGACTCCCTTAGGATATATATTGGACTTGTTTGCTAATTGAATAGTAATATTTGCCTCTTTTAAAGGTCCAAGATTCAAAGAATCATAAACATCGGTGACATAACACTTATGGAAGCTCCCAAATCAAGCAAAGCACACTCAAATCGTCGGTTACCAATGGTAATTGGCACTTTGTGAAACCCCGGGATCTTCACACTTAGCAGGCATCTTCTTCAGTAACATAGCTGTAGCACTTTCGCCCACCTGAGTAATTTGATTAGCAATCAACCTATCCTTTCTTGTGCATAAATCCTTCAAAACCTTGGCATACACGGGTACGGTTCGATGGCCTCAATAAATGGAATGTTGATTTGTATCTTCTGAAAATATCCATGATCTCCTTATCTTGAGCTTGCTTCTTTGACTTGGCAAAACGACTAGGGAAAGGAGGTGGTGTGGTAAAGGTGGGAACCGTGTCCTTAGGTTGGCCGATTGAGGTTGGCTTTTCCTTTGGTACGGTTTTCCGCTTCTACTTCCTTCTCAATGTCGTTATTAACCACATGTTGTTGTTGTTGTTGTTGTGGTTCTCAGTTTGTCTCCCACTTCTTAGAGTTACGGCATTGACATGCTCTCTTGGATTCACAAAAGGTTGTGATGGCAACTTTGTCGAGGCTTGTGCTTTCACTTGATTCATATCTCATCGCCATTTGCCCCATCTAAGTTTGTAAATCCCTAATAGCATTATCAGTTTTCAACCGATTTTGATCGGATTTCTGTTGACTTTGTTTAAACATGGAGATGAGCATGTCAATCTTAGATTCTTCGTTGGAGGTTTTTGTTGTTGAAAATCACCTTGTTGTGGTTGGAATTGTTGTTGAAAACCACCTTGCCTTGCATATGGATTAGGAGCTGCAGCTTGCTTGTTCGCATAACTGAAATTTGGGTGATCTTTCCAACCCGGGATTATAAGTATTAGAGTAGGGATCATATCTTGGCTTCTGATTAGGAAATATAGCATTTACCTCGGCATCGTCTTCATATGAAGGAACAACTGCAGATGCTATACGTTGTACCATTTTTTCCATATTACTCATTCGTTGCTCTATGTGTGAAGAATCTCCCATCTCACTAACTCTTCTAACCACCGATGAATCTCTAGTATAAAATTGCTGCGTATTTGCAGCCATGCTCTCAATCAAACTAGTAGCCTCCTCGATAGTTTTATTAGCCGATTGCACTTTGCTAGCCGCATCAATCAAGTGTCTCTCATGCGGTTAGTAACCCCTCATAGAAGTGTGTAATGATAAGTTGTGGTGGTATTTGATGATGTGGGCAACTCGCCAACAATTTCTTGTACCTCTCCCAATAGTCATACAAAGATTCTCCAGAAATTTGTACAATGCCACTGATTTCCTTGCGAATAGAAGCAGCTTTAGAAGCAGGAAAATACTTCTCCAAAAACAGCTTTTTCATTCCGGTCCATGTGGTAATACTTCCGGAAGGGAGATAATAGAACCATGAGTCTGCTTGGTCCGTTAATGAAAACGGAAAAGCTTGTAGAAAAGCTGTATCATCATCATCATCGCTCTTTTTCATACTTCTAATCGTATTACAAACTGCTGCAGGTGTCGATTAGGATCTTCACCGGTAGTCCCTTGAACTTTGGAACCCAATGAAGAAGGCTTGACTTAAGTTCCACTTTGTGTCATTTAGAGTAATACACATTGGTTGAGATTACAAACATGGTGATGTTAGATCTCTCAACGTCTTCCTCTCTCGGGAGGTGGAGGTGGAGGTGGTGGAGGTGGTGGATCTATCTCGTTGTCTGTATTAACCATCTCTTCTGTAGAAGGTTCTAGTTGTAACTGCTGACGTGCTTGAAGTACCGTTCCTTTGCGAGTTTGAATTCCGCACCTCGGATAATCCCAATCTTTCGGTGCCAGAGATTAAGTACCTGAAACCAAAAAAAAAGCTAGAGTAAAATCTAAGAATAAATGATTAAATATGTTTTTTTTTTGTTTTAATTAAAATAAAATAATAAAAAAAACAAAAAAAAATCTAAAAAAACAAAGTACTAAAATAAATAAAAATGCTAAGATAAAATAAACCAACTAAAAGCTACCGACTGCTCCCCGGCAACGGCGCCAAAATTTGATGCGCGTCATTTACACAACAAATTAATTACTTCTTTCCACACTATTAACTGGTAATATAATGGCAAGGAGTTCGTTCCCACGAAGAGCAGGGAGTTTTTAGTTGTTTAAAAAGTAACCAAAATAGGTTTTTTAGATTTTAAATCAAAGTAATTGACAAAAGAAAATATAAAAGATTTGTTGTAAATTATAAGAAGAAAGAAGACTAGGGAATCCTTAAATCCTTCGAACCGAAACTTAATTGAATACAAGTTTATCTATTGTTGAATTTATATTGTTACCAACCGTAGAATAGCAATAAGCTCTGCTATCCCCCGGATTCCTCTTGTCACTGGATACGGAAGCGCTCGACTACCAGTTTCTATCCAAATAACCCACCAAGAATAAGCTCTCAAGGTGTAGATTAACGAATGCTTTACACTCTGTGAATCAGGTTGATCCTAGCATCAGACGCATAGGCTCGGCCCGCTTACTAGTGTTATCTTTACACACAATTGCTTAACAAAATCCCTATGTCAGCTCTTGCGATTTACTACTTGTGTAAAGAATTGAGTGACAATTACACGTATCACCAACCCCAATACTAGTAGAAGAATTATTGATTGGTTAATTTAATTGATCACTTTAAATAACCCCTCAATATTCTTAAACATTAAAAATAATAAAGATAATCAACAAATAAATAAAACTTGAAATAAACTTGGTTAAAGAAATTAAAGCTTCATTGTTCAGGACTTTGAAATCATCCCTAATCAAAAAGAAGTTTAGCTACTCATAGCTAAAAAGAATTCTACAAAAAAATAAAAGAGAAAGAATAAAAATAGAATTAAAGATAAAAACTCACAAGAAAAGCCAGGGAACAAAACTTTATTTCTCTCTTCATTTTGTCTTCTAGCTAGAGAAAAAGAATAATAAAAGAAGAAGAAGATATTTTTCCATTGGGTTTTGACTCCTATTTATAGCCTTCAAAAAACCCTAGGAAATCCAAAATACTCGTGCAAGATAAGGATGCAAAAGTCGGTGGAGTTTATCCCAAAAGAGGTGTTGTAATTGGGTCTTTGCGCGGTATATTCTAGTAGAGTGCACACGGCTTCCGATTCGTTCGATCCTCACGAGAACTCTTTGTATCTTCATCTCGCACCGTTGATCTATCCATCTTCGATGCTCCGCGGTACACACAATCATCACTAATCTCCCAAACGCGTCAAGCTTTTGTTCACCCTTCCGAGAATTACAGAAACCTGCCCCACCACGTGCTCGCTATTTCCTTCTTTATTTGTACGACTCTTGAACTTCTTTCACTATTTTGCACGTGTTGGACAGAGTCCTACCGTGACATCATCGCCGCACCCCAAACTCATAACTTCTGAGAACCATACTCTTCTCGTATATCCCGTCACTCATCTCCCTCCCGACCATCACCGTTAATGGAAACATCAGCTACCACTAGTTCATCATGACGTCCATATTGTTCAATGAGCAACCATGGCTCATATAACTTCGCAATCTCGAGAACCGAAAGATCCTCTTCATCACTGTCATCCTCTCTTTGAACTTCTTATCAAGCTCCTATATCATCTTCGAACCTCAGCAGAACGATCACCACTGCATGGACTCGAGCTCCTCGCTAACCTTCTACCACCATAAAATACAACCACGTCTTTTTTTGCTATCTTCCCAAGCTCCGATGTCGCGATTGCTAATCTTCATCATCTACATCCATCATCGAAATCAATGGCGGTAACCCAACGGACCACTAAATGATCAATCACCAGCAATCCCAAGTCTTCTAATCGCTACTACACCCCATTGAAACGTTCGGGTCGAGAATCACTCAAAATCGTCACATCTTGATCATCACGATCATCGACATCATCATCTCCATGAACCTCCTCGAGCCCTACGATTTGAAATCGACTCCTACCCAAGATTCATATCATTCACCGAGCCCAGTGATGTATTCAAATTTGAATATCACTATTGATCAAATCCATCGCCATTGTGATCATCATGATCATCAGAATCAGTTCGCCATTTCCGTGTTCTGTTTAGGAAGAGGGAAGACGAAGTGCCCCGAGTAATAAGTCGGGTGTCTTTAGTATCATTTGAACTTTGGCAGCCCCTATTGTAAAAGACTGGACTCCCTTTAGCACTTCTCTTGAACTTGACTACCCCTTAACAGAAGGTGTCCCTTATCATCCAGTTGGGATGCCAATAGCACTTCCCGATAAAATGATCATTTTCCCTTTGCTTATGAGTTCTTGTTTTGCTCCTAACTTCTTCATACGAACTCAGAATGACTCCGTTCTTTCGCCACCGTCTTCATCTTCTCGTCCTCTACACAATGAAAAGTAGAAATCTTGTATTCGAACGAGTTCCAATTGGTCTTTGGCCTTTCTCCACTTATAGCTAGCTTCTTTCCTTGCACAATTAAGTACAAATTCACTTCTTTTGGATGATTTCCCTAACAAAACACAAATAACAGAAAACAAGCGTAATATACAATAATTTGCAAGAAAACAAACAAATACTAGCATGGAATTTACACTAAATATATGTGAAATATGCACTTATCAGTGGCGAGATTCGCAGGAAGCACATTCGAACCTGAAATATAAGGCCCCTTCAAAACCAGTGGAAAGACGCACCATCTGTCGTCTTTAGAGTGACGAGGAATATTATTCTTGCCAGAATGCCAATCAATGTCCTGCATAAGTATTCTATCGCTGGCAAAATTTTCTTTCCTCTTCAAGCGAGCACCCCAGCGAGAATCTGACCAAGCGAAACTATGATTTCTTTATCATCACAATGATGATCAGAAAACAATTTAGCGGAAAGAATGGATTTAGCTCCTTGATTGGGAATGGTGGCTAATGTAAAACCCTTCCCTTCGAGATCTTTCTGGATTACTTCAAGAGAAGTCTCATATTTACGACCAACTGGAGGCATTTTAAGTATGGGAATGAAGAAAAAATTAAAGATCAAAAGAAGTAGAAACAAGAAAATTTACAGCAGCAGGAGTGGAATTTACGGAAAAACGGTGAAGAAAAGTTGCAGAAAAGATAAAAAGGAAAGTAAAAAAGAAAAAGAGAAGAATGAGAAGAATATATATAGAGAGAAGAATTCTCGATAAGATAAGCACATTTAATGCGAAGAGTAGACGTGAACGGTTGAGAAATAGCGGTTGAAAAGGACGTGTCAAGAAATGGATGGAAGAAGAGATACGTGTAATAAATTCTACGTAAAAGTACAGAATCATGTCAATACAGAAGAATATGGAAAAATGAATGGCTGCGACATTTTGAAGTACTAATTCTCATGTCTTTCTCTCCTTCGCAGAGAAGACATGAGAAGAGGCAAGATGTAGGATCATAATATCGCAACATCAATACCTTTGCGAAATCTTTATACAACACACTTTGCGAAGACATTGATTAGTTCTGAAATGGCCAAGATGACGACAGCCTAAACACGAGAAAGTTGTGGAGATCTAGCGAGATTTAGGAGTGTTGCGAAATCTAACACTTGTATACTTGCGAGAATATTGCAAGTCAGGTCCTAAATAAAGGACAGCTTAGCTGTCACCCACTATGTAATATCCTATATAAAGAGTCGAACATGCTTAAGATAAGGGGAGAGATCTTTTTAGAGTGGAGAGAAAGTTTTGAGGAGAGAGAAAGTCTAGAACAATAATTGTATTCTTGATTTCATTTCCTCTTTGTAAAATTCTTTAACTCAATTAATAAAAAGTGTGATTGTTGATCTTAAAGATGGGTTGATAATTATGAATTCTTGTGAGGGATGTAATGTAGGATTTCCGGCAACTACATAATTGCGCTAGAAACAGGGAGTGAAGATTGATATTGTGATTTGAAAGATTTAGAGTAGTAGATAAAGAATTTCATATAATTTTCAACAATTCATTAAGATTGAAAAATGGCTAGAAGAAGAAATACATCAAAACAACCAACAACTATTAGAAGGAGTAGGAGACTTACTGGAAAAGGGAGAGATGAAATGGATGAATCTTCAAGAGTGAACACAAGAAACAATGGAGAAAATCAAGGTCAACCGCCAATTCAACGTACACCAATACAAAATAGAACTGTGGATTATGACAGAGTGAGTGTACATACTTGGCGATCAGATTATGTAGATTAAATGGGAGAAGAGCAGCAATTAGGAAGCAATGGATGAGAGGAGAGAGACCAAGAAGTAATTGGAGGAATAATTCATGAAAATGAAGAGATTGCAGCGTTAGAGGCATTGAGGCAAAGAATACATGAAGAAAGGCGATTAGAAGCAGAAGAACGTGCAAATCTGACAAGGAAAAATCATGAGTTGAGGATGGAAAACATGAGATTACAAAATATAAGGTCAATAAGCACTACAAGATCAAGTTCAAGGTCAGTTAGAGAAGAAATAAAACGAAATTCGCCTGTAGAAAATGTTAATGAAGATACTCGAGAGGAAATACAAAATCCAGACGAAAAACGTCGTGAAAGAAGAGAAATAATAGAAGATCGTTATATTCAACATGGTGAAATTCTTCAAAATGGACAAAACAATGGAAATCAGGGAAATAGGAAACGTCAGGAACGAAATAATCAAGATGGCGAAGAAAATCAGGGAGAAAGAAGGAGAACATTACATGGGAGAGAAGTTCAAAGAAATCGACAAATAATTGAAGATGAAATCGAAAGACATTACACTGAACAAGCACGTCTAGCTTGCGAGAGGGAAAGCCCGAGAAGCAGAAGTGGAAGAACAAGAGCTACAAGAGGCAATTCGCCAGAAAAATCATGATAATCGAGAAAGCAGGCGTGAACAAAATCGCAATAATGGTAATATCAATGAAGAATATGATAGATTACAAAGGAGAGCGAAGAAGGTGTTTGAGATCAAAATTATGAAGGTGTGGTTGTTTTATGACTTCTATCAGAAAATGGTTTCTGACTACTTGTGTTGATAATACTTGTGTTATGTGTCTTTCGAAATAGATTGAAAACCTATTTATACAAGTCATTGAGCGCATCCTGATCTCTTAGGAAGTGGAGGAAGTTAAGCAGCGGAGAAGTGGGTTTCTGCGGAAGGTAGTGATCATCGTGTTTCCGTTATGAGGGAAGAATGATCACACGTTCTCCCACTACTCTCATTACTGTTAACCGTCCGTCTTTCCTGTCACCTTCTCGTAATGGGCGCGTTGCATGCCGCACGCTGTAAACCGCCGGACCAATACCCCAGTGAGCATCCCCCAGTTTGTGACATGTTTGATGTCTCAAGTGAATGGGTCAAGTCATGTGACTTGCCGCTAAAATCAGCACATAGTGCTTTTAGGTTAAATAATAAATTATTTATGAAACCAATATTTATAAAGCATTGCTTATAATTTATGTATGTAAAGCATCGCTTTCGAATAAGCAGATGAAAATAATCGATGTGTTAGAAGCATCGCTGTTTTTGAGCACGATCGAATCAGTCACGGATTGAGCGTCTTAAAAGTAGAACGACCGGCCATCTTTGGATGATCGTTTGAGGACCCTATGGATGTGCTATGACTTGGTTGATCACTCCATGTGGAGGAATAATGACCGGTGATCTCAATGCTGCTTTGTTAGTGTTTGTAAAATAAATCTATACCATCCAACTAGGCTGGCGAAGTTGGATGGTCGTGATCAATCTGCGGCAGTTGTCCTTTGTCATTGACGCAATTTTAGGGTTTTAGGGCCGCGTGGCTAACCCCTTTTAGGCAGCGAATCGATGCGGCTGCGTGTCGATTCGAAAGGGTCGATTGACCTTGTTCAAAGGTAGGTTGCCGGTGATCATGCTGACATCTCCTGGGCCACCTAAAATTAGATCTAAGCCGCTCGATTCGGCAGGCAAAGATGGATGGTCCTGATCGATTTGCGGCGGTAGCATATTGTTGCAAATACCTATTTCAATCGAACGACTTGATGCATTGAGGACTTGTCGTGGGTAAGTCGATCGACCAAGGGAGGAGTTGGGCCAACAGTGAACACATTGGTGCCTCTTTGATCACTCGAGATGCGATCCGTCTTAGTCCAACTAGGCTCATCTAAGTTGGACGGATGTGATGCGTTTTGAGACCGTTTTGCGGTCTCAACTCGTTTGAGTTACGTATACAGCCTGAGTGCTCATGTTTGGGTTGGCGTTCGAAGCACTTGTGACTGAGGTAAATAGGACTCGATCGACTCGGGCACTAGTGGGCCCGTCGGTGGTCACTAAGGTGATTGCCTAGTTTCGCTAGTAGTAGCCTAACCTTGTTAAATCGTGTGGCCATGATCATTTCTGAGACTTATATTAACAGTCTAGATTTATTTAAGGAAAATGTGTTCGATCGAGCTAACTTAAAAGTGTGTCGATACAAAATTCTCTTTATCAGAGAGTGATGCGGCCTATGTGGGTACTTCCATGCGGACCTCAATACTGACATTTCGGGAGATTCATTCTACTCTGCTGAGAGTGAACATTTAATCGTCATGTCATGTCAATAATGAGAGTTCGGCTGGGAACATAGAATGGGAAAATACTAGGCGAGTCATGCATTAATGGGCAATGCTAGTAGAAGAAAGAATTCACAGAATATTTTGGGATTGCTGCTACGTGCACCATTCTGTGTGAATTTCATATATATATATATATATTGAGTTGCTCAATGGGAGAGGAGGTTTTTGCACTCGTCACTTCTTAAACGGCTTTACCCCCTGCTGGGTAACAGCGCATTGAATACAAATTTTACAATTTTAGCCTTGAACTGAAAACCATCATCAACTTAACATCTTACATGATTTGTGTGAGACAATCATTTGATGTTAACTTAGGAAGTTTCGTATTGATCGATTAATCACTTGAAAATTACTTGAAGCTAGTGGTATGTGTAAGATTACCATGTTATCTTCTAAGGATGTTTCGATGATTGAATGAGAGTTTTAGAACTACTACCAATGTCTGGATTTAATATAGTATGCGTACATTGTATGCGAACTGTGAAGTACTAGTTCAGGTCCGGAACTCTTGTTTGCGAATTGTGTTTGCGAACGGGTTTAACTGTAATAATTCCGGAACTGTCGTTTGCAAACAGTGTTTGCGAACGAAGACTAGGCAAGTCCGGAACCGTGGTTCGCGTACTCAGTTTGCGAACACAGTGGTTAGGTTCTAAAATCGGTAAGTATGACAATTCATACTCACGAACTCAGGTTCTTTTGCGAACTCAGTTTGGGAACTAAAGTCCCTGGAACTTTAATGATAAGGTATCCGAACTTGTTTTGCAAACCGTGGCATTATGTTCATGAATTGGTTCTTGTATAAGTACTTTGTACAACTACAAACCAAACCGAATATGTTTCAAGTTGTTCATGAAAATTTCTATGAGATAGTGAACATTTGAACAACTCTCTTAAAGCACATTTAGATTCATTTGATTATCTATCATGATTGATTGATCATCATATTTGATCTAGAAGTGTTAGATAACTAAAAGTGTTCATATGGCTAACTTCGGTTAACTGTTATTGAGCCAACTGGTTATACACGCTTAGGTACGGTTCACTCATATCTAAATATAGGTATATTTCATTTGTGTGTATCGAGCTAATACCATCTAACAATGGAGATTGATTGCTTACTTTCTAATTAGACTTTGCTTGAATCTTAAATCAGGAGTTCATCTAACGGTGAATATCAATTTCTTTGTTACTAAGCTATCTTAGCTTTGATTGAAAGCAACCTTGATTTGAAAGACTATATAAGGGAGAACTCTAGCAAATGGGAAACCTAATCTTGACATTCTCGTGTGTCCTAGTTGCAAACTAGAGTCGATTCTCCTTTAACCTAGGTTTATAGTTTTTCTGAAAACCATATTAGGGTTAACGACTTAAAGACTTCATTTAGGACTCGTGAAGCCAGATCCAACTATTTTCTCTGTAGTTGCGTATCTAATCCTACTTTTTCTATCGTATTGAGTTTAATCTTATCTAATATTTTCTCGAGATTTATCTCCGATAGGTAAGATATAAAAAGTAATCACAACAGTTCGTCGTCTCAGACTCTTGTGATTCCACAATAACTTCTTATGTTAATCAGTTAGGTTATTCTGAGGTGACTAATATTTCTAGGATGCTATTCGAGAGTATAAGACCGGATTATTAGTTGAGTTTCCTGTACACCTTGATCTTTAACTTAAGACGGAAACAACAACCAGAATAGACTTATCTGTGGGAGACAGATTTGTTTATAATTCTTTGACTTTGGGTCTTAGAAACTCTTAGTTGTGGGTGAGATAAGCTAAGGGAATCAAGTGAGCAGAGTCTTGAGAGATTCAAGAGGCGTAATGAACGCGACTGTACCTTAATCGGTGTGAGACTTGGTTAGGGCTCAACTACATTCCAGTCCAAAGTTAACTTGTAGTAGGCTAGTGTATGTAGCGTCTTAATACAGTGTGGTGTTCAAGTCTGGACTAGGTCCCGGGGTTTTTCTGCACTTGCGGTTTCCTCATTAACAAAATTTATAGTGTCTGTGTTATTTCTTTTCCGTATTATACTTGTTTATATAATTGAAATATCACAGGTTGTGCGTAGTTCAATCATAGTTGATAAATCCAACCTTGTTTGTTGGATAGGACTTGATTAACACTCAGACACTGGTCTTTGGTTCCATCTGAGTTATTCTCATAACAATCAGGTTCACGAATTTCTATTTGTTTGATTTAACTGATTGCGTTGAGAAAATAGATAAAGCTCTTTGATATATATTCTGATTGAGACTCAGTAACTTGGTGCTCTCAGATTTATATTGGAGTTTAGTCCATACAGATTGAACGAATTAGTTGGGTGCGGATGTTATACCCCCCGCGTTTTCAACTGGCATCAGAGAAGGCAAACACGCGAAGACCTCATAAGTCTGTGTTTGTAGCAATCTGACTATATGGACAGAAGTGATATCTCTATAAAAGTACTGCCATTCTTTGATGGCTCGAATTACTTATGGTGGAAAATTGTTATGCGTGCTTTTCTTCAAGCGCGTGATTTTCAATCATGGGTTCGTGTTGTAAATGGCTACGATCCTACAACAATTACAGTAGACGGTGTAACTGTTGCAAAGGATATATGAAGATATAATGAATCCGGGATTAGTGCTGCAAAGAAAAATTCATACGGGTTAAACGCTATTATCCATGCCATTACCCCAGATCTTCAGCACCATGTGACTACGTGCACTAAGTCTAAAGATGCTTGGGATATCTTAGCAACCGTATTTAAAGGGAATACCTTTGATAAAGAAGTTAGGCTTCAAAACCTAAATTCTGATTTGGAAAACCTTAGTATGGCTGATGAAGATTCATTTGATCAGTTTAATCACAAAGTGTCTGAAATTGTTAATGCATCATTTGCATTAGGTAATTCCTGAAAAGGATATTGTGATGAAGATTCTCAGATCTCTACCAGTTAGATATGATTCTAAGAAACATGCCATCATTGAGGGAAATAACCTTGAAACACTTTCCAGGATTACTCTTGTTGGAAAGTTAAAGATCTTTGATCACGAACATCTATCCAAAGCTGGAAAGGATATTGCGCTCAAAGCACAAAAGACACTAATCTACTTGATAAAAGTAAAAGTGTTAGCAACTCTGTGAATGATCCTATTGAGACTGAATCATCAGACGAAGACTTGACAACTCAGTTTCTCTGACCACAAGACAGTTTAGAGATCTTATTTTGAAGAGAAGTAAACGCTTCACTAAAGACAAACCTAGATCATCAATTAAGCCTCATGATAGTGTTCCTCCTAAAAACAGGGATATTGTCGACACCAATGATGAGGATATGCCACAATGCTTCAAGTGTAAAGGTTTTGGCCATTTTGTTAATGAGTGTCCAAATCGTTGAAAATACACTGGCAACAAAGGTCTTGCTGCAACTCTTGATGAAACATCTGATCACTATGATTCTACAGAGGATGAAATTGATTTTTCCTGGAGATACATCATCAACCGCATTGGAGGATGAAATGGATTTTTCTCTATCTAATGAAAAATCTACCTCTTATGTTTCAGGTACCTCGCTTTGCCTAGCGGCTTGTTCGGCCATAGTGTCTGAACCATCCTCCACATTGACATGTCCTTACTGTACTATTAAGGGTCAAGAACTCTCTAATTGTTTCAAGTACAAACATAAAATAAGGTATGTCAACAAACTGCAACAGAGAGCCAATTGATTAGCAAACAAGCTCAAACTTGTTCTGAAGTCAAATCCATCCGAAGTATGTAAATTTAACTGCTCTCCTAAGAAGTTGATTTGTTTTGGAAGTTAGTTTTTTATTCTTGACATTAGATTTATTTTGGAAGTTGGTTTTTTATTCTTGTTATGAGATTTAAGAGTGGTGTAGCAGTTTTTCTGACAAAAAAAGCCAGAACTACTGTGTGTGTTTTTTTTTGAAGCATAATATGTTTTTTTTTTTTTTTTTTTTGAGTATGATGAGTTTGTTCCTCCTGATATTGAAGATGTAACCCTTAGGGACAAACTATCTGTAGCTATCTATATACTCTACAAGTAGATTTTCTTCTTGAAGAAAAAAAAAGAGGTAAGTTTTTTTTATTTCTAGTCTCTTGGGATGAATAATCGTGTCCTTTTTTAAAGGAAAACTTGAAATAATGACCGACGTACTGAACCACGGTATCAGGAGGAACTTCATACGAGATGAACCAGATGAACCACATCCTAATCAAGTATAGCACCTTCATACGAGCTGACTCGTCTAGGTTACCAGTTGAAGTTCATGATGCAGAGATAGAAATAGAAAGGAATGTGCATTAATATTACAAGGCCTTGTCAGAAATATCAAAATTACAAATTAAACTAGTAAAGTACTTGATATTCTTTAATCTAGCATCTGTCTTGCAAGAGCCTTCAGAATCCATCTGCAAAACGAATAACCAAGTCCTAGGCATCACTTCGTAGTTAGAACAGTGTATGACTATCCATTTCTTTCCCCCATTAAGTAGCTATTAAAAAACTAGATCTATACAATATGTAACATTAAAAATCTTGAACTTCTGATCAAGACAAGCCTTCAAGAATAACCCGTCGAGCTCACTGAATCCACAGTGAAAGTTTTAACAGTAATTGTAATCTCGCAGACCACAGAATCTATCCAGCTCAAACCTCTAGTGGAAGCTTCAGTAGCACAAGTAACCTTGACAAGGAGAGTCAGTCGAACTTATTGAATCTATAGTGGATGCTTTTAATAGCACCAATAAACTTAAGAAGCTTTAAAAGCATGCCGGCCTGAAATCAGACAAGCAGCAACATAGAGCTTAACTGAGAGGATGAATGAAAGACACCGGCAACAACAAATAGTACATGGTGGTTGTTTAATTCCACGAAAACTTCATGGCACCAAAATAAGCATAATGAAATGACATAGGCCATCTGCTAGAGCACATTCGATTAGTAAAAGATGTTATGGATATGGCAAATATTTGAAACAAACCAACCATCCGAAAGCATTATTTCTGGGAGGCACCCCTTTCAAAGTATTCAAAACAGAATTTCTCATACTACACAAAGAAGTAAGATGTCATTGGTTTCTAAATCTCCAATATTAGAACGTTTAAACTAGTACTAGAAAAGAGATCATGAAAACATTACTCATAAAGTTCTCTACATGCCACAGAAGAACATAAACTACAATAAGACATGTTTACACATCACCCTCTTATAATGTAATATTGCATGTACCTAGAGTTGGTAAATAATCCCAACGAATAATGTCTACTGCCAATATCAAATTATGAGAAAGATAGGTAATTTTTTTATAATGGTCAGTAGTCAAGCTAGTTTTACATGGCATTATTTCATTTATGAACCCCCTAGCCACAACCCAAAAACGCAACGCATGACAACCAACTGCTCAATAAAATGTCTGCCGCAAAATAGTAGTTAGGAATCCGAAAGTAACCATTACTAAGCCAATTTATCAGTAGTGCAAACACAGAACTCTTAAAATGGAAAACACTAACCTTAATCCAATATGCTAGGGGAATAACGATATAAAAACCATTCATATAAATACACAATAAATAAATCATATTCATCGAAAATGATAGAAAGACATATGCTAGTCCAATTATCATTATAACAAGAATAGTCTTCAAGTTTAGCAGTGATACGGCAGAACACAGATGTTTTCAAGAAAGCAAATAAAGAACGCACGATTGGGGATACTTAAACTAATTGGGATATAAATTACTTCCCCCAACCAATAGTATCTGCTAAGGGGTGTTTTTGGGGATGAAAATACTAAAATACCCTTTCCCCAAAATAAAAATCAAAAAACTTAAAATCATATCCCCATTTCTCCACTCCCTTTCAAACTAGAATTTCCCCCACTCCCTTTCAAATTCTAAATTTTCCCCACTACCTTTATTTTCTTCACCTTCTCTGCCGGCTCCTCACTTTGAAAACGATTTTTTTTTTATCATTCGGAAGAGATGAAGACCATGCCGGTAGTGATGAAGACCATGCCGGTATTGATGATGACCATGCAGGAAGTGATGAAGACCATGCCGGTAGTGATGAACACCATGCCGAAGTGATGAAGACCATGCTTAGGAAGTGATGAACACGAGGACCATGCGGTAGTGATGAAGACCATGTCGGAAATATTTTTTTACATAGGAAGTGATGAAGATCATGCCGGAATTGATGAAGACCATGCTTAGAAAAATGGTGCCGACATGCTTGGTAACTAACATTCAATGTCGTAACTAGATGCCGGCATGCTCGATAGAAATCTATCAATGGCGGTACTCAAGTGAAAAAAAATCAATTTTATGGATACTTTTACATCATGTGCGCAAAGGAATTTAAGCAACATACTATGCCGTTAGCGATGCAGCATGCTCGAGAATTGCTTGATCGTGTCTAAATGGTTGGTGATTAAATCCAGAAAATTTCAAAACTGAATAGGTTTTGGATTCAATCCAATAACACAACCTGGGAGGGGCTACGCCCCCCCAGATCACCCGGATAGTGGCAACATTTATGAAAATTTCCAACAAATTCCGGCATGGTCGTAGTATGAATACAATACCGGTAATGCTGCTGCCGGCATTGTATTCATACTACGTCCATGCCGGCACCGAGCTATTTCAGCTGCAACAATGGTGGATTCAAAGAAAAAAATCAAATTTTCAACACGTTAGCACATTTATTACGAGTATTTGGAGTGCTTGTATAATCATCCTCCATTTTTACCAAGTTCCCTTTCAATTTTTCCCCTCTTTCTACTCTCACCTCACTCACCCAAATACAAATAAAAATACACATTAATCATTTATCAAATAATCTTATGATTTTCCTAATTATAATTAACCACTACACCCGATTAGTGAGGGGTAGATTAGGTACTAGGTAAAATACTTAGATAAGGGGTGACCCTGATTTGATATTTGGATCCAGTTTTTATCCTTTTTCTATATCCCCAATTAGTTTTAGTATCCCAATCGCGCATTCCAAATAAATCATGTAATCTAACTATCTATGTAAAAAAAAAATATGATTCTTAAAATACTCACGGTATTGTTTTCTGGCATTTTAGGGCGACCCCAAAAGAATTAGGGCGACACTAAAAGACAAAAAGGTCACCCAAACGTAAATGAGACACTCTCGCGAGCCTTGCTACCTTCTCTCGAGACACTCTCGCGAGTTAAGAAAATAATTGAATCTCGCACGCTAAGAGAATATGTTGTGCGATATTTGAATCCTACATCTTGCCTCTTTTTCCTTGAATATTGCTTGAAGAGCGATCTTTAAGGAAAAATCCGTTGTCGTAGTAATCTTTGATCTTTGTTGATGAAGGAACGAGCGAAAGAATACTGGACTTGAAAAGTACGTAATGCCTCTATTCTTTTGCGAAGTTAGAAACTTTGCGAAGTGAATAAGAAGTATTATCTCTTAGTATGCGAAGTATGAAGTATCCTTGAAGAAGTATAAGAAGTACTCAATCCTCGAAATATATAAGAAGTATGAAGTATCCTTTGAGAAGTATAAGAAGTACTTAATCCTCTAAATATAAGAAGTATTGTGAATCATCATGCGAAACTCCGCTCCATGTTCTTTGCCTCATGCTATCTTTGTAATGCAAATAAAAATTTAGATTAGTATTCCACATTTCTTTTATCAAAGATGTTTATTTAATTTCAAGTTCAAATCATTTTTCTTTGTTTTGATTTCGTTTGTATAACTCATTTCATTTCATCCGATAAAACATCCTTCATGGAAATGATCCTAATAGGTACCCCCTTATGACGCACTTTAGGTACATTGCCTCTTGCGAAATCCTAGAGTAAATTCGCGAACTAGGGTGTACGCCATAAAGGTTTGCCCGCTACTACTCTCCATGTTGGATATCATTCTCATTTGAAACAAAGCGAGTATTTAAGGGAAATATATAAATTGATCTTTGCGAGATATTTTTCTCGGTTTTCTCTTGTAATATCTCGCGAGATTTTCTCGAATTATTGTAATCGTGAAATCTTTGTAGTTCGAAATTCTCAGAGTTTCGCGATTGTATCGCGTTTTGTAAATCAAATCAAAAATCTTTTATTTTTGTAAGTAAAGTGTTCAAGGAAAAGTGGTACTTAGCTTTTTTGTGGTTTGTCTTTGTTGTTGTCTCTTGCGAAGTATATGATTTGCTTATGAAGCTATCATCCTTAAAGTGTATAAACGTCGCACAAAATATAACTATCTCGCGGCAAAAGAAATGTGAGAGATGAGATTTGAACCCTTGACCTGCCTCTTGCATATTCTCGCACCATACCAATTGTTCTAACCTCTCTTGCGAAATTAATTTGCGAGATAAGAAAAAGTTACGTACGAAATTTCGCATAACAAAAATAAATGTGCGAGCAAGAATTGATCCTGCGACCTCTCGCTTGCATTCATGCCTCTCGACCAACCGTGCTAGCCCTGCCTCTGCCCGAAGTGTTTTACGCGAAATAATAACATACTTTCTTCTTGCGAGATATTGTTGCGAAAAATCCATGTGAAAAATACACGTTCGTTTAGACTTGAACTCGCGACCATGAACTCATTAACTTCGCGGGTGACCAAGCTTGTGCTGCCCTCTTGCTGCGAGATAATGAAACAACCTTGCGAGATTATACATTTTTCCCCCTCTTTGCGAAGCAAAAAATTCTTTGCGGAGGAGGAGATTCGAACCCGCGACCTTAAGCTCCTCATGTTCCTCGTGACCAATTGTGCTATTCTTTGTTTGTGAAAGAAACACACAATACTATAACTTTATTCACTTCTTAGCTCTCGAAGTTCAAAAATATGTAAAAGGTGGGATTCGAACTCGCAACTCCAATCTCTTTCAATATTCCCTTAACCATCTGGGCTACTTGCTGCTTGCGAAGGAAACACACAATGCTATAGCTTTATTCCATTTTTTCCCCTCTTGAAAGTTCAAAAATATTTGAAAAAATATGACTATGGCGAGATTTGATCTTGCGACATCAAGCCTCTTCGCTCCAACTCAAACCATCTGTGCGAGCTTCTTTTTGTGATAAAATTCACAGTGTTTTGTTCTTATCATTTTCTTCGTTCTTCCTTTATTTCCTTCAACAATTTTCCTCTTTTCTTTTTCTCCTGAATATGAAATCTTCCATTAAAAAATTAGCTTTCTTCCTTGAATTTCATCACATCAACCTATTTCTTTCTCTTCCTCTTTTCATGTCCTTGAATTGTTGATGGTGTTTTCTCCTTTTCATGGAAATTTCTCTTAAAGTTTATAGATCCAATTGAATTCATCACCATCTTGATGAAATGTTTTTTCTAAACTTTCAACCAACAAGATTAGGTCCTTGTTTCTATGGCCTTATGTAGTAGCGAGATTTCCACACTACACCCTCACTATATTTTGTAGATCTAAATCTTATTAATGATATGAATTTCAAATATAAATGCTAGAAATTTAAATAGACACATAAGATTTTTACGTGGTTCGATCAATGTGATCTACCTCCACGATTCTTCACTATGATTGTTGAGGTTACATTGGTATTACATTTACAATCTCCATTAATGGATATTTTCTAGAGCTCTAGATCTAGTTTTAGGGGAAGAAGATGATAAAGAAAATAAAGTTTCTCCCTCAAAAATATCTCTCTCTTCCTAAAAGTGTTCTCTCAAAATTATTCCCCCCTTCTCTCTCCTGCTCTCCTCTTTATATAGTATTTACATAGTGGATGACAGCTGACATACGATTCATATTCTCTCGAGCTCTTTGATAATTTGTGAGGCTCCTACTACCTTCTCTCGAGACACTCTCTCGAGCCTTGCTACCTTCTCTCGAGACACTCTCGCGAGCCTTGCTACCTTCTCTCGAGACACTCTCGCGAGTTAAGAAAATAATTGAATCTCGCACGCTAAGAGAATATGTTGTGCGATATTTGAATCCTACAGTAAATCTAAGCTACCTCTTATCTTCGATTTTTCGAAATGGCCAATATGCCATTATATAATCGGGAGCCTACACCATAATCATTAGGTTAAAGGTGAATCGGTAGGTTAAATTTAGTCTATACCTACCGATTATTGTGTAGATACTTGTCTAATAATCCCTTTTTATAATCGGTAGCTTATCCAACTTGTAAGACTACCGATTATAAGGATCCCCATATTCAACCTTGGCCAAATTCCATAGGTTTTGAGCGGTGAGAGCCAACCATAACCACTTGGCTTGAGTGTGGATGTAGCCATAATCGGAAGCCTAATAGGTTACATACACTACCGATTATAAGTTGCCCCAAAATGAGTTTTTCTAAAATCCTTCACGTAATGAATTTTGAAATCTACCATAATCGGTAGGGTATATAATTATATAACCCACCGATTATAACGAGCCCAGGATCCAACCTTTGCCATATTTCATGGGTTTTGAGTGTACATGACCAGACCATAACCACTTGGTTCGTGTTTTGGATGCGCGTTAATCGGGAGTTAAATATATTACCAAACCATCCGATTATTGGTTGCCCCAAAAATGAGTTTTTTTCTAAAATCCTTCATGTAAGGGAATTTGAAATATACCATAATCGGTATAGTTAACAACTTAACAACCTCTAGATTATAAGGAGCCCCAAATCGAACCCTAACCAAATTCCATAGGTTTTGAGTGTACATAGCCAGCATAACCATGTGGTTCGTGATTTGGATGTAGCCATAATCGTAAGCCAAATAGGTTCCACAACCCTAGATTATACAGTTGCCCCAAATTTAGTTTTTCTAAAATCCTTCATGTGATGAATTTTGAAATCTACCATAATCGGTAGAGATTTATTACTTCTTACCGTCCGATTATAGTAGATTTCAAAATGAGTTTTTGCTAAAATCCTTTTTTGCGAAATTTTGAAATCTGCCATAATCGGTAGATGATAAAACTTATAACCCTACCGATTATAATATTCGGTAGCCAAAACAACATCGGTAGTTTCCCAAAATAATCGGAAAGCAAACTCTTGTAATCGGTAGGTTGGGGTCTATATATTAGTGTTTGAAAAAATTGACTCATTGTGAGATAACTCAGGATTGAGTGAGAGAAGAAGGAGAAAAAAAAAGAAGAAGAAGTGGGTATATGTTGCCAACTTCCATAAACATGGATGGGTACGAAGAAGGACGTGAGTTGAAGTTCAAGTTTCACTACCGTTTAGAGATGACGATTGGGGTACATGTTGAATGATCCAAACTTTGATGGAGATGAAACCCTAGACGACGCTTTCATGGAAGAAAATGGAGAATCACCCGAGATCGAAGCTAACGATGCATCAAACATACAGGTATGTTGTTAACAAACTCTAATACCCATGTTATCCATGTTATGTACATTTGTGTGTGTTTTTGAACGTGAAAATAATTTCTGCATGCGTGAATGACATGAACGACATATATTCGGTAGTTAATTTAGTAAAATATCTACCGATTATTCTCAATCGGATATATTTTGATGTATTAATCTTCCGAATATGAAAAATCCCCAAATTGAAAGCTTCGATTTCTCACAATCGGAAGTTGTATACATAAATATGCGTCGATTATATAACGCCGCCACAAATACGAATTTCTCTATAAAATGAAATATTAAGTAAATCTTGATATTTAATAATCGGTTGGTTTATGAATTTATAGTCCCTCCGATTATTGAAGCTTTTATACGGAAGAATTGTTCATTTGTGTATGTCGTTAATCGGTAGACTATATTCAGTACATGACTATCGATTTTTTTATAATCGATTATGTTGTGTAGTATTAAATTACCGATTTGTTACAATCGGTTACTTATTATCTAAACTTCCGTCCGATTGCTAATGCATAACTTGTTGTTGTTGTGCGTAGGCTGTTGTTGCGGTTGATGAAGATTATTATTTGAGGCATGATACTTCCCTACACTATGCAAACGATTTGGTATGTTCATGAATTATCTTTTCTTTTTCCAATCATGTATGTTAGATGGTTATGCTTATTTTTTTTTTGGTTTGTTATATGCGCATTTAGATATTTGGAAGTAAGAAGGGAGCAAAGGAATGGCTTATGAACAAGCCAAAAGAGAACATGTGCGTGGTAGTTCAGAACCCTTGCGTGAAGGAAATTAGGTTTGAAATGGTTTGTGAGCGAGGTGGGAGGAAAAAGAGTCACGAGGGAAAGAATAATAAGTATGTAAGGAACACGAAGAGAAAGAAATACCGAACTCATACAAAGAAGATTGGATGCCCATTTAAGATTGTCTTCTATAAGACCGATGGTAAGGAAAGTAAAGATTGGAAAATGTCTAAAGTTTCTAATGGTTTTCACAACCACGATGATCCGGATACTCTTATTGGACATGTAATGGTTGCGAAGTTAAAGCCACATGAAATGGAGACGGTGAGGTCTATGCGTATCCAAAAGGCGAGTGCGATCTTAAGTAAAATAAAGGCGGACGACCCCGACAACTTGTCTTCTTTGTCTACAATTAAGTCGGCCATAGCTACGATCAAAAGGACGGAATGGGATGGTAGAACGGTCATGCAACAATCGCAGTGGTTAGCTGAGTTACACGACTACACGTTGAGAACGGAAGAAAAGGATAGCAAAGTTGTACGTATTTTCTTGGCACATCCCGAAATGATAAAATTGGCTTAGTGTTTTCATCAAATTTTGTTGATATATGCCACTTACAAGACAAACAAATATAACATGCCATTGTTGAACATTTCTTGTCACACTTCGGACAAAAACACGTTTACGATTGCATGGGGTTTAATGGATCATGAGAACAACGTGAGTTTCATTTGGATGTTGGAGACGTTGAGGTCCATTTATAATGGCGATGATTTTCCAAGGGTTATTGTAACGGACAACGATCAAGCCTTAATGCATGCAATAGCGGTAGTGTTTCCTGAAGCCCTAAACTTGCAATGTACGTGGCACATTCAATGCAACCTCAAAAACAATTTCCATCACCATTTCCAAGCTAAAAAACCAAGGAAGGGTACCAAGAGGTCGAAGGAAGAGGATGGGCGCATTAGTAAATTAACCGCGGAAGAACGAGAGGAAGAGAAGAGGTTATTTGATGGAAAATGGAAGGAGGATGGAATAATTTGGAGAGCGTTCATGAAAGCATGGGACAAGATCGTTTGGTCAATGACCGAGGAAATTTACGAAAGAAACTTGAAGAAATTTGAGGATGAATATGGCAAGGACTGCCCAAACCCGTTGAGTATTGTAAAACACAATGTTTACCGATTAAGGAGAGGTTTGTGTATGCATGGACATATGAATATCGTAACTTCAAGAACGAGGCGACAAGCATTGCGAGAGGGTCTCATGGCCGATTAAAGAAAATACTTCTAGGTAGTCAAAATGGAGTTCTGTCGATCCAAGAAGCAAACCATGAATTCACCAATCGTGATCTCGTAAAGATTAAGGATTTTATGCAATTTAGTGTACATAAATTCCTAAGTAACATGAAAGGGAAAGATTGCTTCTAAGGGGCATTGTTCATAAAGTTTCAAGATGGGCAATAAATCACATGATGGAACAATTGAAGTTATATAAAGCTTACGATGACGAGAATACGATTTGTGTTTGCAAGGATATGATAGGTATTGGTCTCCCATGTCATCATAAAATGGGTAGGTACGTCAAGTGATTGACATCAATGATATTCATCCATTTTGAAGCAATCGATTTCACTCCAAGCACCCCGTAGTTGATGGTCCGTCGTTCATGGAGTAGGAATTGTGTCAAGAATAACGAAGCGTTATGCTACAACAAATGGCGCCAAGAAGCAAATATTGATGCATGATTTGGAGCAAGCTCTTCACCTCGTTTAAGGGAGGTTGATGAACCTATTAAGCAAAAGGGGGGTATGTAGGCCAAACACCAAAGTGTCGAGGACCATTGAAAGAAAAGAATTGAATGAGTATTTGTCTAATAAAAGAATATTGTGCAGGCATGAGCGTTAGGAAGCCGAATTTGAAGATGAGCCGCAACCCAAGAAAAGAGGTCGTCCAAGTAAGTCAAGCGAGGCGGTGGGAAGAATTTGTGTTAGTGGAGACCCAAACTAGCTCCAGTAGTTATTGATCAAATAAGCGACTCGCAACAAACACAATCAATGGAAATGGTGACTATAAGAGAGAAGTATGGTACTCTTCGTTGTCCTAGGGATTTTCATGGAATACCAACATGATCAAGGTATACGATTATAGAATAGTACATGAAACAACTCCCTCCACTCATTGTTCCATTTGTTTTGTCCACAAGCGAGGTTGATGGGGATGGCAATTGTGGGTTTCACGTCGCTACGGAACAAATTGGTTACTTTTGGAGAGGCGGTGGAAGATGTCACCCAATGGCAAAATTTAAGAACTAAGATGGTGGTACAACTAATAAAGGACAAGGATTTCTATATGGAGATGATGAAGCAAGGAGATAGGCACGACAAAGAACTAGAGTTCAAAGACTTAGTTGCGTGTAAAGTGCCGAAAGGGATTGAAGACAATTGGATCCAAGTATTGGATGACAATGCCTAAATGTGGATATCTCTTAGCGGATGCTTTGAATTGCGTGGTACATTTCTTTGTTCCTCCTAGGTATGGACATTCATTTACGTTTACACCTACAAGGGCGGTTTGCGATGAATCGGTTAAAGATAGAAGAATTGTTATGGCATTTGTGAATGAGATGCATTTTATCGGTTTAAGAGTAAAGAGAGATTGCCCATTACCTCCGTTGGGTGGTTGGAGTGAATAATTCCCAACGAATCATTGTAACGATTGGTTGAAACAATATGAGACCAACATGTTGGATTGGGATCGCGTCATGAAGGAGGATTTTCCGGAAGGCCCTCTTTGGAATTGGTTCCCTCGGATGATGAAGATGAATGATCGTTATGTTTGAAAGATGTATTTTGGAAAGCCCTATTTGTACATGTTTTTTTGGAATATTTTGGAAAATACTTGTGAAGTATAAAGCTATAATCGGTAGTTATATTTTTAATATATCAACCGATTATACAAGCTTTGTAAACAGACTCAATCAATATTATAATCGGTTATTAACTTTTGGAATTTAGCTTATTTGTAAGGTGACAAAACAAGCTGAATTTTTTCCCAAAATCGGTAGATTACATATTACATAAACATCCGATTGTCACCAAACTCTGAAAAAAAATAAACTGAAATTTTTTCCCAGAATCGGTAGATAACATATTGCATAAACTTCCGATTGTCACCAAAATCTGACAAAAAAGCTGAAAATCTTCCCATAATCGGTAGACAATATAAAATAATAACTTCCGATTGTAACCATCAATCAACATTTATAATGTTGTCACGGACTTCGTGAATTCATAACTTCCATCATAAGTGAATTCTTCACCCTTTTCCACTAAATCTTGTTTTTTGAAAGTGTCTCCTACATAAACCAAAATAAAATAATGCCAACAATTTTTAGTAAGAAAGATTAGACACCCAAAGTGTTATTTAAAAGAATAACCGAGGCGTTATACTTACAAATTGTTATATCGACAAGCTTAAGTGGCTAGTGTTAAACATCCTCTTTTGTATCGTTATGTAATCATTTACCCTTTTTTGACAAGTGGAAACAATCATGAACTTGTTGGAGTGTTCTTTGCTTTGGATTTCATACTCTCGCACAAAATTGGCTATATACCCTCGCCAAAAGACTTGGTGTTAACCTTCCTCGCTATGACATCTTCACGACTTGTTTCACGATACCATGTTTTCACAATGACCAAATCTTCAGCTGCGTCAAACGTTGCCATGCTTGTAAGTTGAGATATAGAATGAATTCACAAGAGTAGACGATGGAAAATCTATTTGTAGAATACACGATGCTATATATGTGTTGTTTGGTGCATAAATAAGAAGAGTTTACCCTCCTTATATAGATGAGAGTCCCAACGTCTCTTTTTTTTTTTTTTGAAAATATGGCTGTTGTTGCGTACTTTTACAAGACCGTCATGAAATTACGTACAATTATTACACACATCGTGAGGAAATGTTTGACCAAAGCACCCGATTATGCGTAATCGGTAAATATTTATTATTATATACCTCCGATTATAGGATGTTTTGTCAACAGAGTTCTCAGTTTCATTAGAGTAGTATAATCAGAGGTTTATCAATATGTATTATCAACCGATTGTGTGTGGTTTTCGAGGCACGGCTAGTTTCTTTTGAACGAACTAGCCGTTGGAGTATAATCGGTAGTTAGATAAAGAATTAAAACTTCCAATTTTCATTAATATTTTGAAATGTGGTAATTGAACTTTTGTCCCTACTTTTGATGGTCTACACAAATATCCTTATCACATAATAATTTTGTCCCTCTTTATCTAAAAGCCCATCAGGGGCCCAATAACAAATTATTAACTTCCAAATATACCCCTGTGTGTTATCTTCTTTTTAATTTCTCAAAACTTCGTTTTCTTCTTCTCGTATTTCTCTTCAAGAACCACCAACGACTCGCAACTACCACCACCAGCTCCCTGGCCGCCGCCACCACCACGTCCATCGCTATTAGCAACAGATCTATCTATCTACCTGCTAACTTCTTCTTCTTCTTTTCTTATTAGCAGCGACATCTCGAAATTTTTCTTGATATTACCACATCGCTAAGAAAGTTAACAGTCTTCGTTTGATTGTTACCACATCACCAGGAGAAACTGATCAAATCTCTATTAATAATGTTAGAATCAATGATTCCGCTGTTCTTGATATTGGATCTTTAACCATTTTCGCTATTGATCATTTCTTCGATCCTTCTTTTGAAGATTTCTTTACTCTCCCATTGTCCACCGACTCCAAGCCCTAAGTTCGATCTTGAATGCAAAAATCCATTCCCAGAGATGATGTTTTCTTCTTCTTCAAATTCTTCGATGGCTAATATTACTTCATCCGTGATGAGGTTACTAGGTTATTCGAATGGCTTCATTTCTTGATCTTCAATTACAGATCCAACAAGAAAGTTAACGGGTCTTCGCACCTACCGATGCGAGTTTTGGATCCATTCTCGAGTGAATTTCAGTTTTTCATCCGTATTTCACCGTCATTTTCTTCCCCCGCAAACTCACAAATAGCCGTCGAGATATGCTTAACCTAGTCTTGTATGGAGAAATTACAGTCTTGACGCTCTATGAGGGTTTTACCGTGACATTCTTTGTTGTTGGCGATGTATTGTTAGTTAATGACGTTCCATTACTATATCCAGACATTTATGTTAGTGATTCCATTGCTGTTCATGGTATTCAACAGATTCTTACTCTCCCAATTGGCTCTCTATTTGATGAATTTCATGGAAAAGATATGGCAAGAACAATAGGCTGCTGTGTAATCGACGGACTAGGAGTAGGAGAAATATGATGGTTGATTCAATTGAGGTTGGTTTTGAAGCTGGTCTTGGAGCTGTTGGTCTTTATGAAGCTACAGGTAATGAAATATGATGGTTATATGGGTTGAAGCAGGCAGTGATATTGGATCAATTATGGTTGTTGATCCATATATTTTGGATCAACTATGGTTGTTGATCCATCTATATGGGATCAACTACTGTTGTTGATCCTTTGAACTCATGTTTTGTAGTTTAAATCATGTAAATTTGTTCTAATGTTGAACTTGTGGTGCAATGGTAGCATGACTGACTCCATGTCAGATGATGCGTGTTCGACTCGCGCCAAGTTCACTCCATTTTACATGGATAAACTATCATTATTGATCCAATTTTACATGGATCAACTTCCATTGTTGATCCAATTTTCTTGGATAAACTAGATAAACTTCTACTGTTGATGGTTTTGTTGGTGGATCTGAAACGCAATCGATGAATCGGTAGCATTTTTCCATCAAGATGGATAAACATCCATTGTTGATCCAACTGCAATGGATAAATTTCTAATGTTGATCCAACTGCAATGGATAAACATCCATTGTTTGATCCAACTGAAATGGATCAACTACTTTTTGTTGATACAAAAAAATTTGAACCAATGATGGTGGTGGCGGCGTCAGTGTGCAGACGGTGGTGGTGGTGGCGGTGGTGACGGTGGTGGTGGCGGCGGTGGTGGTGGCGGCGACAAATTTAATTTGTGGTGGAGGAGGACTAGTGGTGGTGTAATGGTGGCGATGAAGGAGTGGTGGTGGAATATTGTTGGTGGTGGCGGTTGGTAGGTGGTGGTTGTTGAACGGTGGTGGTGGTGGTGGTGCTAGTGGTGGTGGTGAAGTGGTAGTGGAAGAAATTTGTTGTATTTTGAAATAAAGAAAAATATTATATGAGTGAGGGTATTAAGGTAATCTAATATTAAATGGATAAGGTTATAAAAAAGGAGGGACATAATTATTGTTGTATAAGGACATATTTATTGGGTGTCAAAAGTAGGGACATATAAATAATGTACCCTTTTGAAATTCATAACAATATCGACTACACATCATCATAATTTTATATTGAACTTCCCCAATTCTATTACAAGGTATTGTGATTAGCGTCGTGGACGTGTTGGACGAGTCCTAAACGGATTAAATCTTTCCATCGCCCTAAGGATTCTAAAATGAGCTTCATAACGGAAGCTTGATCTTTTCCATCTCCGCCATTCCCGAGAGATCGTTATATAACCTCATCATTGGTTTCACCCCTAAATCGATATTGATTCACAAGATAAGTTAAATGGACAAATTCTTCGACGTAATACATTTATTGAACCAACTCGGCGAAAAGATCAGTGAGTGACGATTGTTTGGGTTACCGGTGTCGGCGTAGAATTTTTCGTGAATTTTACCCAAATAACTCATACTCATTATGCCTCGTTGCCTACGTTCTTCTCCTCGTCTCGGATAGAATTGAGCATAGAGCCTACATAAAGATAAATCTTCTTCAATCGTGAACTCTGTAGGATTAATGAATGGGTGGGCCATTATGTTGAAGATGATGTTGGAGAGAGTTTAAAGGTATTTGTGTTCCATAGAGAGTAAAAGGATATAATCCCTATATAGAGTTTAGACTTCTAACGGCTCTATTTTGTTGGGGCAACTGTATAATAGGTAGTCAAATGAAGTATTTTTACTTCCGATTATACAGTTGCCCCAAATTTTGTTTTTGCAGAAATTTCAATTTTTTCGAATTTGAGAACTATAATAATCGGTAGTTAATATGACTTCCGATTATACAGTTGCCCCAAATTTTGTTTTTGCAGAAATGTCATTTTTTCCGAATTTTGGAACTACAATAATCGGTATTTAATATGACTTCCGATTATAAAGTTTCCCCAAATTTCTTCCTTGAGGAAATCACCAATTTTGGGAATTTAGGAGCTACTATAATCGGTAGTCTCGTGAGGTTGTTTTTCCTACCGATTGTTATAGAAGCCAAATGCGCGTTAGGCACAAAATCGATATTAATCGGTAGTATCATATCGTTACTAAGATTTCGATTGCTTTATAATAATCGGGCACAAAATATCTTCCGATTATGTAAGGACATTAACGTATTCTCCGCGTTTTTGGACATCCCTTAACGGTGTATATGGGTTGGGAATAAAAAAGTCGCCCCTAAATTTTTTGGGGTCGCCCCTAAAAATGCCAGGTTGTTTTTAGAGTGAGATAGACCTTTTGTAAAATATTTCTCAGCTCCCAACCCTTTGTCCTCTTCTTTGATAGGATTCCAAAAGACATATATAATATCAATCTCAAAATCTTTGTCGTATTTCTAAGAAAACTCGCCTCAAAATGTCGATTGAACCAAATTTTCCATTTGAGATGTAAAATAGGTTCTCATTTTCCATTCTAATTGTAGTACTAAACCATCCTATTAGCTCAACAAAACCCCCTAACTTCTTCACCATCAATGTGAGTTGTAATGATCACCAACTCTAAACTTTGATCACACTACCGTTTTAAAGATACATTTCTCTAACAGCTTTATAGCTACTCTAAAAAGAACATAGACTGTCATAATTTTCAAAACTAAATATGAAAACCATTTAACCAATTCTCAGTAATCAAAGTACCAGAATTCTTCTTAACAAAGTTAGGGATCGAGAGAAAATTAGGTTTAAGGAACTTGAAATCTTGATTTCAGATAGGCGATGTGTTGAAATTTCTTAAGTTAATCACATTTGAATAAGGTTTTAAGGTCATTTTCTGGTTTGGAAATGTAGATACAACTCCATTAACAAGTTAGAATGTGATCTCACCTGTTGAAGGATGACAAATGTGAACCAAGTAAAGAGATGATCATCAAGAACTAAGGAAACACAAAATTTGTTGGTGATAACATCAAGCAAACCCTAATTCCCGCATAATTCAAAAGGAGGGTGTTAGGGTTATAAACCAAAACACTTAAAACGTAATATAAGAATCCCTAAGATAAAATCCGTTTTTATGGGGATTAGCCACCTCGCTTGTAAAATAATAAAAGAACTTAAGTTGTATTAATTGAATGTTTTTATTCAGATAGGGAAGAGTATTTATAATTCAGCAAACTTAACTAACAAGTAATTAACTAAACGTGTTAAAAAATTTAAAGAAGTCTTACTAAACTAGGAAACTAAGCATGAATAAATAAGGAAACTGGTGATCAAAGGAGTTGACATCGCAACATCCTACCCCTTATTTGGAAAAATGCTTGTCCTCAAGCATGAAAATCTGGAAAACAAACGAAAGAGAAGTTCATCAGCCTCTTCCCAAGTTGCTTCTTCCTCCGGATGATCTTTCCACTGAACTAACCATCTAGTTCCTGCATGATTACCTCTCTTGAACATTTTACGATCCAAAATTTTATCTGGTTCCCACCTATCATAATCCATTGTTATTGGCAAATTTGCATCTACAATAGCTGAAGAACCAAGTTTTAGTTTCAATTGTGAAACATGAAACACATGATGAATGCGACTTGTAGTGGGTAAATCCAACTTATAAGCCACATTACCAATCTTTTCTAGGACACGAAAAGGTCCATAAAATTTAGGATAAAGCTTAGAATAAGCTTGAGTGGCAACCGTGTTTTGTCGATATGGTCGTAGTCGAAGAAAAACCAAATCATTGACACCAAAACTCGCTCCGTACGATTGGTATCAAAGATAATTCTTCATTCTTAATTGAGCGACTTGTAAATGCGACTTCAAAATCTTCAAAGTATGATCTCTTGCTCTCAAAATAGTATCAACAACATTCACCGATGTAGAACCTGGTAAGTAGGATGAGATTGTTGGTAGAACCATCATAAACCGCTTGATATGGAGTCATCTGAATTGCATAATGAAAACTTGTGTTATAACACCATTCTCGCCCATGGTAACCATCTTGACCAATCACTAGGTTTTGTTTTAGGAAAACATCTTAAATAACATTCCAAAGTTCTATTAGTAACTTCGGTTTGTCCATCTCGATTGTGGGTGATATGCGAGAATTACGACATAACTTGGTATTATGCAAAGCAAAATATGCCTCCAAAAATTACTCATGAATATGAGATCACGATCACCGACAATACTTCTTGGCATACAATACAAATTAACAATTTCTGGACAAAAATATCAAGCAATAGAATTTGTGAGAATAAGGATGTGTGAGAGAAATAAAATGTGTATATTTGGATAATCTATCCACCACTACCAAAATAGAAGTCTTCCTATGAGAGGGTGGAAAAGCATCAATGAAATCCATTGAAATATCCAACCAAATATCGGTATTGGTAAAGACTTAATAATCCTAGAGGAGCTACAATTTCGGATTTGTTACGTTGCGAGATTTCACAATGCGAGATAAAAGTCTTAACTACTTTTTTCATACCTTTCCAATAAAAATTTTGTTGGAGACGCTTGAATGTACGTAAAATCCGTAATGTCCACCCACAGGATTGGAATGAAATTCTTCTAATATTTTAGCACCAAGTTTAAGAGGATGGTACTGCTTATTCTACCTTTTGTAACGCAATATTCCGTTCTCATATGAAAATGTGGCTTACAAGAAACATCGGCACATAACTGTTGAATAAGAGCACTAAGTTCTATGTCATCATGGCACTCTTTAATAATATCAGTAAGACCAGAAAATATTGGTGCAGAAAGGAGAAAAACAGAGCCATGAAGACGTGATAAAGCATCAGCAGCAACATTCTCTTTTCCTTGACGAAAAATTATCTCATAATCATATCCCAACAATTTGGATAAACACTTTTGTTGCTCCATAGAAGATAACTTTTGATCCAAAAAATATTTTAAAATTCGATGATCTGTATGAATTTTGAAATGTATCCCAAGTAAATATGGACGTCATTTTTGAACTGCAGAAACAACAACAAGCATCTCTTTATCATAGATAGAGAGGTTTAAATTTTTACTAGATAAAGGCTTACTGTAATATGCAATTGGCCTACTTGACTGCATCTGAACAATACCTAATCCATTCCCAGAAGCATCACATTCCAATACAAATTCCTTTGAAAAATCTGGAAGTATTAAAACTGGTGTTGAAGTTAAAGCTTGTTGAGTTGTTGAAAGCGGCAATGGCTTTGTCGGTCCAAAAAAAAGCATCTTTCTTGAGTAACTCGAGTTAATGGGGCACTTATTTTTCCAAAATCCTTAACAAACTTCCTATAATAATTGACTAAACCCAAAAAACCTCGTAGTGCCTTAAGCTGTGGTAGGAATTGGCCATGACAGAATGCATTGGATTTTTTCATTCTCCTTTGAAACTCCTCGAGAAGAAATGACATGCCCTTTGATAGCTAATAGAACTTTGAGCAAATGCACACTTTGAATCTTTTACATTTGTTTGCTCAGTAATATAGATTTTATTAATCAAAAATGTTCAACAAATACAACCAAAGCCCATTAGGCACTCAACTGGGCTTTTTTATAGCCATATTGTTTACATTATTGAAATCTAAAATAAGGAAAAAATGGAATTTCTATTTTGGTAAGGAATGGAGGTCGTCCAATATAAACAATGTAGTCTCCCTTATTTAAACCTGCTTCCTTTTTTGCTAGTGAATCAGCTGAGAAATTGATTTCACTAAAATTGTGAGTAAACTCCCATTGAAGTTTGGAGCAAATATTATTCCATCTGATTGTAGCAATCCATGGAAAGTTACCAGATTTAAATGCTGATATTGTTGCACTTGAGTCTGATCTGAACATAACATTAAGGAAGTTGTTTGAGATAGCCCACTCACCTGCACAGAGCACTGCCATCACTTCTGCTAGGAAATTAGTTGCAATGCCTAATCCTCCTCATTACTAACTACTATTACTCCACCATTGAGTCTCTTCCTATAAATTCAAACCCTGCATTTCTAAGATAACCCCTTGAAGCTCCATCACAGCATAGGAGAATTTGATTCTCTATTGGGAGTGAGAAATAAATTTCTTTTACCTGAGTTGACTTAACCTTTCTACACTTGAGGTTGAAAAATTTAAGCACTTGCAGATCATATGCAGTATTCCACATACATTGCTTCATTCTGTAGTCACTTTCCTGCACAAATTGTATTATCCTTCTTTTCAAAATTTCTTGGTTAACTGCAGTATTCTCATATACCACTTTATTTCTCAAAAACCACAATTCTTTCATTGTGATTAGTGCAGCATTCCTCCAAATCTCTTTGATAGCAGGACTCTTTGATACTCTTGACTTTAGTATATCTTCCAGAGAATTAGGATTAAGAAAGTTGAAAACACCTCCAAGCCATTTTCATATTATTTCACTGAAATCACAAAACCAAAGAATGTGTTCTAGTGTTTCTTCTGAGTTTCTGCAGAATGGGCATCTGGAAGCCATTTGAACATTTCTTCTTTTCATTATGTCATCTGCTAGAACTATTCTCCTTTTTAGTTTCCATACATTGCTTGATATGCTTGGATGAATACTAGAATTCCATATATGTTTTGTCCACTGCAATGTTGGATACTTATCTCTTATTAGTTCATATGTTGAAGCAACAGTGAATTTTCTTGTGGAAGTACCACACCATATCCTTCTATCACCTTTAGAATCCACCACCTGAAGTTCATTTGCACCAAAAAAGGTGAATATTCGGAGGAATTACCCATTCACCATTATGGAGGAAATCTTCAACTTTAATATTTGGATTGGTTATCATCACATCATTATCCGGATATGTCTCACTCAATGGTTTATCCTTTATCCAAGTGTCTTGCCACACATATATGTTTTTTCCATCTCCTACCAACCATCTTGAATTGTTGTTTACTTCTTGGAAAACCCATTTAATCCTGTGCCAAATTGATGATTTTTTATAATATGAGATCCAATCTCCATTCTTGTTTTTGAAATTTTGCTCTAAAGAATTTAGTCCACTCCTCTTCTCCATTTTGAATCATCCAAAGATAATTTCATAAGAAGGGCTTTATTCAATGCTTTGAGACTTTTGATACCCAATCCACCTTCCGCCGAGGGGAGCACACTTCATCCCACTTCAAAGTTATCATTTTTTCCGATATTAGCATCACCCGACCAAACAAAATTCTTTATAATCTTTTCACACTCTTTCATAACTTTTGCAGCCATTTATGATGGCATACTATATATGAGAATCTTTAGTATCTTGATTTCACTAGAATCACTCTTTCTTGAAAAGAGAGTAAATGACCCATCCATCTAGCTAGTTTGTCTTGAAGATATTCCACAAACCCCCATACTTGTCTTGATTTAACCACTCCTGGATTCAAGATGATACCTAAGTATTTAACGGGAATGATGATAAAGGCATATGACACTCTTGACTAGTTGATGTTTTCTTGCTTGAGATGTACCTCCAACAAAGCATTTGCTTTTTGATGAACTTACAATTTGAATCGAAGTTAATGGTAATCTTCAAGTAGCTTCATAAGTCTTCTAATATTTCTTTTGTCCCCATTCTGAGAACAAGAAAATGTCATCTGCAAAAAAGATGTGAGTTGGTTGAATACCATTTCATTGATCATGGGAATAAGTTGTTTTTTCTCTACCATTGGATTCAAAGCTCTCCGAGGACATCCCTGCAATAATGTCAAACAACTTATTAGCGCGTATAATGTCAAACACTAAAGATAAGTGCTTTGTATGATCGGCAAGATTCTTCTCGTAGATTAATATGTCATCAAAGAAAACAAGCACGAACTCGCATAAGTAAGGCCTGAAAATATGATGCATGAAACTACGAAAAGTGGCGAGGGCGTTTGAAAGACCAAAAGGCATGACCCAGAAATTCGTAGTGACCATCGTGAGTTCTAAAAGTCAGTCTTGAAATCGGGTTCATGTACTCGAAAGTTGATGATAACCAAAACGGAAATCAGTTTAGAAAAATGGTAGCACCATGCTGACTCATCCAACAATTCATCCACCATTGGAATAGGAAATTCATCTTTGATAGTCAGTTTATTTAAAGCTCTATAATCCACACACATTCTCCGTGGAGCCATCTTTTTGCGAACCATTAAAATGGGAGAAGAATAAGGACTAGAGTGGGTCGAATGAAACCAGCTTGTTGTATTTCCGACACAATTTTTTCTATCTCATCCTTCTGAAAATGGGGATATCGATATGGTCTTACATTAACCTGAGCAGACCCAGGAAGTAATGGAATATGATGATCATGCAAACGTTCAGGTGGAAGAATATTTGGAACCTTGAAAATATCTTCATATTGCACAATAATTGTTGAATCACAAAGTGCATAAATCAAGTAGTGTTAATAGCAGTGTTTAATGATGATAATTGAAGAAGAAAACCATAAGTTTATGTGCACAGTAAACGTTGCATGGGAGAAACATCCATGAGCATTATAGAAAAAAAATTATTTCCACTTAATAGAATATCTTCTTCATTAACTTTAAACTGCATTGTCAATTTGGTAAAATCCCAAGATATTTGTCCCAGAGTACGCAACCATTGAACACCCAACACCGCATCACTGACCACTAATCTCTAGAGGATGAAAATCAACCATAAAAATATAATTGTGTATCATAATCGGCACTTTGAAACAAGAACCATGAGTATGTAACTTACCTCCATCACCTATTGTGACACATAAGGAAGAATGTGATGCAATCTTATGACCACATTGCTTTGCAACTGCTGGATGAATAAAATTGTGAGTAACTCCAGAATCTATTAAGATTGTAAGTGGTTTAGCCTTAATATAACCTAGAATTCGCATTGTATTGGGAAAAATAGAACCTATCAATGAGTGCAAAGAAATTTTAAGTTCTTGTTCCTGCTGCAAATTAGTAGTATCAGAAGGTGTAGGCTGAATTTCTTCATCAAGGTGTTGGTCATCACTAGCATTAATAGTTGGATCCATATCCAACATCAACAATCTTGGTTTGACACATAAGTGACCAAGCTTGTAATAATCATCACAATTGAAACAAAAACCCTTGTCTCTCCTTTCCTTTTGTTCTTCCCAAGTTAATATCTTAGCTCCATTAGGTAATGTGCTTTTTAAGGTTGTGAGTTTGTAGCTATTCTTTGATCCGAATCGATTTGTACGAAGAGGTTTGGAAATAGAAGAAAGCTGCAATAATAGTATTTTCCTCGTATAGCTTTTTTGAAAGCCTCATATAAGGATTTTGGTTCAAACAAACTCACATCAGTTCCAATATGAACTCATAATGTAGCAATAAATAAATCAACAACGTATTGAGTTGGAAGGTCATGTACAAAATTTAATAACTTTTCAAAACTCGTAAAATAAGTTCTCGAGCAGTACGTGTTTGTGATAATTTATTTAAGGAAATATGAGGGTTAACAAACTTGTGATCAACAAATGGTACGTCACAAAGAACAAAAAAATTCTCCCAAGTTGGTTTGGTAATTGTATTCTTTGTCCAATGATACCAAGAATTAGCATCACCTTTAAGATGAGCAGCAACAATTTGGATTTTAAAAGCTTCAATGACTCCATGTGCCGAAATACCGATCGACTTGAAAACTCCAACCTTCGGGATCAATCCCTTCAAAAAGTTGGAAACTTTAGGTTGATGGCGCTGCACGAATAGTACTTATCGGTACCAATATTACGAGAGGAGGAGTAGGAATACCACGGAATTGTTGTTCTTTTCTTTTCCAAAAGTTTCGTCATAATTTCTTGGAAAACGCCAAAGCAATCATATCTTATTTACGATCATCCTTACAGCTTAGCTCGTTCAACACCTTCTTTAACCTTAGCATTGTCCATATCTTCTAGATGTTGCTTAGTTAAAGTGTATAGAAAAACATGAATTTCATCCTTAAGACCCTTAACTTCATCGAGAAGCTTCGGTGATCGCCATGAAATTTTTTTGCTAAAAATCTATGAATAGAACAACCTAGCTTTGTACCAGATGTTAGGTTTCTAAACAAAAACACTGAAACAGAATATAAGAATCCCTAAGATAAAATCCTTTTTATGGGGATTAATTGAATGCCATATTACAGAGAGTATTTATAACTCATCAAACTTGACTAACAAGTAATTAATTAAACGTGTTTAACAATTTAAAGAAGTCTAACTAAACTAGGAAACTAAGCATGAATAAATAAGGAAATTGGTGATCAAAGGAGTTGGCATCGCATGATGAGGGAAAATGAAGGGAATTTCTAGGATTTGGTGTCTCGAAAAATGAGAATGTTCGAGAGGGGATTGGTGGAATGAGCGGGGATTGACACTTAAGTGTTGGTGCATATGGGCCTTACAAGAATTTGGGCTCAATAAAAATGTCAACTTGGCACTAGCGGCCAATTCCAAGAGTTCACTCACAAGTCTCTCGCGAGTGCCGAACAATTCATTTTTGTTCACACTCATTTTCAAGTCAAGTGCGTAGAGCCTTGTGAGGTTCAAGAGAGGTAAGGAGCGCGACTGTAATTGAATTGCTTGGGGGTGGATTCGGTCTAAACTACGTTCGGTCGAAGTCCGATAGTAGGCTAGTGGTTGTAGCGGTTTAATACGACTCGGTGTTCAAATCTGAACGAGGTCTCGGGGTTTTTCTGCTGTTGCGGTTTCTTTATGAACAAAATTTCTCCGTGTCTTGCTATACTTTTTATTTCCGCATATTATTTGTGTTTGATATAATTAAAGTAAAAGAAAGTGATTCGATAAACAACCTAGACAGTTTTAACTAAAACTGTATAGAACCTATAAGACTTGTTCTTGAAAATTTGTATATTGAAATATTGATTACAAGACATGTTCTTGTTGGAATTGATTATGTGTAAAATTTTCCCAGGTACATACTAGGTTGGTCTTGGATATTTATTTTTGAGATCGTCTAAGAGTTCTTGTACACAATCAGGTTCACGGATCTTTGATCTAAACTACTGATTATACTAGAAGATAAATCGGATATACATATTGTCCAAGGATCATTAAGTTTGTCTACTTGCAATCATATTAGGTTTTGTCTTATAGGTCCAAACGAAAAAGTTGTTGGCGTACTTGGTACCCTCTCCTTTTCAAAGGGCAGTATTAACATTTCATCCCAAAAATACCCCCTTAGACAAAATCTGGCACCATGTAACCATGAGCATCCCCAATTTGTGAGAGTATCCCCCATATGTGGGTTCATTTAAAACCAAAATCAAATATGAAAAAAAAAGTAAGACTAATTAAAAATGAAACTTTTGATCCTTACCCGATTCTTTCCTCGTCCCCCTCTCATCGCTCGTGGTCATCTAGTGTTAAATTGATAAACATAACCCCACATATTTTATTTTATTTTATTTTATTTAAAAAAAGTAAAATGCATAGTTATTTTTAAAAGTGGTTACGAAGGTACTACCATAACACCCGGATTTTGATACACTTTTGCAGTTGATTAGCGTAAAAATATTTATTATGATAATTCTATGTTGATGGGGTGATCCAACGATAGATGGATCATCCCTTCTACCATTGTGATATGTAAATGAGAGCTGGATCCCCCACACTCTTTATTTCGGGTTAATCCCGAAATTTTCTCAAGGATATTATAAAGCATTTTCATTTTTTTATTTTTTTTATTTTTTATTTTTGGAAAGGAAAGGGGGTTAAGGAGACCCCAACCTTACAAAGGAAAAAAAACAAAAAGAAAAAAAGGTAATAAAAAACAACTAAGGAAGTCTATCAACTGCTAACAAAACTGCTGGTCATAAGACCTGGAACCTACCTAAGCTCTAATGTATAACTTCCCAGAAGCATCTTCTTCAATGATCCTTTTTAGCTGCTCATCAAAATTGCTGAGGTCAATGATAATGAAATCGCCAAGGGGGTTTTAAGCTGGCTAAGGAGTCTGCTGCTCTATTTGTTTCTCTGTAGGAATGTAGAATAGTCACTTCATCTAATAGAGCCCTGTAGCGCTGGATAGATTCCCAGACATGGTGGAAATGCCAAGGGGGCTTAGGGTTTGGACTCAGTAGATAGGAGGCCACAGTTATAGAGTCAGTCCTGAGAGAGACTTTAGAATGGTTTTTTAAGACATCCAATTTGAAACCCGCTTCCACTCCCTGTAATTCATGTTGAGTGATAATTGAAGGAGAGGAGCTACCTGCAACAGCATCCAGAGGGAATTCATTGTGGTCTCTGATGATGGCCCCATAACCTGCATCAGAGTATGTTAAAGAGCCATCAGTATTGATTGCAACTATATCTTCTGCAGGTTTCATCCAAGAGACTTCAATGTGGGCAGCAGAGATGTATCTGGTATCGCATCTCCAGTTGGTAGACAAGGTTCTGCTTTCCATGTTGTCAGGAATGGCAATGGCAATGGCAAATATTTTCAACTTCACTTCGTCTATGATGTTGTCATAAAGCAGCTCATGAGGGAGATTTTTCTTGGTAAAGATTCTCCTATTCCTTTCACACCAGATGTGATAAAAGTAGGCATTGAGGGTGATCAAAAAATGATCAAAAAAACAATTTGAATCGGCATGGAATTATGGGGCACTCTTTTCGTATCCTACCGTGCTGGATGGCATTTCTTAGCGTACTGTACCTAATTTTGTGGTATTATAATGTGTCATAACGACATGGCACACTCTAACTCCATTTACCGGGGTTAGGATTGGAGGAGGCTTCCATCAAATAACAAAATATGTAAGAAGGTTTTAACCTCTTTTATGTAGTAAATAATGTTTCCGATTACAGTTTGAAAGGAACAACCAAGTATCACTTTGTTATTTTTGTATTGCAACTCCAAAAGATGTATGGTTATGAGTTGTTAACAGAACTTATTTCAACAATTGGAATCAATGATCTGTTTTTTCTTTTTTAGTTTGTTAGATATGTCAATTCAAACTTTTACAGAGCATCTTGAGGATTGTGCCATAAATATGCCAATTCAATATAAGGTGGAGGAAATGGATGAGCAGACTTTTGTTGAATACATTCAAACTAATGAGTGGAAAGATTTTTTTGGCTGCCCACATCCTGGACATGGGTGTAAATAATAACTCTGTTATGATATCTGCATCAGAAGCAACTGGTAAAGTTCATTATCCAGAAATGGAGTATTCAAATGAAGGAGACATGAGAAAAACCAAGACATCCAGAGAAGAAGAAGTTCAAAATTATTCTAATCCTCAATTACCTTTTTCTCATAATACCCATAGCAACCCAATTTTCAAAACAATGATACAACTATTGAGGATGCCGGATCTGATGGTAACAGAAGCTTTACGGAGCTTCATATGGAATACCGGCACAATTATGGGGAAGAAAAGGCAACTGATAACTCAACTACACAACCTGGGAGTGAAATTGCACAGAATCAACATGGGGAGTCTACTATTCCTCTGGTAATTTTCTCAACCCTAATTTGTAGCCCTAAGTTTAAAATTTCATGCTATTTTTCCTTTAAATTTTTTATCGATTCTAATTTTGCATCATATCTGCAAGAGCTGGACAATGAAATTTTATCAAAAAGTTTAGTAGAGACATAAATGTACCTTGGATCCTACTTGGGGATTTGAACTTTGTCCTTCACGATTTAAAAGTCTCAGTGGTAATCAAATATCTCAAACAAATGTTAATGAAGCTAATGATTTTGTTGAGTTTTTGGGCTTGCAATATGTTCATTATACAAGTAATGCTTACACTTGAACCAGTAGGAGACATGGCTTAAAACTAATCTATGAAAGACTATATAGAGTTCTAGGAAATAATAAATGGTTCAACATATTTGATAACTGTCACTCTTATCACTTGGCTCCTATAGCTATGTCATATGGCTAGCTTTCTTCATTAAATAATTGTATGGTTGCCGTTAATAATTAACAGGGGTGTAATAATAAAGTTTGGCTTAGCCGTTAGGATATGGACAAATGTCCAACATCGGTTAGTCCATGTTTTTCTCACCTGAGTGGATTAGGGTTTTTAATGTGTAAGAGCGGATTATTGAGTCTTACTGTAGAGATTAATGAAATAAGTTAGTTTTTTCCTTCTTAGTTCTCTTATTCTTCTCCCTGGATGATTCCTTGAATCATATTTCTTATATTTCTTGATTTTGTGTGTTAATTTGTTGTAGGAACACAACAATTGGCATCAGATCCGTTCTATCCTTATCATGGTTGGTGAAAAGAATCCCACAGTCAAGGAAGTAAATGAGGATTTGAATAAATTCGTTGATTCATTTACTACTCGGATTAACAAACTCACTTGAAGGTTAGATGATCTCGCTGCGCAAAATACTGATTTAAAAACATTAGTATTGCCAAAGGAAGAATTCTTTAAGTTTTGTGGAGACCTTTTCAGGAAGGAGGAACGAAGAACAACGTGACTCAGTAGGGGAAGGTTCTTATTCCAATTCCCAGTATCAAGGAGGGATGATGTTCAATTACCAACAAGGGAATCGTGACTTAAACTCCAACCCGCGAATTCCCAAGTTGGATTTTCCTAGATTCGATGGTGAGAACCCAAAATGATGGATTCAAAAGTGCGATCGTTATTTTTTCCTCAACAACATTAGAGATGAAAGTCAAAAAATCACCATGGCGGCTATGCACCTAGAGGGTAAAGCAGCTAAGTGGTTAACCAACTTACAAAGTACTAGATATATTACTTCTTGGTATGAATTAACTGAGCTTTATTGCTTTAGATTTGAAAATCCTGCAAATGAGAACATATATATTATGGATATTCAATAAGTTGTCTCAAACTAAGACAATAAATGAGTATTTTGAGCAATTTGAGAACCTTGAAGCTCTTTTGTACCGACAATACCCCATGCTAAATGAATATTATTATGTGATGAGCTTCACTGGGGGATTGAAATAAGATACATTCAGTCAGTATGTTTCATCCTACCAACTTTATGCAAGCATTTTCCCTTACTACTGCCCCTGGGAGGATGTGATATGGTTCTTGGAGTTGACTGGCTTAGAAAGCTCAGAGATATTATTCTCAATTTCTCTACCCTGAGTATCTCTTTTAAAAATCAAGGGAAGAAGATCACTCTAGTGGGAACTCACGCATCACATTCTCTCAAGATGATTGATGCAGATGGCTTACAAGATTATTTTCAGAAGCATTCTCATGGACTCATTGGTCAATTATTCTCTGTAACTCCTTCTACACCTCAACCTCCAATTCCAACAGTGATATCTGACATTCTAAAAGAATTTAAGGATGTTTTATTTGAGCCTACTAAACTTCCACCTCACAGATCCTTTGATCACTCCATTCCTCTTATACCAAATTTCACACCAGTAAACCAAAGACCATACAAATGTCCTTATGTTCAAAAGAGTGTGATTGGGAATTTGGTACAAGAAATGCTACATGCAGGAGTCATTCAGCCAAGTTATATCCCCTTTGCTTCTCCAATCCTTCTTGTCAACAAAAAAGATAATAGCTGGAGATTCTGTGTTGATTATAGGAAGCTCAAAAGCATCACAATCAAATATAAGTTTCCCATCCCTATTATTTATGAGCTCTTGGATGAATTATTTGGATCTTATGTATTTACTAGAATTGATTTAAGATCAGGCTATCACCAGATTATAGTTAATATGGCAGATATTTACAAGACATCTTTCTTAACTCATCATGGCCATTATGAGTTCAATGTTATGCATTTTGGTCTCACTAATGCTCCCGCAACCTTTCAAGCCTTAATGAATGATATTTTCAACCTCATTTGAGAAAATCATCGTAGTTTTCTTTGATGATATCCTAGTCGATAGTCCCGACTTGGGAACTCATGCAAAACACTTGCACATTACTCTTTGTATATTGAGACAACACCAACTATATGCCAAATTGTTTAAGTGTTATTTTGCACAACCAAGTTTGGAATACTTGGGCTATATCATTAATGCACATGGTGTTGTAGCTAGCTGATCCTGCTAAGATTTCTTCAATGATAAGCAGGCCTACCCCTGCAAATGTCAAGGAACTCAGAGGTTTTATAGGACTCACTGGCTACTACATAAAGTTTGTGAGAAACTATGGTGTGATTAGTAGGCCTCTCACATAATTTGTTGAAGAAGAATTCTTTCATTTGGACTGAGCAAGCTACTTAAGTTTTCAACACTCTCAAGGCAGCAATGACCACTGCTCTAGTCCTTGCTCTTCCAGACTTTTCCAAACCTTTTATTCTTGAAACAGATGCTTGTGCTATTGGAACTGGATAAATCTTAATGCAAGAGGGCAGACCAATTTCCTTATTAAGCAAACCCTTGGGTCATAGAGCCATGAGCCTCTCCACTTATGAAAAAGAATTACTGGATGTGGGCTCATCTGTGACTAAGTAAAAACACTATTTAAAAGGCCATCAATTCACTATAAAGACTGACCATGCATGAGAGCATAAAGTATATAATCACTACTGGCATCCAACAAAAATGTCTTATGAAGTTGCTGGGTTATGACTATAATATTCGATATAAGAAGGGAACATAGAATAAGGTTGTTGATGCTCTCTCCAGAAGGCCTCACAGTGAGCCTAACCTATGCAGCATTACACTTTCTCAACCATTTTGGATGCAAGAGGTGATTTCTAGCTATGCACAAGATCCAAAAGCTCAACAACTCATTTCACAAATGCTTGTTTTTCCAAAGATCCATACCACCTATACTTATCGAATGATATCTTGAGATACAAGTCCAGGCTCTATATTGGTACCATCAATAATGTAAGACAGACTATCCTCTTGGCCAGTCATGCTTCTGCAGTAGAAGGACATTCTGGCATGCATGCTACTTATATGAGAGCAAAAACTCATTTTTTTTTCTGGCATGGTATGAAACAAGAGGTATTTTACATAGTATCAACTTATGATGTCTGTCAGAGAAACAAAGGTGAACACACTTTTCCTGCCGGGTTGCTACAACCAATGCCAATTCCAGATCATGCTTGGCAACATATCAGCATGGACTTCATTGAAGGATTTCCAAAAAGTGACAGGAAGGATGTCATCTTAGTGGTGGTGGATAGGTTCACCAAATATAGTCACTTCATACCCCTTCAACACTCTTATACAGCGTCCTTAGTGGCTAAGTCATTTATGCATCACATCTTCAACTACATAGTTTACTTGCTTCTATTGTTTTAGACAGGGACATAGTGTTCACCAGCAATTTCTGGTAGGATTTATTCAAGAATTTAGGGACCAGCCTCAAGCTCAGTACTGCTTACCACCCTCAGACTGATGGACAAACTGAAAGGGTCAATGCTTGTCTTGAAAACTATCTTATATGTATGACCAGTCATCAACCAAAGAACTGGATGAGTTGGTTGTATTTGGCAGAGTGGTGGTACAACACTAGTTATCACACTAACCTCAAGATGTCTCCCTTTAAGGCTTTGTATGGTTACGAAGCTCCACATTTGGCTTTCCCACTGCTCGTTATTACTTGATGTAGATTCGGTTGGGAAGTATATAAAACATAGAGAGGGCATGTTACTTATTCTCATGGACACTCTAACTAAGGCTCAAGAAAGAATGAAACATTTTGTTGATGCCAAAAGAATCGACAAAGTTTTTGAAGTTGTTTATCCGGTGTACCTAAAGCTACAACCTTACAGAGACAAGCCTAAGTATCTCTTAGGAATAACTTCAAACTCTCAGCTAAGTACTATGGTCCTTTCCCTATCATTCAAAAAATTGGGACTCTTTCTTATAAGTTCTGATTACCTCTCCTGAGGCTATGATACACCAGTGTTTCATGTCTCCTAGCTGAAAAAGAAAATTGTTTTTTCTCACACCCCTTTTCCAACACTTCCAGTGGTGGAACATGAAGGACAGATAATTGTTACTCCAATTGCAGTTTTGGACTCAAGGATTTTGGTCAGAAGCAATCATTCAGTTCCATAACTCATTATCCACTGGTCCAACTCAACAGCAGAAAAAACTACATGGGAAGACTCAGTAGAAAAAGAAAATTAGTTCTTCTCACACCCCTTTTCCAACACTTCCAGTGGTGGACCATGAAGGACAGATAATTGTTACTCCAATTGCAGTTTTGGACTCAAGGATTTTGGTCAGAGGCAATCACTCAGTTCCATAACTCCTTATCCACTGGTCCAACTCAACAGCAGAAAAGGCAACTTGGGAAGACTCAGCCAACATCTCTGCTCATTTTCCTTATTGCAATCCTTGAGGACAAGGATTATTTCATGGGAGGGGTATTGTCATATGACTAGCTTTCTGCTTAGAATAATTGTATGGGTGTCGTTAATAATTAAGCGGGGTGTAATAATAAATTTTGTCTTAGTCGTTAGGATATGGAAAGATGTCCAACATCGGTTAGACCCTGTTTTTCTCGCCTGAGTGGATTAGGAATTTTAATGTATAAGAGCGGATTATTGCGGCTAAGAGAGATTAATAAAATAAGTTAGTTTTTTCCCTTCTTAGTTCTCTTATTCTTCTCCCTAGCTGATTCATTGAATCAGAATTCTTCTATTTATTGATTATGTGTGTTAATTTGTTGTGGGAACACAACAAATTAGTGATCACAGTCCCATAATTTTCACTACTTCTAGGGATGAAAATCCTGTCAAAAGATCAAATAAATTTAACAAGTGTTGCGCTTAGAGATCCTACTTGTAAAGAGGTTATTGCAGCTATTTGGAAAGCAAATATCCAAGGATTCAATGCTTTTAAACACAAACAAAATTTGAAAAGTGTTAAGGTAGCCCTTAGAGGTTGGAACATTAATACCTTTGGTCACATTCAAACTAAAGTAAGGAACATCACTAATCAGTTAGATCATCTTCATTCCCAGGGGATAGTAGACACTAATGATGCTAGGATTAGAAATTTAGTTAAAGACCTGGAATACTTGAAAAACATCCAAGAAGATTTTTGGAAACAAACCTAAGGGTGAGATTATGAGATTTGATGATATGAATACTAGTTATTTCATAATATAACCAATTACAGGATAGAAGAACCTAGATAGAAGCATTGCAAGATCCTACAGGTATGTGGGTAACTGATAGATCTATTATTGTTGACACTATCTTAAATTATTTTTCTGCTATGTCTAGAACTAGTAATCCTGTTAGAGATAAATATGTTTTTGAAAATATTCATCCTTGTATCACTGAATTGGATAATATGTCTTTTCTTAGAATTATTTCTCATGGTGAAATCAAAGATGTTGTTTTTAAGATGAAACCATGGACCTCTCCAGGGCCAGATGGTTTCCCTCCTGGTTTCTACCAACAATTGTGGGATATTTTTGGTGGAGATATTGTTAACATGGTGTAATCCTTTTTTATAGTAAGTTCATGCTTAAAGAAAATAACCATACTTTTCTGTCTCTAATACCTAAGATTAATTGTCCTACGCATGCTCGAGATTTTAGGCCTATAAATCTGTGTAATACAACTTATAAAATTATATCATATTTTTTAGCTAATAGACTTAAACCTCTATAAATAAAATTATTAGCCCATACCAAGCTGCTTTTGTACAAAATAGGCTCATGACAGACAATATAGTGACAGCCTATGAATTAGTTGATAGTATAAAGAAACACAAATCAAAATAAGGTTTAATGGCTACAAATCTTGACATGAGTAAAGCTTTTGATAGGATATAATGGACTTTTCTAAATGATTGTTTACACTGCCTTGGTTTTCACGATGATTTCTATCATATGATTATGCAATGTCTCTCTACAATCACCACTTGTATTACACTCAATGGCTCTCCAGGAAATATTTTTCGTCCAAGTAGAGGTTTAAGACAAGGGGATCCCTTTTCGATCACCTTGTCTCCATACCTTTTTATTTTGTGCATGGATGTAATTTCTGGAGCTCTAATACAAGATGAAGCTAATAACTTTATTAAAGGTACCAAGGTTTCTAAAAATAGTCCATCTTGTCCTTCTGTCTCACACCTGTTTTTCTCTCTTCACAATCATCATAAAGTATTAATTAAGTGAAAATCAAATCATAAAAAATTTGGATTTAAATTAGATATTGTAATTTAGATCGTTTTTTTTTTTGTTTTTACGTCATACATCTGATGCATTTGTATTAATTTTACATGAATTTTATAATTTTGACCCATTAAAAATAAAATTTCAATTTTATCAAGCATATTTGCCCCCACAAGACATGAAATTACAAAATTATAAACCTATATTGATGGGATTTCAAAAATAAGTGGGGTCGGCGGACCCCATTTGTCCCTACATCCCTCCGTCCCTGGGTAAGCTGGTTGTTATTTCTCTTTAAGCTGGGTGTTTTCTTAACTTTTGGCATGGATCTTTTAGTAACACGGTAGTAATACGGTTGAACAAACTTTGAACGTACTGATAGAGGTCCATTTATCGTATTTATCGTAACGTCGTATGATCGTGTTCCTCTCCTTTTTGGAAATCTTAACAACTTAAACGGAGACATCCTAAGACTCTTCTTGCTCAAATGACAAGAAATTAAATAATGTTTGTAAATGTTAGTTCATTGATCAGACTCTTCTTGCTTTTGGGATCAAAGTTTATAGTTCAAAATGTTTGACACATTTTTCCTACACTCATAATCTGGAGTGGATTTGGTGGTTGGGGGCAGATAATCGGAACAAGTCAAACACATCCGGTGCTTCCAGTTCCGGGACTATTTATTGGGGTAATTATTTTTATTTCTTTTTACAGATAAAATGCCTGACATTTTTAGGGGCGACCCCGAAAGAATTAGGGGCGACACAAAATGACAAAATAGGTTGAAAATACTTATATGTCCCTTCATAATCGGTAGTTTAGAAAAAAAAATTATCTACCGATTGTGACTATGTTCTTTTCTTCCTAGCTTTGGTTTTGAAATAATTAAATTTGGGGCTACGCCCATAATCGGGAGGCAATAAACATTATGAAACTACCGATTGTACAATCGGTAGGTAATAAACATCATGAAACTACCGATTGTGGAAATAGAGAAATCTAAAATTCCTATTGGTTTTTGAAAATTTCGAATTTGGGGCTACTACCATAATTGGGAGGCAATAAACATTATGAAACTACCGATTGTACAATCGGTAGGCAATAAACATCATGAAACTACCGATTGTGGAAATAGAGAAATCTAAATATCCTATTGGTTTTTGAAAATTTCGAATTTGGGGCTACTATCATAATCGGGAGGCAATAAACATTATGAAACTACCGTACAATCGGTAGGCAATAAACATCATAAAACTACCGATTGTGGAAATAGAGAAATCTAAAATTCCTATTGGTTTTTGAAAATTTCGAATTTGGGGCTATTCGCATAATCGGGAGGTAATAAACATTATGAAACTACCGATTGTACAATCGGTAGGCAATAAACATCATGAAACTACTGATTGTGGAAATTCTCAATCTAAAATTCCTATTGGTTTTTTAAAATTTCGCATTTAGGGCTACTACATTATGAAACTACGCCTCTCGGGGGTGCTACGCCCCCCCGAACCCCCCGGATAGTGGCAAACAATTTATGCAAATTTCAAACAAATGCCGGCACCAAGCTTTTTCAGCTGCAACAATGGTGGATTCAAAGAAAAAAACTCAAATTTTCAACCTCTTAGCAGCAATTCTCTCTTCACAATCATCTTCCACTTTCAATAAAAAAAGTTCCCTCTCAAAATTTTTTTCCATCTTTCTACTCTCATCTCATTCACTCAAATACAAATACACACTAATCATTTAACAAATACTTAAGATTTTTATTAATTATTATTAACCACTAAACCTGATTAGTGAGGGGTAGATTAGGATTTAAAAAAATACTTAGATAAGGGGTGACCCCGAATTGATATCTGGATCCAGTTTTTGTCCTTTTCTTATATCCCCAATTCCTTTTTATATCCCCCAATTTTGCGTTCTTTAATAAGGGTGGTCATGAAATTTCCTTCCGCCTCCTTAATATTTTGACTTAGTCAAAACGGACATATATAAAAGCAGAATGGTTTTGAAAGACACGGTTTAGGCATCATTTTGTTTATGGACTTCCACTAACTCCACGTTGCCAAACAAATTACTATTGTTTTGATATACGGAAAATGGGTCATTTGGCCAAAAAAATTTAAAACACGGTTCAAATGGACGAGTAAAAAATTTTATGGGTGAAATGGACAAAAAAAAAAATAGCAAGGATGAAACCGGATTCATCCCGCTTAAACTTAAAAAAAGCAAGGATGAAACTGGATGCATCCTCGGTGTAAAATAAAAATAAGAAAAAATATTTGAAAATGGACAGAGATGAAAACCGGTTACATCCGCCTATTTTTAAATTTTTGTCCATTTAAACAGTATCTAAATCTAACTGTCCTTTTCACCCAGGAAATTTTGATTTTGGTCTTTTTAACCAATTTTGTGTTTGATATAAACCTTTCGTATTTCTAATTAAATTAAAAAACCAAAAACTACGTGATCAGAAGCATTTGATTTATATTTAAGTTTATTTAATTTTAGTTACTTCTTCTTGATTGTGTCCAAACTCCAGCGTGCGTGGGTTGATGTAACGAGCTACGGGCTTCAAGCAGTTAGCAGTGGAAGAGAAGGTCAATTTAAAGGCATAAAGGGTGCGCCACTCTCGTGACATGCATCGAAAATAGTACGAATATCAACGACCTTTTGTACATATTCTTGGACTTGGACAGACTTGCTTCCACGTCAAATTGACGCCGGTTGAGAGTAAAAGAAGTATTGATCCTCTAATTTCAACTACATACCACTAAGCGCAGTTGAATAGTTCTATGTCCATCGTCGTGTCCTTACATCTCAATGATATACATTTAATTCAGACTCATTATAAGATTCCCTCTATAATTCAAGATAACAATATCTATATTATAAGGGACAATGGTGTTTTTACTGATCAACGAATATCCATAATTTGGACACATAAAGGACGATAGTCTACACTTTGAAAGGATAAAGAACGACCAAGATCAAGCCATCACATTATTTCTCTTCTCCTCGGAATGTCCGCTGATAAGAACGGCCAAGATCGAGCCAGCACATTATTTCTCTTCTCCTTTGAAACGTCCACTGATAATTTTTCCATTTAATGCAAAATACGTTACTCTTTGGAGCGATCAACTAATAAATCTCATTTATCAAAGGCGTTACTCTTCTGAGCGATCAATTAACCGGAAGACATAACTTACCCATCGAACAGACCTACTATCTCAAGTATGACTCTCGCTTATTTGGATTAACAATGGGATTCTACCTTCTTTTCACCGATTTTCATTGCAATGCTTTTGCTATCCAGGTTTGAGTCGCTACTTTTTTGGTTGATTGGTAAAGTAGGAGTATTATTTTTCCCATTTCGTTTTAATTTTTGGTTTGGGTGTGACCTCTCTGATTTGGATCAATTGACATTAGTTATCTAATTTGTATCGTGTTATTTAGGCATACCAATTCCCGTGGTTCTGTTCATTCTCCTATTTTTTGACTAGGTTTTGTTTTCATGAACAGAGGGATGCAAAGAAACCCACACCGACAAGCTTCAGTGTACTAGAACGTCCAACCTAAAGCTTCGGTACTAAGATCTACATCGAAATTGATCTCGCAACTTGCATATTTCGTCCATTCCAATTTTGACGTTCGGCTAAATTATGTATTGTGAACTAATCTCTTACTGGATAGCATTAAGAATGTTTCAATGATCAAATTACCTAACTATGATAACTATATTTTATATGATATACTAGATCTTAACCCGTGCCGTAACGGCACGGGATGTTTTGTCTTTAATACGATATTGTTCACATTCCTCTTGCTTCATTTTTTTCGTGAGTAATTATTTTGATATTCGAATATGTTTTGGGTAGAAAAATAATGGGTTACCTGATATTTTTATTTTTTACTTAAGCATGTTATTTCAATTTATTATCTGGACGGAGTAATAATGTTGCGCCAACATGAAAAAATAAATAAAAAATACTGTAAATAGATATTTTCCCCATTTATTGTTCCATCACACCATAATTTTAAATTTCAAAAAGAATATTTCATCTAACAAGATTAGGTCCTAAACTGCAATCCAAGCGCATATGTTTGTAGTAGCAGGATTTCCCACACTACACCCCTTACTCAATTTTGCCTAATTAATCCATTAGAAGATATAAGAACAAGAACATTTATTGATTGAATTCATGAAGTCTTTACAGGAAAATAGAATTACACTTAGAAGTTACAACACTCTTAAATTTTCTCTCTCTAATGACTTGCCTAACAATTCTAAAAAGATCTCCCCTCTTGCTGCACTCACTCGACCCTTTATATAGGGTAATACATAGTGGATGACAGCTAAGCTATCCTTTATTTTGGGAATGTCTATGTCTTGAGTGTACAACTATTCAATCTCGCGACACTTCTTATCCCTCGCTAGATTTCAAATTATTTTGTGTGTTGTTATTTCCCACGTCGTTTATTTTAGCTTCTGCGACTCCCTCATGTACCGTCGTTTATTGATCTCGCGAACCCTATCCATTGCGATATTATGATCCTATGATGTTTATGACTACATTGGTTCTGAAATTATTGATAACTAAGGCTCTAAGGAGTGAAGCAAAAACCCATAATATTTTCCCTACTATAGATAAAAACTATTTATTTATATGTTGCAAATGTGAGAGTTATAAAAATGAAGAACCCTTGGCTATTGGAAGGTCGAGATATACACATGTGACCTGAAAAAACAAACTTACAAAAGTAAATCAAAACATGTGTAAGATTCTTTCTCAATCATATTGATAACATAAAATTGAAGAAATTAAGTGGATAAAAGGTTTCACACCAACATGCTAAGTTGTGCATGAATGGCGTTCTCACACCTAGTGTTACTCAAGTAATTTGGGGCAATAAAGAGCATAGTCATATTGATATTTGTATCCACATAAATTTAACTAACCTTATGAAGAAAAATTATTAGTTTCAAGGTAGTGCCAACACAAACTTATATCGCCTTCAATGTGTATAACACATCCGGGTTTAATCGTAGTGAGATTAAACAAATACCCCAACATTAGTCAAATGATGTCTACAAATATGGGATCGAAACAAAGTGCTAACGGGAAAAAATGAGAGACGAACATCAGTGTTACAAAGAAAACACCCTATACGTATCAAATTTTATTAACCAAACATGTATTCAAATTAAAAAGTCATCAACTTAACACAAAAATATAAAATAAATCAAGTTAAATCAATACTTGCATAAACAAAACTTATAAGAGAATTTCATAATTATTAAATACCTTTAAAATCACTATTAGAGATTTAATTGCATGCCTCGTTAAAAATTACGGTAGGACGAAATCACCGGATTAATCAGTAGAAATTTCCTTTGGATATGTAGCAATTCAGAGAAGTTTACTTGGTGGTGATGCGCTCCATCTAAGTGTTGTTCGATTGATTATTTTTTAGAAGGTTTTGGTTTTCATTGGAGAAACCAAGAGGGAGCGTTTCATTGTATTCATTATCATTTAGAAATCCAAGACAAACTCGCACTTTGCTTATGGGATCTCAATACAACCTTAGATTTATCTATTGGAAGGAGAAACCTTGATACTAAATATGTATTTTTTTAGTATTATTTATTATATAACGTGACGCCCAAATGTTTTCTTCTTCTTCTTAATTTTCATGTATTTTAACATTAAGACGATCAACCACATTTCTACTTTTATAGTGTTACCCTTTTGTAGCGGCACATAATTAACATAGTCAATTACTCACATCAATACCCCAAAGACCACAAAACCACCGGATATCACTTCTTTCTCCAACACCACCATTGCCCATACCTCGTAGAATATTGGGCACACTTATAACTTTTAATCCCAATCGTCATGTATAAAGTTTAGGTTTAACAAACTTAGGTCGTCAATTAATTTATTCAACTATTTTTTTTTTGTTAATACTGAAAATCATGCGTCATTTAACGGTTACCAAAGATAGCAGATTGGTACCAAAAATAGCCATTTTGTCTTATATGATTTGGCATCATCCCAAAAATATTTGTCACACCCTTATTGATTGTGTTAAAAACAACCAACTATATTTTTCACAACACAATGTTACCCGTCATGTAAAAAAATAAAAAAATATATTTTTGATGCAAAAAGAAAAAACCAATACCACCACCGTGAAAACTATCCAGCCCCACTATTTCTTCCACCAAAACTAATATTACCACCTCCACCACTTAGTAACACCTTCCACCGCTTCCACCACCTACTTCTTCTTCTACAACCACCGCCACCACTAATATCTATTGATTTTTGTCAAAATTATTTATTGATGGAGATATGTATTAATATTAATTAAGGGGCATTTATGATGTAGAATTAATAAATCATTTATCATGAGAAATTAATGAGACACCAATTAATAAAACACTTACACTAATTAATATTTAAGTTGAACAAACCATGACCATAGATCTTTTTTTTATGTTGATTGATCTAATTATTATTGTGCTGTATGCATATACTATACTAATAAGGAATTAGTTTTGATTGATTATTATTTAATGGTGCGGTCATGGTTAGTACAATCTTAGAACTAAATATTATAATTAATTAAGAAAACATTTATAATTAAAAAATGATTAGTCATTTATTATGAGCAATTAGTGAAACACTAATTAATAAAACACTTTATAATGAGTAGATTATTTATTATGTGCAATTAGTGAAACACTAATTAATAAAGCAATTATGATATTTAAGTTGAACAAACCACCACTGTTGATTTATCTTTTCTATCAATTCCAACCAAGGTGGAACAATGGTTAGAGGCCACTCTTATGACACAATAGGTCATGAGTTCGAACCTCCCCGTTATAATTTTTGAAATTCCATTTTTTCATTCATAATATTGGAATTAATGCCACGTGTGCGAGTTGTAGGGGGTGGTCAGGAGAACCACAACCCTTGATTTATCTTTCCCACGGACAAATCCTGACCACCACTCAGACAGGCAAACTTAGCCTAGCTTTGTTTTGTATTCTTGATATAAACCCAAGTACTTTAATGACCTCTCCATTTGTCCAGCTAAAGGTTGGATAAACCATCGACACAACCATGTCCATTAATATGACTATTTAACTTCCAAATTTACTTGGTTGTCGGTTCAGCTAAACATACGTAGTTGAATCATTATTTCTGTTAAGGCTTTTCGAACTTAGGTATTAGAAGTTTTTTTCCCAAGTTGACCTCTCTATTTGTCCAGCTAAATGTTGTATAACTCACAACACCACTGTGTCAATTATTTTGATTATCTAACTTCTAATCTTACTTGGTTGTTGTTTCAGCTTTCATCTGGAAACTGAGAGTATTGGAGCTATCAAACGCTTAGATTAGCTAAATTGGTGGTACTATATATAGTATATAAGCTGAAATTCTTAACTATGAAGGCATTGATGATTTCTCCTTTGGTTATTTTTGTGTAGAGAATTTCGACTAGCGTTGGATTAAAGGCCACTTGGGGGTCGAAGAGACATATTTTCACAGAGTAATTTTTGACTACTCTTTAAGGAAAAGGCCTTTGTACAGGGTGTTCTATGGAAGTTTATTAGCAAAAAAATCCGAGGAAATCTTTGTTGAACAGTAGTAACTCTTATAGATTCTTTTTTTAGATTTTAATTTGTTTGGAAGGTAAAAAATTCTCTTACCCATGCCAGGTTTGATTTGGTTGTCTTGATTCTATTATTCTTATAATTGTTTTGGGGGGGATTTTGTGTTTTCCCCTCAAAAAAGATATCTATTTTGCATTACCCCTTTTTAAACTCCTAATTGGCAAAACCCCCTTTCTGTTGTAACTGCCGTGAGTGCTCAGTTATGTCAACACATGTGAGATACGCGTGTGCAGTTTCCACTGACCAGACCTATAGTACACTTGCACATGTGCGTTTCAAAACAAAAAGAAAGAAAAGTAAAACCATCGAGCGGTCCTCCCTCCTCCTTATCTCTTCTTCTTCTTCTCTATCTAATACAGCACTTCCATTAAAGAGTTACATTACAGGTACAAAATTTGAAGTTTATTGCTTTCAAAATATCTTCAAATGGGTATGAAGAATAAAGATCGATGGATGCAAAACTGAACTAGATTCAAAATCGGATTAAAATCTCTTGATGGAAGCAGATATCTGTCCAAGAACTGATCTGGAGATATTTTTTTTTGTTTTTCAGAAAAACCTTGGTTTTAATCAAATTGGGTATAAAAAAAATTAACAACATAAGAAAGATTTTCTCTTAAAAACATACTCTCGGTGATTGTCTATGTTGTGGATGTTTTGTATACCTTCTTACTAGAACAAATAATTTATAACCCATTTTTCCAAATTGATACTTAAATCTCTTTTGATCTCTCGCTTTAACTAAAGCTATAAATTATTTTTTTTAGGATCGAGAGAGGAATAATTAAAAAGAAAGGCATTGGGTTAAATTTCAAAGGGAAGAGGTCCTGGTTCTCATGATAGTGTGAGCATCGACTTGGGTGGAGGAAAACATTAATGTTTCGATGGTTTTGCAAACAAATTCGTGGCATCACATTTGTTTTTGATCTTTCTGGTTTTCTTTTGTGAAGGTTCAAATTTTGGTGATTCTATTGTTATTGAATGATTTGGGTATGTTATGAATCAATTGTTGTGCTTGGGGTTGGGGTTCATGAATACATCTGTGTTTAATTTCATGGAATTGGGTTGGATTTGATTAGTTCCATTGATTTTGATTCTTTGGTTTGCTTGTGTCGATTTCTTTGGATTAAACGACATTTTGGTATTTTTAGAAAGATTATTTTTTTATGATACACGCGTGTGTAGCACGTTCGCACTTAACATGGTGGTGACGGGAAATCTAGCAGATAGGGGTTTCACCAATTATCAATTTAAAAGGGGTAATGCAAAATAAGTATCTTTTTTGAGGGGAAAACACAAAATCCCCCCCTTTTTTTTTAATATATGTCTTCCGATCTCATACTTAACAACGTACAGATTGTCAATGGCCCTTATGATGGAGCAGTCCATGTTCCATGGATAATGTGTCTATAACGTGATACCCGGCAGCAACCTATGAACAATTGTATAAGCTCTCGTACCCTAATAAGGTGGTAGAGGCGTATATTTATATTAAGCTTAATGGACATATACATTGGACTCTTTACAAGAAACCGACTTAAGTACATGGACTATACATGGACAATATATATTCATTGGACTATATTCTTCACCCTCCCTCAAGTTGTACACGGTGGAAGACAACGGGAAAGCTTGCTACAGAGAAAACGAAATCTGGCAGTAGACAATCCCTTCGTGAACAGATCAGCAAGTTGATGCGTAGTAGCAATATAACATAAATGAAGATGCCCTGATGATATGCGTTCTCGGACAAAATGATAATGGATGTGAATATGTTTCGATCTTGAATGTTGAATAGGATTAATGGCAAGACAAGTTGCACTGATATTACCACAATATAGAATCGGTGGTTTCTTTAAAGATAATCCAAGATCAGATAATAAGTATTGAATCCATGTAATCTCAGCATATATAGAAGATAGAGCACGATACTCAGCTTAGTACTACTTGTAGAGACAGGTTGGTTGCTTTTTAGAGCCCCATGAAATGAGATTCTTACCAGGAAAATAAACCGACACTGTAGTAGAACGAGAAGTATCGGGATCACCAATCAAGATCAGAAAAAGCGAAGAAGTTGCATGGGATTATTACGCCAAAAAGAGATGCCATGACCAAGTGTGCCTTTAAGATATCGCGAAACACGCTTCACGACTAGAAAATGAGATTGATTTGGTCGATCATAAACCGACTGACCCGATTAATCGCATAAGTGATATCGGGGACGAGTCATATTGAGGTATTGCAAGCCACCAACCAGACTGCGATAGAGTGTTATATGAAACAGTTGAAGCGTCATTAGAAGATAACTTAGAGCGAGGCGCAACAGGTGTAGAGGCTGGCTTTGAATCAGTGATATCAACCCTTTGTAGAAGATCCAACGTATATCTGTTTTGAGTAAGAACCAAGCCATCCTTTGTACGTGTATCTTCCAAACCAAGGAAATAGTGCAAATCCCCTAAACATCATGGAGAATTCTTCCCAGAAGCGTAGGCAAGAGAGTTTGAAGGCCAATCGTATCACCGCCAAAGTGATAATTATATCATCAACATAAAGTAATAAGATAAGAATGCCAAGACCTTTGGAATGTTTAATAAACATAGAATGATCGAGTGCGAGGATTTGAACCTAATATGCATGAGAAAAATTTGCAAAACGATGATACAGGCACGAGGAGCTGTTTTCAAGCCATAAAGAGCTTTGTGCAATAAGCACACGTGATCAGGATAACGAGGATCAACAAATCCTGAGGTTGTTCCATATACACCTCTTGATCAAGCGAACCATGGAGAAATGCATTCTTAACGTCAAGGTGGCTTAATGGGCCAAGAAGAGGATACGACAATCGAGAACTAAACGTATCAGAGCGGCTTTACAACAGGACTAAATATCTCATCAAAATCAATACCATACTGTTGTGAGTAACCCTTATCAACAAGACGAGCTTTTCTGCGATCAAGAGAGCCATCTGGTTTTTGTTTTACACGATATACCCACTTGGAGCCAATAACATTCATCCAAACTTGACGCGGAACAAGAGACCAAGTGTGATTGCGCAAAAGAGCATTAAATTCCTCTAGCATGGCCGCCCACCATTCCTTGAATTTAGATGCAGCAGAAAAACAGGTAGGCTCAGACGGCAGCGAGTGAAACTGTCGCAAAACAATGCAGGATAGGATACCGAGTAGAAAAATAACCTTTAAAAGCTGAGGTTGAATGGTGTGATCTTTAAGTCGAGTAACCATGTGGTGAGTATTACCGTTCGGCGAGGGAGCTCTGTACAGTGGTCAAGTCTGCTAGTAATGTAGAAATGGAAGAACCAGATGACGGAGATAATGTAGCCTGAGATGGTGAAGCCAATGGTGATGCTGCAGGAGAGGATGGGGAAAGAGAAAAATGTGCCGGAGCAGTAGGGGAGTGAGAAACATCATCGTCAGAAAAAGTAAGCGTTTAGAAGACAGCGATGAAGAAGATGGCACTGGAGAAGATGAAATAGGGGTAGACTGTGTAGAGGATAAAGGAGATAAGGGCACAGGATGCAAACAAAATGGAAGAACGGGTTCTTGAGAAGAAGTATGAGAGAAAGATGATAGATGAGTGGCAGTAATAGGATTGGGCCAAGCCAAAAGAGTATTAGTAGAAGGATTAGATTTTAAGAGAGGAATGATAGTACCAGTATCCTTAGGAAAAGGAAAGAGAGACTCATCAAAAACAACATGACGAGAGATATAGACTTTGTTACTCTTAGCTTCAAGACACTTATAACCTTTATGTCGATCTTGTAACCAATAAAAATACAAGGTAGTGTTTTGGGTTGTAACTTATTTTGACGAAAGTGATTTAGAAGAGGATAACATCGACAACCAAAAGCTTTCAAAAAAGAGTAATCAGGTGGACGATTATGAATGAGAGAATATGGAGAATTATTGGATAAAGTAGGAGTAGGTAGACGATTTATCAAGTACACAATTTGTTGCATAAAACTCAGCCCAAAATTTTTCGGAAAACCACTTTGAAGCATTAAAGCCCGAATGGTTTGATGAATATGGCGAATCTTTCATTCAACAAGACCATTTTGTTGAGGTGTGCTAGGACAAGAAGATCGTTGAGTATACCATGCGTAGTTAAAAGGATTTTAATGGTTCAGAGCATATTGAGTGCCACCATCGAGTTTGTAACACTTGTATTTGGGTTGAAAATTGAGTTTCAATCATAGCTTTAAAGTTAAGGAAGCAACGAAACACTTTTGTTTTGTGCACAAGAAATATATCCAAGAGAAACGAGAATATTCATCAACAAACAAAGAAAGTAGCGAAAACCACAATTTGATAAGAAAGGTGTGGGACCCCATAAATCAGAATTTATAACGGAGAACCAATTGTATTTGAATAAGTACTTCGAGATGAAAAGGGTAGTCGATGATGCTTAGCACCAACACAACTAGAACAAATAGAACTAGGTAAAGAAGAACTAGTAGAATCTAAAGATAAGCTAGACTTAAGAGAGTGAAAAACTGCATTGTTGGGATGACCTAAACGCATATGCCATATAGTTGGAGTAGCACGAATACCAATGGTAGCTGCGGAAAAAGCTGAGAACTGTGATGAGTGAGATGGAGAGGTAGCATTGGAAAGGATAGGGTACATGCCAGCTTCATTCTTGCCCTTGTACAGAAGAGTTCCCGTTAATCGATCCTGTATAGAAAAACCATGACGATCAAAGTGAAAAACACGGTTGAATCTCGTGTAAGTTGACCAACCAGATACTAAATTTTTAGCAAGAGAGGGAACATGAAGAGTGTTCTTCAGAGTCAACGTTGAGGATGGTGAGGTAAGTGTTACATCACCAATTCCGGTGATAGGTAGTAGTTTACCATCACCAACGAGAACTGTATCATTACCATTGTAATCAAGTCGATTGGTCATCTGTGAAGAGTCAGACGTCATATGGGCGGCGGCGAGCAGATCGATAAACCAATGATTTTCATACGGCATAGGTTGAATGCTGCGGCTGAAAAGGATTACGGAAGATCATAGTTGGAAGCAGGATTAAGACGGTTACAAGTCTGTGATGTGTGTCCTCTGGTATTGCACCACTGACAGATAACAACTTGAGTTTGAGGAGGAGGACCAAGAACAGATCCAACTTTATTGTTACGACTATATGAGCGTCCATATGATGAGTTATGGACTCCACCAGAGAGTTGAAAACCGTTGTTGTTGCCAGAGGGTTGAAAACCATTGTTGTTGCCATGACCATTACCTGCATTCCAGTGTTGAGTATTTCCATTGTTGGTCCAACCACTATTCCAAGTGGATCGACCTCCAAAGCTGTTATGACCACCACGATTGGAAGTGTTATAAGAACCATGACCAAAGCCTCCACCACGACCACGATGCGGGTTATTGTTCGAACCATGACCACGACCAGGATTATGATATGAACTCGAACCAGGATGTTGACTACCACGACCAGTAGATGCACCATCAAAGAAGGAGACCGGACTTTGAATGTCAGCAGCGTGGGTGTGTAGATTTTGCATATATTGAAGGTGAGATTCATGATGTAACAGCAAGGCATGAAGCTCAGTAAAGGTAGGAAGAGTGGTACGGGCAATGACTGCTGTGTAGATGTTCGACCAATCAGCACCCAAGCCTCGTAGTGTCGTAGAGACAAGTTCAAGATCAGACACGGGTTGAAGGACAGCAACTAAGGAATCAGATATTTCCTTTATCTTCAGAATATATTCAGATATGGTTGAATTACCTTTTTGAATAGTTGTCAGACTTGCTTTGAGTTGTAGAATGCGTGCAGGATTAATTATTGCATATGTAGAACGAAGATAGTTCCATACATCACGAGAATTGCCACAACGTGCACACTCAGCTTTCATAGTGTCAGTAAGAGAACAGTTAATCCATGACATGATCGTTTGATCAATAACTTCCCATTCCTCATAGGTCGGGTTCAGAGTTCTAGCTTGAGTTTCTTCATCAACAAGCTCTTTTCTTTGGTATTTCATAAGAGTCATCAAGGTATTTGTAAAGTCTTTGCGATTTAAGAATAGGAAGAATCTGTGATTCCCAGAGAAGATAGTTAGTTCGATCTAAGAGAACTATTTTGGTAGAAGAGGGCATGAAAGGTGATTTTTCCAACAAGGGAGAACAAGAGTTAGACATGAGAGAACCGATACTTTGTGAAGCAGAGGCAGGAACAGTTGGAGAGCCAAATCTTGGATGAGAGGCCATAGTGCTTGAGGTAGAAGAAGCCATAGTGCTAGAGGTAAAGGAAGAAGATGAAGATGAAGCCATAGTACTAGAGATTGAATAAGCGGATGAAGTCATGAGATCAGAGAGGCAGCTAGGGTTTTGAAAAAGAAAAAATTGAGGCTAGGGTTTTGGAGAGATCGTTCTGGCTCTTGGTACCATGAATAATTGTATAATCTCTTGTACCCTAATAAGGTGGTAGAGGCGTATATTTATATTAAGCTTAATGGACATATACATTGGACTCTTTACAAGAAACCAACTTAAGTACATGGACTATACATGGACAATACATATTCATTGGACTATATTCTTCAACCTAGGGTAAGCATGATGATTTGCGGTTAATTACTTTTAGAAAAATGATTAATATTGATTATGTTAATCCTTGGTTAAAAAATACGAATGAATTCACTCCAGCCATTGTTTGTGGACAGAAAATTGGGTTAGATGGTTTAAGGGCTAAGGTAAGCTCAGTGACGGAGCCAGACTTTTTCCCAAGTGGGGGCAAATTCATATGGTAAAAATCTGTATATACTAGACGGTATGCGGCCGAAGGCCGCCTGATTTTTTTTTTGGACATTTTATTGACTTTTTAGTATTAACTAAATCAAATCATAAAAAATTTGGATTTAAATTAGATATTGTAATTTAGATCGTTTTTTTTGTTTTTACGTCATACATCTGATGCATTTGTATTAATTTTACATGAATTTTATAATTTTGACCCATTAAAAATAAAATTTCAATTTTATCAAGCATATTTGCCCCCACAAGACATGAAATTACAAAAATTATAAACCTATATTGATGGGATTTCAAAAATAAGTGGGGTCGGCGGACCCAATTTGTCCCTACATCCCTCCGTTATGGGTAAGCTGGTTGTTATTTCTCTTTAAGCTGGGTGTTTTCTTAACTTTTGGCATCGATCTTTTAGTAACACGGTAGTAATACGGTTGAACAAACTTTGAGCGTACTGCTAGAGGTCCATTTATCGTAACGTTGTATGATCGTGTTCCTCTCCTTTTCGGGAATCTTAACAACTTAAACGGAGACATCCTAAGACTCTTCTTGCTCAAATGACAAGAAATTAAATAATGTTTGGAAATGTTAGTTCATTGATCAGACTCTTCTTGCTTTTGTGATCAAAGTTTATAGTTCAAAATGTTTGACACATTTTTCCTACACTCATAATCTGGAGTGGATTTGGTGGTTGGGGGGGCAGATAATCGGAACAAGTCAAGCACATCCGGTGCTTCCAGTTCCAGGACTATTTATTGGGGTAATTATTTTTATTTCTTTTGGGTTAATTTGCGTTACCTCCCCTGACCAAGATCATAATTAGCGTTACCTCCCCTACAGAAATTAAATTAGTGAAACCTCCCCTCGTTACATTTTCCGTCCAAAGCTGGTTATCCTAGTCGGCAGTTTTGTACACGTGGACCAGTTTTTACACTTGGACTTTGACTTTCCCAGAATACCTCCCTGGCCAAGATCATAATTAGCGTTACCTCCCCTACCAGTTTTTACACGTGGGAAAATCAAAGTCCACGTGTAAGGCGGTCCACGTGTACAAAAGCTGGCACCGGGATAACCAGCTTTGGACGGAAAATGTAACGAGGGGAGGTTTCACTAATTTAATTTTTGTAGGGGAAGTAACGCTAATTATGATCTTGGTCAGGGAGGTAACGCAAATTATCCCATTTCTTTTTGCAGATAAAATGCCTGACATTTTTAGGGGCGACCCAGAAAGAATTAGGGGCGACACAAAATGACAAAATAGGTTGAAAATACTTATATGTCCCTTCATAATCGGTAGTTTAGAAAAAAAAAATTATCTACCGATTGTGACTATGTTCTTTTCTTCCTAGCTTTGGTTTTGAAATAATTAAATTTGGGGCTACGCCCATAATCGGGAGGCAATAAACATTATGAAACTACCGATTGTACAATCGGTAGGTAATAAACATCATGAAACTACCGATTGTGGAAATAGAGAAATCTAAAATTCCTATTGGTTTTTGAAAATTTCGAATTTGGGGCTACTACCATAATCGGGAGGCAATAAACATTATGAAACTACCGATTGTACAATCGGTAGGCAATAAACATCATGAAACTACCGATTGTGGAAATAGAGAAATCTAAATTTCCTATTGCTTTTTGAAAATTTCGAATTTGGGGCTACTGCCATAATCGGGAGGCAATAAACATTATGAAACTACCGATTGTACAATCGTTACGCAATAAACATCATGAAACTACCGATTGTGGAAATAGAGAAATCTAAAATTCCTATTGGTGTTTGAAAATTTCGAATTTGGGGCTACTACCATAATCAGTAGGCAATAAACATCTAGAAACTACCGATTGTACAATCGGTAGGCAATATACATCATCAAACTACCGATTGTGGAAATAGAGAAATCTAAAATTCCTATTGGTTTTTGAAAATTTCGAATTTGGGGCTATTACCATAATCGGGAGGCAATAAACATTATGAAATTACCGATTGTACAATCGGTAGGCAATAAACATCATAAAACTACCGATTGTGGAAATAGAGAAATCTAAAATTCCTATTGGTTTTTGAAAATTTCGAATTTGGGGCTATTCCCATAATCGGGAGGTAATAAACATTATGAAACTACCGATTGTACAATCGGTAGGAAATAAACATCATGAAACTACCGATTGTGGAAATTCTCAATCTAAAATTCCTATTGGTTTTTTAAAATTTCGCATTTAGGGATACTACCATAATCGGAGGCAATAAACATTATGAAACTACCGATTGTACAATCGGTAGGAAATAAACATCATGAAACTACCGATTGTTGGAAATTCTCAATCATATGAAAATGGAATCTCCTCTATATAACAAATTTCTCCCGATTGTAGACTAAACTACCGATTATGGAGGGCATATTTGCCATTTCGAAAAATTTGAGATAAGGGGTGGCTTTGTTTTAGGTTTGGGTGACCTTTTTTGTCATTTTGTGTCGCCCCTAATTCTTTTGGGGTCGGCCCTAAAAATGTCAGGATAAAATGGCAAGGGCCAAAATGACATATTGGAATCTCTATCATAATGAAACAAACTACTAATAATATGGGTTTTATGGCTGGAAAGGAATAGTAGGGTGCATGGAGGGAGAAGCAAATCTAAAGATGAACTTGTTAAAGTAGTGATTTTGAATATCTGCTTGTGGAGTACGGACACAAAAATCTTCAGTGACTTCACGATGGACCAAATTATACATAACTGGGAGGATGTAATCTGCATGTAATTGAGGTTTTTTTTTTTTTTTTTGGCTGGCTGGTCTCTTTGATCGCCGTTGTACAGCTACCCTATAAATACCCCTTTTTCTTTTCAATATATCCTTTTTTCCTCAAAAAATATTTGTTTTAATTGATGTAAGAACTGTTGTGATGACTCCCTCAACGAAATCAGGTTCTTGATGAACATTTCAAGTGTTTTATTGCTACGATATTGTTTTCTTTTTCGAATGTTTGAAGCCCATGTGTACCAAGCGACAAAGCATAAGTGCATAACGTTTCCGGAGAAATGTATCACTTGCTCAGTGACTTGGCATCACAAAGACTAGGAGACGCCCGCTTAAGTCCCAAAGATGAAACAAAATAAGCCCAGACGCTCCATAAAAACTTGCACCGTTGCCGTTACATAAGAAGCATTGCACTGTTGCTGCATTCTCAGTTTCAGTGGGTCTTTGAAATTTGAAGCCATCCCGTCGACGTCACGAGGTAAAATTTCCTATATACTGCAAAACACTGAGTTGGTCATTAGAATATATACTATCTCATCGATAATGAATTAGTACCTCAAGTCTTGAACTATACCATCCATATAGTCATATACCTTACTACACTTTGTGAAATATAACCCAAACCCGTGATGTTGTACTTCAAGTTGGAACTTCCAGCCCGGCCTGCGGTTAGACCTAACCCAGACCGTCATGTCCTGTAGCCCAGGGAAGAACTATCCATACATTGCCTGCCTCCAAAATCAGTTGACTATATAAGATTCAAACTATTACGCATGGGACCGTATAAAGGGACATTCACATTTTTCCAAGCCAAAATACACAATTTAAATAAGAGGGAGGACCTTCATACATGATTTGTGTCATTTTCTCCGTAAAATCCAAATGACGATGAATCTAAATCTAATACTTTGATGATACGTTCCTCTTATAGGACTCTACGTTCCTACCAAAAATGAGCACGATTCAAGACATGTAACACAACCATCTACCCCTTTCAATATCAGCCATTAAAAGTTAACAGTTGAAATTAAGATCGGTAGATAGTGAGGTTTGGTATCTCGAATCGTGCTCATTTTTTGTAGGAATTTAGAGTCTTATAATAGGAACATATCATTAAAGTATTAGATTTAGATTCATTGTCATTTAAATTTTGCGGAGAAAATGGCGCAAATCATGTATGATAGTGTCCATTTAAGAGTGTTTATGGATCCCCCTCTTTAAATAATAATAAGTTTTGTATGATTTATACCATGCCAATTTTTTTCTCTTAATCTCGTAAAAAAACAAAAAAAAAGAAATATTCTCATCTCAGCAGGAACAATCAACATGCACTAGATAATTTTGTGGTGTCTATTATATATTATATATTAGCTTGGGTTAAATTTATTTTGAACTAAACACCAATACCACAAAAAAAAAAATACATTAGTGATGAACCATCACATTTTGCAATAACAAATCCAAACCCGTGCCGTTACGGCACGGGTCATACCCTAGTATTATCTATATGAACTAGGTCAACCAAAATGTAATCAATAATTCTCACTATATAAATGGGTTTAGAGGTCTCTTAATTCATCATAAGTTCTGCAAATAACAACTTGTTAGATCTTTTAGTTTCTTCCTTGCGTCCATTACTCATCATGGCACGGCTCTCGGTCTCTCTAGTTTATGCTTTAGCCTTCTTTTGTGTAATCAATGTTGCATTGGCTGAGTATGAGCCGTATACTTCCAATTACAAAGAAACTTCCTACGAGAAACCAATTGTGGAAGCTACTGCCAATGTATATCTTCCTAAACCAGCTTACGTTGCTCCCCAATATGTAGCTCCAAAAGTCTACTCATCGCCAGCTTACGTGGCTCCCAAAGTTTATCCGTCCCCAGATTACGTAGCTCCCAAGTTTGTTGCTCCTAAAGTCTACCCATCACCGGCTTACGTTGCTCCCAAAGTCTACCCATCACCAGCTTACATTGCTCCTAAATATGTCGCTCCCAAAGGTTATCCATCACCAGCTTACATCTCTCCCAAATATGTCGCTCCCAAAGTTTACCCATCACCAACTTACGTCGCTCCCAAAATCTACCCATCACCAGCTTACGTTGCTCCCAAAGTGTACCCATCTTCGGCTTACGTAGCTCCTAAATATATGTACTCATCACCACCACCACCCGCTTACGTCGCTCCCAAAGTATATCCATCACAGCTTATGTCGCTCCCAAAGTGTACCCATCTCCAGCATACGTAGCTCCCAAATATGTGTACTCATCACCACCACCAGCAGCATATGCAGCTCCTAAATATGTGTACCCATCACCACCACCACCAACTTACGTCACTCCTAAAGTATACCCATCACCAGCTTATGTAGCCCCCAAATATGTGTATGCATCACCACCACCACAAGCTTATGTTGCACCAAAATTACGTCGCTCCCAAAGTCTACCCATCACCAGCCTACGTCACTCCCAAAGTCTACCCATCACCAGCGTATGTCTCTCCCAAAGTCTACCCATCACCAGCTTATGTAGCTCCCAAATACGTGTACTCATCACCACCACCACCAGCTTATGTTGTTCCCAAGTACGTTGCTCCCAAAGTCACCCATCACCAGCGTATGTCGCTGCTAAAGTGTACCCATCCCCTGCTTATGTCGTTCCCAAAGTCTACCCATCACCAGCTTACGTCGTTCCCAAAGTCTACCCATCACCAGCTTACGTCGCTCCAAAATACGTCACTCCCGGATTCTACCCATCTCCGAACACGTCGCTCCCAAAATTTACCCGTCATCAGCTTACGTCGCTCCTAAAGTCTACCCATCACCAGCCTACGACATTCCCAAAGTCTACCCATCACCTGCTTACGTCGCTCCGAAATACGCATACCCATCACCACCACCACCGACTTATGTCGCCCCCAAATATGTCTATCCATCTCCACCACCACCAGCAACTTACTACTAAAAATCTCCCCGACTATTAAAGTACACCCCACCACCATAATATTTTACCTAAGACTTTCATTATCACCTCATACATATGTTTTCCCGGTTAGTTTTAACAATGACATGTTCTAACTAGCTCATTCACATGCATCTACCATTTTCTCCATTCGCCGGGTTTTATTTACGTTTTGTGGGATCTCTCATGTGTTTACAGGAGCCATACTTTTGTTTATTTCGACAATCAACGTCTGAAATAAAGGTTGATTGGATGTATATCAACACCTAATGGGTTGATTCCTTTTGATTTTATTTTTATTTTTATTTTTTAAAAAATCCAATATGTATGTGTGAGATTGGGTTCTGGTATATGTAACATAATGAACTACCATATGACTTCATTCTACAAAATGACCTAGTATAATGAACTAATATTATGAGTTCATTCTACCATATGAAGTACCATTAGGAGTTCATTCTACAATATGAACACCTATCACGAGTTCATTCTACAATATGGAGTACCTTTTACAAGTTCATTTTATAATATGAACTACCGTAATGAAGACCTATTACAAGTTCATCTTACAACATGAACTACCATACTTTATCATTACGAGTTCATTTAATAACACGAATTAACAATCCTACAAAATGAACAACCATTATAAGTTCATTAACGATAAGAACATCTATCACGAGTTCATTATACAATATGAACTACAATAATGAACTGACATTGCGAGTTCATTCTTCAGAATGAACTACTATTATGAGTTCATTCTACAAAATATATTGCTAGCATATACGAGTTCATTCTACGAAATGAACTGCTAAACTAGAATGAACTACCATGTTCTAAAATAGTGTTCATTCTCGGATATGAACTATTATTATACTGAAAAAAATTAAAACTATGGACCTGACATGACGTCACTATGACCATTAGCGCATTTATTAAATTAATCAGCATGCTTACGTAAGAATTACCGGAGTACCTTTTTTCGCGGGTCAGGTTCCATGACAGAACCATAAACACTAACTGACATCACCTATACCAAACTCTAAATTCTCATGCTACCGCGCCAAGGCATGCCAACCATGCCAGCCGCACCACTGTGCCAATGGCAAACCGTGCCAGCCACATCTCCTCGCCAAGGCATGCCGACCATGCCAGCCGCACTACTGCGCCAATAGAAAACCATGCCAATCCAAACCGCACCTTGCCTTGGCCCTAGCCATGCTAGCCGCACCATATGCCAAACGGCATGCCAAGCCCTTGGCCCCACATACCAAGCCAAACAAAGACCTTGCCTTGGCCCTTAGCCATGCTAGCCGCACCATGTGCCAACGGCATGCCAAACCCTTGGCCCCACACGCCAAGCCAACCGCACCTTGCCTTAGCCCCCTATCCAACCTAGCCGCGCCACCATGCTGGCCTTCCCTATGCGGCTACCAAAACGAAGGCGTGCGACAATCAACGGTCGCCCTTCAATCCCATGAGAAAATCCTAGCCGCCCAAGGTTACCAGACAACGCATGGTAACCATTGGCCCGAAACCCTAGTTTTACCACGCCAAACCGCGCTAAGGCATGGCATGCCAACCTAGCCGCGCCACCATGCTGGCCTTCCCTATGCGGCTACCAAAACGAAGGCGTGCGACAATCAACGGTCGCCCTTCAATCCCAGGAGCAAATCCTAGCCATCCAAGGTTACCAGACAACGTATGGTAACCTTTGATCCGAAACCCTAGTTTGGCCACGCCAAACCGCGCCAGGGCATGCCATGCCAATGGCATGCCAACCTAGCCGCGCCACCATGCTTGCCTTCCCTATGCGACTACCAAAACGAAGGCGTGCGACGATCAACGGTCGCCCTTCAATCTCATGAGAAAATCCTAGCCGTCCAAGGTTAGCAGACAACGTATGGTAACCTTTGACCCGAAATCTAGTTTGGCCATGCAATTAGCATGCCAACCAAGCCGCACCACCATGCTGGCCTTCCCTATGCAAACTACCAAAACGAAGGCGTTCGACAATCAACGGTCACCCTTCAATCCCAGGAGCAAATCCCTAGCGTCCAAGGTTACGGACAATGCATGGTAACCTTTGACCCGAAAACCCTAGTTTGGCCACGCCAAACCGCGCCAAGGCATGCCATGCCAATGGCATGCCAACCTAGCCGCGCCACCATGTCGGCCTTCCCTATGCGGCTATCGAAACGAAGGCGAGCGACAATCAACGGTCGCCCTTCAATCCCGTGAGCGAATCCTAGCCATCCAAGGTTACCGGACAACGATGGTAACCTTTGACCCAAACCCTAGTTTGGCCACGCCAAACCGCGCCAAGGCATGCCAACCTAGCCGCGCCACCATGCTGGGCTTCCCTATGCGGCTACCAAAACGAAGGCGCGCGACGATCAACGGTCGCCCTTCAATCTCAAGAGAAAATCTTAGCCGTCTAAGGTTACCAGACAACGCATGGTAACCTTTGACCCGAAATCTAGTTTGGCCACGCCAAACCGCGCCAATGGCATGCCAAACTTGTCGCGCCACCATGCTAGCCTTCCCTATGCAACTACCAAAGAACAAAAGCGTGCAATGATCAATGGCTACCTTTCCTCTTAAGATGCAAAATCTCGACCGGTCGAAGGTCACCAAGCCGCAAGTCTCCCAAGCTCGACTTGCCAGGCAACAACAACATGCTACATGTTTTCTACGAAAACATTCGAGACATCAACACATATCACAAACTGGGGGATCCTATTTGGGTATTGGTTTGGCGGTTTACAGCGTGCGGCTTACACTACGCCCGTTATAAGAAAGTGTAATAAGAATAAGGCGGTTAGTTTACATGGGAAGTAATGGTGAAACGCTTTCTTTTATGGAACATCAATTCCAAGCGTGACCGGTCATCACCTCCTCCCATTTACTCACCCATTTACCATTTTCTTAATGAGGCCAGAGTACGTTTCACTTCGACTTGTATAAATAGGTCTCACCTATTTCCACCGAGGACAAGTTCAGTCAGGAGTAATACAACACTTAGAAACATTTGGCTAGATTTCCATATGTTAGCTTCCCATTTTCCGATACAAGTCGTGAAACAACTACTCTTCCAGAATCTACCTGGTCTCAACACTTTCTTCGTTTCCCTTCCCAAAACCAACCCATTCTCCTCCTCTTTGTGACCGAAGCAAGTCAAGAACGGCCATTTCTTGGTTTAGGCCGAATTTACACAGATTTGATCTCTCGAATCTAAAGTAGTCCCTTGCGGTACATTGTTTAGGGTTTAAATTCGTTTCTCACCCACACACCCGAAATTACCAAAATCAGCAGAAACCATTTTCACCCTCAAACAATTGGCGACCACAGTGGGAGATTGATCTTCGGTTACAATGTCAATTTTCAATCCTCGGTCTCATACTTCAACCCAGACGTCAGGACGATAGAATCAAACGATTCACTTAGGGATCCACGAATCAGCTAGCAGGCGGCCCGATTACCAGTCGTGACACGGAAAAGGACGACTGGGAACTTTCGAAGGTGATAGAAGCAAACGATCCGCTCGAGGATCTGCAACTCGCGGTTACCAAGCGACTCGGTTACTGCAGACACGACAAGAGGTGACTCGGGGACTTCCAAGATGATAGAAGCAAACGACTCCGCCTGTGGATCGACGACTCGGTTATCGATGACTCGAGACGATCGGGGACTTTCTACAATCACGGCGGTGCTTCCCACAAAACTCGGACTTTCACCGGAATATTCATTTTTGTCAAGAAATTGAAACCGAATGATTTGCTACTTACACATCCGATTCATACTTTACCATACCAAAAGACCATTGTTCCAAAATAATCCAAAAATATTATAAAAAGCAATCGCCTATCAATCCAAAACCGAAAAAAAAATCGAACCATAAACCGGCGCTTTGTTTGCCTTTCAAAAAAAACACAATCACCTACCCGTACGTGCCTACTTTGCACAATAATGATTACCCGTCACTATTCATGAGGTAGCCGAGCGTTACTACGGTGGTATTCAAGAGGAATTGTTTATGATGAAGTATTTCCGCAAGTTTATGAAAGGCATACCCATGGCTAGGGTTTACCCGTTCGAGAAGAAAAATATTTCTCTGATTTATGGAAGGCATACCTATGGCTAGGGTTTTCACCAACAAGAAAGCAAGAGAACAAATTGAAAGAGAAACGTCGGGGTACATAGCCGGAATATGCTTGCCCACTTTATTGCTACCACGCTACCGCTAACACCATCATTCGTGATCCATCCTCGCAAGCCTTCCAAGTGCCGTCTCCACCGCCCCCGGACCGAAGCCACCGCCGATATCATCACCGCTTGGTAGCCAAAGTTCCAAGACTGTGATCCGTGTCCAAGACAATACAGACGCGCTCACCACTACGCGCTTACTTGGGACGTGCATGCCAGACGTATTTACCAGGCACACATGCCGCACGCGCATGCCAAAAGCATGTGCAAGCCATACCGACCACAATACCACACCCTGGTCAAAGACCAACAACTTGCATCCTTCCGGTAGCTAGCTTCTCGCTCGACAACCGATGCACCAATAGCCTGCATCCTCCTCAACGCCCAAGCCTTCCTTAAGCGTCCCACCAAGCGCCCCAAGTCGCACCAAGTCAAGACGCGCACAAGCCAGCGCCCATTCCAAGTCGATCCAGCGCTAACAACTTGCACCTTTACAACAACTTGCATCTTTACAACGCTAACAACTTGCACCTTTACAACAGCTTGCATCTTTACAGCGCTAAGAGCTTGTATTTTCCCAGCACACGTAAAGATCAGGAACGACTTCTCCTAAATCGAAAGCAAAGGAAATCAGCAACCCTCCTGAGTTCACATAGATCCTCTTCCCGTCAGGAGCTGCGCGATTTCTGAGGACTTCACCCACAAATTTGTGCAGTCTATAATGAAACAGTTATGTGAAATTCTATATTTTTCCAAGGCGTAGCATCAAGACATATTTGCATCCCTCAAACGCACTGCATCGGGAAAGCAATTGTTTCCAGTCAGGAAGCCGTTGTCAAACCCCAGCTTCTCTTGGAAAGCACGATTGATAAATGAAACCTGGGACTCCTAACCACTGTTCGCGTGAAGGGTGTCCAATTTGACAAAGACGAGACACTCCGCTTCAACGTCCTCCGGATCCGAAACCAAAGCTTCAACGTTTGGCTCTTTTTTCAACGTCCTCTCCAAGAGCCGAAGTCGCTTCAATGCCACCCCTTCCTGCAAAGGGTCGTGCCACCACACTCACCATGTCAAGGATCATGATCGCAGCCGGCCAATCTTCGTAGTCATGGCTTTTTGTTGATCCATCCCTCCAAAACTCGTGATCATGGAGAGTTTGCTCGCCACGCATCCATCCAATCCTTTACTTTCATGGATACCCATACAATTCCAGCCAACCTACTTTGTTCCCACGACAAATGTGGTCTCGTATGATTATGTCTACTACCAAGAGCTGTTACCGCTTATTTTTTGAAACTAGCCAGAGCTTCACCGCAGCAGCAATCACTACAAAGGTAACCCGTGCTCTTCCATATTTAGTCTCACGCGGAAGAAGTAACAAAATCACCAAGACATTTAACGCACGAGATGGTGATATCTTTGTCATGGTCAACCCCCTGACCTTACGAGATGGAAACGTGTAAGCCATACTTGGGGACTGAGGGGTTTACACGGAATCCCTTCGCTATCAAAGACTCATGAGAAAACTCTAGAGACGTGGCTGAAACATTTTTCTGAAGAAACAGAGGGAGCCACGCGTCACATCCAGAAGAGTACAATAAGCTCATATCAAATCCCGTAGACATGGATTCAGGGTGATACAATGAAAGTAAGCTACAAATGGGAACTACTAGCATAGGGCGCCTTCACTCCCCTCAACCGGGTTATTTCGATTTTCAACATCATTGTCTGCCAAGTTTTACGATCCACAAGAATTTCTCAACATGAAGCCGTACATGTGCATCGAAGACTCCAAAAGCACGCCACAAGGATACATTCACATATTCGGCCATGCCATCGGATCCAACATGAGTATGCTGCTCACCTCATCCCATTCCATACGATAGTCCAAGATTCAGAAGCCGGTTCAAAGGATATCTCTGGGAACAAAGTCCTTGAAGACTTGATAGCGGAACATCGCCAATATAATGTCTCCCAACTCATCTATTTCATCTTATGGCTTCGGAAGATTTCTATCATACAATCATATACATCATATTATCATCGCTATCAGAAGGGTCAGACAGTGAACAACTTAAAGTCAAGGATGGACCGACGACGCAACCACAATCTCCAAGATTAGCTCTGACATAATCGTTACCGAGCATATATTCCATCCATCCATCCCAAGAATGCAATGAAGTTTGGTAAATTTTGGAATCCACCTGGATAGACATCGCAAAAGAAAGCACGGATCCAGAAGAGCAACAGAAAGCAGAAAAGGGTCGATACCTCTTTTCATGCGGGCGGAGTTTCTAAAGTTTGAACAGAATAAAGGTTCCTTCTTGATCCATGAACGGGAATAGAAGACTGGGTGCAACTATTCCAACTCGGGCCCGCAACAACCCTCCCGATTTCTCTCTCGAGTTTCTTGTCGGGTTGTTTTCGCCTCCTAGACGAACTCAAAACCTAAATATTCCGAGAAAGGAAATTCGTTCCCGGTCGAATGGAGGGGCGGACCGTCAAAATCCGAGTTCGTATGAGAATTCTACAACGATTTTAGTAAGGAGGCATTAATTAGGGTTTCGGCATGCCAAACCCTAATTTAAGCAAGTTGCCATCATCCCGCGGAACTGAAGCCGTTGTCATCCTTCCACGAAACTGAAGCAAGTTGCCATCATCCCACCTAAACCGTCGGTATAACATGAGGAGGAAAGCTAACACCTTTCGTATGAACGTGATGCTTTGGGATTTGAATAAGTAAAGGATTTCCTATCGGGACACGCATGGAAGGAGACAACCAGCTGCGATAGCAAGCACTTCACAACGCTGCGGTCCACGCCATGCAAAGCCAAGCAAAGATCCGTCCCAAGCCAATCCAACGATTTCGGATCCATTCCTAGCCGGTACAATGACTGCGGATCCATTCATATCCAGTACAACGTCTACGGCTCCATCCCAAGCCAATCCAACGGCCGCGGCTCCCTTCCTAGACAGTACAACGTCTGCTGCTCCATCCCAAGCCGATCCAACGACTGCGGCTCCCTTCCTAGCCAGTACAACGTCTGCAGCTCCATCCCAAGCCGATCCAATGACTGCGGCTCCCTTCCTAGCCAGTACAATGTCTACGGCTCCATCCCAAGATGATCCAACGACTGTGGCTCCCTTCCAAGACAGTACGACGTCTACGGCTCCATACCAAGGCAGGTCAATACCAACGGCTAGCTAAGCAAACAACTCCGCGTTTCCTAGTCTAGCCAAGATGGCGCACGACCAAGCCAAGTCAACGCCAACTGTTTGCATCACTGCCAAAAAATGCCTCAACCACTCCACGGTCCAGCCAACAACGCCGCGAGTAGAATTTACGCAGGGCCGCCATGCACGAGGATCATGAACTCTCCTTACCTCTCGAAAAAGGTTAGTCGGAGCTTCCTGACCATCTTTTCACAACCTGTCATTTCGATTTTTTCCTCGCCTTTCACCATCTTATGCTTACCTCGCAACAATGCCCATGTTCCGAGCTAAGCAGGGGACTTAATGTTGATGGTGGTTTTTAGCTTAGGGTCAAAATCGTAAAACTATGTACCTGACATGACGTCACTATGACCATTAGTGCATTTATTAAATTAATCAGCATGCTTACGTAATAATTACCGGGGTACCTTTTTTCACGGGTCAGGTTCCATGGCAGAACCCTAAACACTAACTGACATCACCTATACCAAACCCTAAATTCTCATGCTACCGCGCCAAGGCATGCCAGCCGCACCACTGCGTCAATGGCATGCCATGCCAGCCGCACCACTGTGCCAATGGCATGCCATGCCAGCCGCACCACTGTGCCAATGGCAAACCGTGTCAGCCACATCTACCGCGCCAAGGCATGCCAACCATGCCAGCCGCACCATTGTGCCAATGGCAAACTGTGCCAGCCACATCTCCGCGCCAAGGCATGCCAACCATGCCAGCCGCACTACTGCGCCAATAGCAAACCATGCCAAGCCAAACCGCACCCTGCCTTGGCCCTAGCCATGCTATCCGCACCATATGCCAAACGGCATGCCAAGCCCTTGGCCCCACATGCCAAGCCAAACCGCAACTTGCCTTGGCCCTTAGCCATGCTAGCCGCACCATGTGCCAACGGCATGGCAAACCCTTGGCCCCACACGCCAAGCCAACCGCACCTTGCCTTGGCCCCCTATCCAACCTAGCAGCGCCACCATGTTGGCCTTCCCTATGCGGCTACCAAAACGAAGGAGTGCGACAATCAACGGTCGCCCTTCAATCCCAGGAGCAAATCCTAGTCGCCCAAGGTTACCATACAACGCATGGTAACCAATGGCCTGAAACCCTAGTTTGGCCATGCCAAACCGCGCCAAGGCATGCCAACCTAGCCGCGCCACCATGCTGGCCTTCCCTATGCGGCTACCAAAACGAAGGCGTGCGACAATCAACGGTCATCATTCAATCCCATGAGCAAATCCGAGCCGTCCAAGGTTACCAGACAACTTATGGTAACCTTTGACCCGAAACCCTAGTTTGAACACGCCAAACCGCGCCAATGGCATGCCAACCTAGTCGCGCCACCATGCTGGCCTTCCTTATGCGGCTACCAAAACGAAGGCATGCGACGATCAACGGTCGCCCTTCAATCTCAGGAGAAAATCCTAGCCGTCCAAGGTTACCAGACAACGCATGGTAACCTTTGACCCGAAATCTAGTTTGGCCACGCTAAACCGCGCCAATGGCATGCCAACCTAGCAGCGCCACCATGCTAGCCTTCCTATGCGGCTACCAAAGAAGGCGTGCGACAATCAGCGGTCGCCCTTCAATCCCATGAGCAAATCCTAGCCGTCCAAGGTTACCAGACAACGCATGGTAACCTTTGACCCGAAACCCTAGTTTGGCCACGCCAAACCGCGCCAAGGAATGCCATGCCAATGGCATGCCAACTTAGTCGCGCCGCCATGCTGGCCTTCCATATGCGGCTACCGAAACGAAGGCGGCCGACAATCAACGGTCGCCCTTCAATCCCATGAGCGAATCCTAGCCATCTAAGGTTTCCAGACAATGCATGGTAACCTTTGACCCGAAACCCTAGTTTGGCCACGCAAAACCGCGCCAAGGCATGCCAACCTAGCCGCGCCACCATGCTGGGCTTCTCTATGCGGCTACCAAAACGAAGGCGTGCGACGATCAACGGTCGCCTTCAATCTCAGGAGCAAATCCTAGCCGTCCAAGGTTACCAGAAAACGCATGGTAACCTTTGACCCGAAATCTAGTTTGGCCACGCCAAACCGCGCCGATGGCATGCCAACCTTGCCGCGCCACCATGCTAGCCTTCCCTATGCAACTACCAAAGAACAAAAGCGTGCAATGATCAACGGCTACCTTTCCTCTTAAGATGCAAAATCTCGACCGTCGAAGGTCACCAAGCCAGCAAGTCTCCCAAGCTCGACTTGCCGTGCAACAACAACATGCTACATGTTTTCCACGAAAATATTCGAGACATCAACACATATCACAAACTGGGGGATCCTATTTGGGTATTGGTTTGGCGGTTTACAGCGTGCGACGTACACTACGCCCGTTATAATAAAGTGTAATAAGAATAAGTCGGTTAGTAAACATGGGAAGTAATGGTGAAACGCTTTCTTTATGGAACATCAATTCCAAGCGTGACCGGTCATCACCTCCTCCCATTTACTCACCCATTTACCATTTTCTTAATGAGGCCAGAGTACGTTTCACTTCGACTTGTATAAATAGGTCTCACCTATTTCCACCGAGGACAAGTTCGGTCGGAGGAGTAATACAACACTCAGAAACATTTGGCTAGATTTCCATCTGTTATCTTCGCATTTTCTGATACAAGTCGTGAAACAACTACTCTTCCAGAATCAACCTGGTCTCAACACTTTCTTCGCTTCCCTCCCCAAAACCAACTCATTCTCCTCCTCTTTGAAACCGACGCAAGTCTGGAACGTCCATTTCTTGGTTTAGGCCGGATTTGTACAGATTGATCTCTCGAATCTAAAGTACTCCCTTGCAGTACATTGTTTAGGGTTTAAATTCGTTTCTCACCCACACACCCGAAATTACCAAAATCAGTAGAAACCATTTTCACCCTCAAACAATAGTATAATGGGTACTCGTTGTGTATATCTCGTCGAGACCTTTCCGAATATATAAAATTTATTAGTTTTCGACTTATATTTTGATATATATTTTATTTTTAAGATTTTTATTATTATTAATGCTATGCTAAGAAGAGTGAGAAATTAGTAGAGAAAATAAAAAAGAGAGAAAACAAAAATAAAAAAGAGAGAAATATACTACAAACAAGGGGTGGGACTTGGGTTGGTTGGGCGGGTTAGAAGGCTTGGCCAAGGTAGACCCGAGCTAGGAATCTTTTGCCCAGATTGCCCATCGAACCCGTGGAACCCTTGGAGGTACTGCCCAAGTCCGCCCAAGTTATGTTCCCCGGGTTCCTCGGGTTGGCCCAAGTTTCCATAAACATACGAGTTTGTTAATATGATAATAACAAATTTTAGTAATAATAAGATTTAATTGCTCCATTTATCTTAAATTTCCAAATAACTGAAGATTATTTACAATAATATAAACTTTTTTCATATTGAATGACTAATAATGAGATAAATATAATTTACATTTTCATTAGAAGACTAGAAGACTAGAAGATAATATCTAAAATTACTCTAAATAGATAATAATACCAATTATAAAAAATAATTTTACATAACTATATCATAGTTCTTCGGGTTGGGAGGGTTGCTTGGGTTAGAAATACCCAAATTTAACTCGGGTTTTCTAAAAATTTTGCCCAAGCTTGCCCAAAAATTTTGAAATATGTTGCCCATGTCCGCCCAACGATCGGGTTGGGCATGGGTTGGGTGGGTTAACCCAACCCAAGTCCCACCCCTACTACAAACAGTTCTATGAGGAAAAGAGAAAATAAAAGATAAAGGTTAATTTAGATATTTTAACATTTTTAAATAAATAAGGACCAAATTAAACTCCCCTTTTATTGGTGGACCAAATAGACTTGGGACCACCTAAAAAGGACCAAAGATCATTTAATATATATTGGAATTAATTTTAGTCAATAAAAAATGTACTATCTTCACGGGGATTGAAGAAGTTGGAGTTGAGAAGAATTTTTTGGAAAATGAATATTTATCCTCTATCAATTTAGATATTTACCTTTACATATATTCCGTTAGAGAAACTCTTACAGGATTAAAGGTCCAAGGGTATAGCTTAGTGGTATCCCATCAACCCCAATAAGGAGGAAGTCGGGATTCGATCCCCAAAAGATAGGTTTGTATTTAAATTAGTTGTATATAGGAGTTTGCTGGCTGGGTCAAATAATGGGGCTAGTCTAACTGGATGGATTTGAGTAGAGCTCTGGGTCCGGCTTTAGCCTATTAAAAGGAAAAAAGAAAAAGAGACAAAACTCTTACGGAATTAAGGAATACAACCAAAGTTAAAGAATAAAAGTTTTGGTTACACTTCGAAAGACTCGATAAGGCACCATTTTGTTTATGGACTTCCACTAACCCCACGTCGTCGAACAAATTAGTCTTATTTTCATACAAACCTTTCGTATTTCGAAATTAAGAAAAGAAAACTACGTGCTCAGGAGTACTTGATTCTTTATTATTTTATTCTAGTATCTTCTTCTCGATAAGGCACCATTAATGTACCGATGAGATTTAAAGATCAATGGGATTTAAGTGCATAAATTACGACATGGCATCGATATAGAACACATTAAGGGATGCAACTCTCGTGACGTGCCGTGGTGTGAATATTAACGACCTTTTCTACACCGAAAATTCTGAATATACCGTGGGCTCGCCACATCGGGTTGTCCAGTGAGAGAAAATCTGGCGGACCAACAGATGCAGCTGTCAACCGAAGAACTGTTTATCCTGCGTATTCTTGTACAAGCGCGCTCAGGTCGAATTAGTGTTTTTTCCACATCAGAATTAACGCCAGTTGAGAGCAAAAGAAGTGTTGATCCTCTTAACTTCAACTACATACCACTAAGCGCAGCTGAATAGTTCCTTATCCATCGTCGTGTCCTCACGTCTCAATGACATACATTTGATTCAGAATCATTATAAGATTCCCCTATAATTCCAGATAACAATATATTATCTTTATGAACTGGGTCAACCAAAATGTAATTAATAATTTTCACTATATAAATGGGTTTAGAGGTCTTTCTATTCATCCTAAGTTTTGCAAACAGCAACTTGTTAGATCTTTTAGTTTCTTCCTTGCGTTCATTAATCATCATGGCACGGCTCTCGGTCTCTCTAGTTTATGCTTTAGCCTTCTCTTTTGTAATCAATGTTGCATTGGCTGAGTATGAGCCGCATACTTCCAATTACAAAGAAACTTCCTACGAGAAACCAATTGTGGAAGCTACTGCCAATGTATATCTTCCTAAACCAGCTTACGTTGCTCCCCAATATGTAGCTCCAAAAGTCTACCCATCACCAGCTTATGTTGCTCCCAAAGTTTATCCGTCACCGGCTTACGTAGCTCCCAAGTATGTTGCTCCTAAAGTCTACCCATCACCGGCTTACGTTGTTCCCAAAGTCTACCCATCACCAGCTTACGTTGCTCATAAATATGTCGCTCCCAAAGTTTATCCATCACCAGCTTACATCTCTCCCAAATATGTCGCTCCCAAAGTTTACCCATCACCAGCTTACGTCGCTCCCAAAATCTACCCATCACCACGACTTACGTTGCTCCCAAAGTGTACCCATCTCCAGCTTACGTAGCTCCTAAATATGTGTACTCATCACCACCCCCACCCGCTTACGTCGCTCCTAAAGTATATCCATCACCAGCTTATGTCGCTCCCAAAGTGTACCCATCTCCAGCATACGTAGCTCCCAAATATGTGTACTCATCACCACCACCACCAAAGATACGTAGCTCCTAAATATGTGTACCCATCACCACCACCACCACTTACGTCGCTCCTAAAGTCTATCCATCACCATCTTACGTCACTCCTAAAGTATACCCATCACCAAACTTACGTCGTTCCCAAAGTCTACACATCACCTGCTTACGTCGCTCCAAAATACGTCACTCCCAGAGTCTACCCGGATCCAGCTTACGTCGCTCCCAAAGTTTACCCATCACCAGCTTACGTCGCTCCTAAAGTCTACCCATCGCCATCCTACGTCGTTCCCAAAGTCTACCCATCACCTGCTTACGTCGCTCCAAAATACGCATACCCATCACCACCACCACCGGCTTATGTCGCTCCCAAATATGTCTATCCATCTCCACCACCACCAGCAACTTACTACTAAAAATCTCCCGGACTATTAATGTACACCCCACCACCGTAATATTTTACCTAAGACTTTTATTATCACCTCATCTGTTTTCCCGGTTAGTTATAACAATGACATGTTCTAACTAGCTCATTCACATGCATCTACCATTTTCTCCATTCGCCGGGTTTTATTTAAGTTTTGTGGGATCTCTCATGTGTTTAGAGGAGCCATACTTATGTTTATTTCGACAATCAACGTCTGAAATAAAGGTTGATTGGTTGTATATCAACACTTAATGGGTTGATTCCTTTTGATTTTATTTTTATTTTTAAAAAAATCCAATATGTATGTGTGAGATTGGGTTCTGGTTTAAGTAACACAATGAACTACCATTCGACTGGGTTCTGGTTTAAGTAACACAATGAACTACCATTCGACTTCATTCTACAAAATGATCTAGTATAATGAACTAATATTATGAGTTTATTCTACCATATGAAATACCATTAGGAGTTCATTCTACAATATGAAAAACCTATCACGAGTTCATTCTACAATGTGGACTACCTTTTACGAGTTCATTTTATAATATGAACTACCATAATGAACACCTATTACAAGTTCATTTCACAACATGAACTACCATACTTAATTATCATTACGAGTACATTTTACAACAGAAATTATCAATCCTACAATATGAACAACCATTATGAGTTCATTCGACAATAAGAACATCTATCACGGGTTCATTGTACAATTGAACTATAATAATGAATCGCCATTGCGACTTCATTCTTCGAATGAACTACTATTATGAGTTCATTCTGCAAAATATATTGTTAACATATACGAGTTCATTCTACGAAATGAACTGCTAAACTAGAATGAACTACCATGTTCTAAAATAGTGTTCATTCTCGGATATGAACTACTATTACACCGCAAAAAATAAAATTCTGAAACATAGTATAATGGGTACTCGTTGTGTAGATCTCGTTGAGACCTTTCCGAATATATTAAATTTATTAATTTTCACTTATATTTTGAGATATATTTAATTTTTAAGTTTTTTTATTATTATTAATGTTAAGAAGATTTAGAAATTAGTAGAGAGATAATGGAAAAGATAGAAAAACAAAAATAAAAAAGAAACTATCAAATATATATCACGTGAGAAAGACAGAAAATAAGAAAGAAAGGTTAATTTAGATATTTTAGTATTTTTGAATAAATAAAGACCAAGCTAAACTCCCTCTTATTGGTGGACCAAACAGACTTGAGACCAACAAGGACCAAAGGTCATTTAATATATATTGGAATTAATTTTAGTCAAGAAAAATTTATTATCTTCACAGGGATCGAAGAAGTTGCATTTGGAGAAGAATTTTTGGAAAATGAATATTTATCCTCTATCGATTTAGACATTTACCTTTACATATATTCCATTAGAGAAACTCTCTTGGGATTAAGGATCCAAGGGCATAGCTCAGTGGTATCTCATCAACTCCAATAAGGAGGAAGTCAGGGGTTTGATCCCCATCATATAGGTTTTTATTTAAATTAGTTGTATAGAGGGGTTTGACGGGGTTGGGTCTAGCGGTGGGGTGATGTGTTTTTATGTTGTTGTAGAAAGTGGTACGAAAGATGTCGTTCCTCTCGGACTTGTGAAGGATTTTTTTAGATTCAAATAAAAATAGAAAACTCAAAGAAGGTTGTTATCAAGATTATAAAAAGCATCGAGACTCGTGTTTCCACTATTTTCCAACTTTTATGTGATTCAATATTAATAATTATCATGCACAATTATACATTCAATTGATTCTTCAATATTTCCATTAGTAGATTTTCAAAATACTGGTTGTTAATCTCAAGCATAGAACATCAAGAGCCCTAAGATAAGCATGCACCATCAAGTGAAAACACAACAAGTTAGCAAAAATCTTTATTTCAATTTCGATTCAATGCAAATAATCATAAAAAGAATTGCAAAAATTAATTAAATAGATATTACCACATATTTGTTGGAAAAATAGCTTCCTCCGTCGCCTCAACAATGGGGTTTATCTCCTCATATTAATCACTTGCTCAAAATATTGGTTTATGGTTCAAAAGTTGATTAAAAGAGTGAAAAGTAATAAAAGACTGTTTGCAACGGTGTATCGGTGTTACAAAGCAGTTGTTACAATGGAATCACATAAAATCAAGTTGTAAACATCGTTGCTTTGTCGCTGATTTTAAGACCCCCAAAAACGACTGTCTTCAATGGCCTTTGTTCTTCGTTTTCTTCCTTGTGCACCAAAGAGAAACAATTTCCTCGCAACTTTGATTTCTCGGCTATGTCGTGTTCTAAAGTTCCCCTAACTTCCTCTAAACTTCAATACCCTTCCCCGGGACTCGAGCACACCTTTATATCCTTCCAAACCCTCCAAAATCCGATTAAATCTCTCCTTTTTTTTTCTTTGCTGCCAAGGTACGAAATTTCCTCTCCAAGTCTTCTTTACGCGTTTCTGAGATTCCCAAATCCTCCCAAACTCTTCCTTAGATAGATACGTATCTTTGGAAAGAATATCTCGCCTTTAGTCTCCCTGGAATTCCAAAAATAAATCATGCAGACCCGTGTAAACTCATTCCCCTGTTTTGCTCCAACTCGATTTCTAGCCAATTTGGATTCAAACAAACGACTTTACCAGCCTGTTTAGGCCTAAGAAGTAAACCCAATCAAATTCACCTTTTAGTCTCCATAGAACTCGATCAAAATCTCAACCCTAATCCAAAGCGGGCGTGTTGGTTTCTTTTCCCGCCAAAACTAATAATTCAAATGTAGAAGATGGTCGCCCTATCCTCTGTTGGGGTGCGAATAGCAAGTGTCTTGGGAGTGACTCAAGGTGCCCCTTAGTAATTTGGGTACCCCTTATCCATAGCGAGAGTCCGAATAGCGGGTGTCCTCCGGGCGCTTTTTCCAACTTTTCGAGCCGATTTTTTTCAAAAATGTTTATTGGCCAAAAATACCTACACACGCATAAAACACCATAATAAGTACAAAAATGAGCACTATCAATATATAGAATCGAGACAAATTAGACACAAAAATGTGTCTATCAAATACCCCCAAACCTATTATTTGCTAGTCCTCGAGCAAAATTAAAATCAAATCCTAACTCACTGTCGCAGGCATCGTCGATTGCATTTAGCGTATGCAATAAGCCTTTAAACCCCTAGGTGGCCCTAGTGGCCGAGTTATAGTCTCGGGAGGGTTTACCAGAGGTGCACCCACAAAACCTTTACACTGGACTCTAGCTATCTAGGCGTAACCTTGGAAGGCACTAAAGAATCTCCTTGGTTGGCATACTTATTGACTACAGGAGGAAGTACCCTGATGCGAAATTCCAATTGTTGTACACGAGTTTGCACTTAAGCATACTAAAAATTCATATATAAGTCACAAAGCTCTACTCAGATAGTTTCTGGACATCATAACCGGAGTCAACCAACCACATGGACAGATTAAGAGATGGATATAGAAAAACATAGATGGTTTTGATGTTGACTAAGGTAAACAGTGTTTCTCATATCTGTCTGAAGGCCACTGCCAAAATGAACCTATCCTAATGGACTGAGACATTAGTCTGACTAATACCAACACACTGGCATATACAAGGGAACCAGTGGTCGATAATCCTAACTCTAGGTCAACACAACTGGCATATACAAGGGTTCCAGTGGTCGACCACTACACCATATTTCGTGTTTAGTAACTCCTTATTTCAGTCACTAAATTGGGTTGTAACTGACCTAAGCCGTTGCAAAAGAGGGTGTAACAAATTTTCGTAACCAACATGTTGTCGTTACTAATTTGGGGTTGTAACTGATTTCATAACCGAAACTGTGCCGTTACTAATATTTTAGTTCAGAATAGATTCCAAACCGTTACTAAATTTTTACCATAGTTGCAAAATCTTGACTAGGTCAAAGAAGACCGACTCCTATTTCCTGTGGTAAAAATTTAGTAACAGATTCTCGCCGTTACTACATTTTGCAACCCAAAAAAAAAATCGGCCGGTCTTCATTGACCTAGTCAAAATCAGTTTCCCCCATTTTTTTTTCCCTGCAACTACTCAATTTTAACCAGACCCAATTCTAGAAACAGACAAAGAAATAGTTGCATTCTAAGTTATAAAATTTTTCCATATTACACAATAAGAAAAACACTACAAGAACTATGAGACTACAAAAATCATCATTTGGATAATGTCAATGTTTAAACAATAATAAAGTCTAACATTCTATGTCTTCAATACAAAAATGAAATAAAATGGAATCTGAAAGACAAATACATGAAGTACTTGTCCATCCATCAATGTCCATACATCTGCAAGCATGATCCTTTGGAATCCCAGTTGTTTCTGTTAGTGAATGGAAATCATCAATAAGAAGGAGGTTGTCCATGACCATCAACCCAAATGAGTGGTGGAAATCATCAATAAGCAGTAAGTTGTCATGACCATCATCCCAAATGAGTGGTGTACCAGCGTCACTTTGTGAATCGACCTCAACCAGTTTAGAGATAAGAGGTTGAAAATGAATGCATTTGTTTCTTTGTTCCAGGCTCTGGGTCATTGCTTGTAACGCCTGAACCGGCTACCTTCAACGAGTAGCATGATGATGTGTATCACTACCCCCACTTCAGCTGCAAGTGGCAGAGCTTTGACTCCATCTAGTCCATTTGCATCAGCACCTGCCTACACATGAAAAAGATTTACAAGACCACGTTATATGGGGAAGAATGATGCTCCATGTATGAATACCATTTTAACATTGACTGCCGACTCATTGTCGTATAACAGATGCTCAAGTTTGGATGAGTCGGTTTAAGTTAAGTTAAATTTATACCAAATTTAGTCAGGTAGCGGAAAATAAGCGAGTCTTCCTTATATCCCTAACATCAAAGCAATTGATACGATTAGCTAGAACGTAAATCATAGGTTCATGATTATCAATTTGTGTAATACGCATAAGGAAATTGATTGATGATAGGGAATAAATGCACAAAGCTATCGTACTTGAAATAAACGCAATAATATTACTTAAAATGTCTTAATTGTGCTTACATAATTTCCATAAGAACATCCACACTTGAAATAGTTGGACAACTCACTAAGGCACCAAAAGTGCAAGAGATACAAAAGAGCAGCTGATTCAAGGGAAAACTCTGTGCAGAACAATTCAACAAATGCAATAAACAGAAAAGAGGAAAGTAAGAGTTGGAGAAGAATAAGTCAGACATGTTTGTACCTTTTCAATAGAAACAGCCCTCTCCCGGATCCTATGGCTCATTATAGTGCACATGATTTGATCGAAAGTAGCTTATGCAGGAAACCAACACTTCATGAAACGCAAATTTCAGATTATTAAGACAGTCATTTAAATGTGAATCTCGCAAATAGTCTGGACCAAAGAAGAATGCTTATGCATAACTATCAATAGTAAGTCCAATATGAGTACATAGCTTCGCCTCTTATTCATCTACTCCTTCAACAACAAAAAATCAGATGCATAATTTTGATTTTTGATTCCAGATAGGCAGAAACCCATTTGATAAAAACTCACAACTTGAAAGAAAAAAAAAACAAAAAAAAAACAAAAAGACAGAAAACTTGATACTGATAGTTATAGAGGACAATGTTAACTCCTTGCAGATTGAAATAAGGCTGTGCAATTACCTGCAGAGATATATGACAGTGTATCTTGGCGAGGGAGTAAAATAATATTCTAACTCAAGTATTTGAGGAAAAAGTTACCTTCATATAAAGGTGTTCGACCTGCTCTTTGGACTGAGGAAAAGTCTTGGAACATTACTGCGGAATTATGAAAATGTTATCCGAGAAAGAGTTAACCAAGCAAATAGTTCATGGGCATTCATATCTGGATAACCACAATCTAGGGTGATACAAAAAAAAAAAACAAATAGAAAAGCAAAACAGAAACTCCGTCCAAGTGTCCATCTATTTGTGTCGCATGGGAGACCTCAATTATGTTTTCGCCAGGCGTTAACATACATAAACGGATCAAGTATGCCTACTGCTATATAGACTAATTGGAAAATCATGTAAAAAAATAGATCAGTATGCCCAGAAAATATATAGAAGGTTTCGACTCTTAAGAAGTAGCAAATAGGAAATCTAAGAGATTATTTACTCATTGCTTCCAAAGTGGTCAATCATTGTCGTCAAATTGTCTCATCTCACTCTAGATAATCAATCGAAGTTCCATTTAGTACTTGAAAAAACCATGCTTCTCTCAGAGGAAAACAAAAACTAGTGTACCAAGATTTAGAACTAACTTCAGCTCGTTATACTTGGTCTCGACAGTTTTCGGGTCAGCCAAGGCCTCCTCCCGTTCATCCTATGATCAAGAGTTATAAGTCAAATTTGAAGAGCTAATAGTTCGCTCATACAAAATTTTTGTCTTTGAAGTGAACACTGCCTGCGCTAATATTAAACACTTACAAAATCCTATCTTCCCTTCTTTACATTATCTCTATGTTCAATAAATTCGCTAGCCGTTTTTTTGTTTCTTTTTAGATCAGATCCTAATTTGTTGGACACATTCCTCAGTTGTTTCACAAAACCATCACCATAATTAAAATGTGGACTAAATCAACAAATTTAAGTGCTATCAATTTTGCTGAAGCTAACAAGAAGAATATCAATTTTTCACCTGATTTCCAGCACAGCTTTGAAGATTCCAAAAGTAAATCTGGAAATGCAGTAATCCGTGCAAATGAGTACACAAAGTCACAACAATAACTTCCGAAGCAGACATCCAGTAACATATTAAGTTAAAGTAAGTAACAAATTAAGTTAAAGTAAGCAACAATAACTTTCGAATCAAATTGATTTTATGGGTAATAAAGATTCAACGACGCTGAGTACGGATCTAAAGACCAATTTTAAATCAAGAATAATGATAAAGAGATTTCATGATTTTCAATCAAGAAACCCTAGAAACTTTGTATTAGATTTTTCGAGATTTTGATCTCAATAGAAAGATTGAGATGAGGAGAATACGGATCTAAACTCGATCATATCTTGATCGAGAATTTTTAGACAAATTAGATAAAAAGAGATTTGGGTTTTGGAACCCTAAAATATTTTTCTAAAAATCGATTTCAAGTCGAAGACTTAGAAATTGTAGATCAAATACGAAGATTATGAAAGATTAAACTTATCTTTTAGGTCGTTTCTGACGATTTTTTTCTTCAGATGTAACTGTTGAGATGGTGATGGTGGTGCTCCAGCGAAGAGGAAGGAAGAGAAGAAAAGATGTCTTTTTTTCCCCTGCTCGTTGAAGAAGTAAGAGGAAAAGAAAATTGTGGGGGGAGTTGGGATTAGATAAGCTACATGTATAGGGTGGAAAAATATCTAGTGCTCTCAGCAGTTACGAAATTTGGGCAGAATAAAACTAGATAGTGTTACCCTGCGCACGCTCATTTCACATGATTTAAGTACACTAGTTACTAGTAGAAACAAGCACAGCGATTTAATTGGTATAAACTTCAGAATCGAAATTTAAATCACCAAATTTTAGTAACTGAAAATGGTAGTTACGAATTAGTAACGGCCACATTTCCGTTACTAATTTTAGTTACTAAACGCCAAATATGGTGTAGTGGAATTTATTGAATTTATTCCGTTTGGTCTAATGGTCGGTCGGTCTTTTTTTTTTTTTTTTTTTTTTTTCATAATATTTTTTTTTTTCTTTTTCACTTTTTTTTATGGGTATCTCAATCACTCTATTTCACCCTAGCAGTGGTAACAACTTGAATCGTGATCCCCACCTAATCACTTAGAGAAACATATTTTAAAGAAAAGAAAATAAAAATAGAAGTGAAAAGGATTCAACGAGATATGGCGAAACTACCATGTTTTTTTCTTTAATTCTAACACCTGAGCTCTGTGCTTTTATGAATAGACTCTTTAGATGTTTCCATCTAATCAGATTGGTTCCTCAACTCCTACAACCAAAATGCTTCCATCCACTTAGATTGGTTAGTGCCATCCTTAATAAGCATAAATTTCTAGACTCTGGAGTTTATTTATTGTAACAAAAAGGTAACAAAAGTTTCTACCCCACCCCCAAACTTAAATCTAACATTTTCCTCAATGTTTCTAATTAAAGAACAGTACCAAAAATATAAGTAACATGAGGAAATAGTAAAGAGAGAAGTCGGAAAGATAGTACTAGGGTGAAGTGTAACCAAAAACCTACAAAAATAATATACAACATGCAAACCGCCTCGATGGTCAATCAAGGTAAACAGGGTCCTCCATAGGGACCTCCTCAACATCACCTGTAGGAAAAGGCTCTAAAAAGGGCTTCAATCGCTGACCGTTAACCTTTGAAAAACTACTACCATCTAGTGTCTCAATCTCAATAGTGCCATGAGGAAAAATAGTACGGACCACAAAAGGACCGGTCCACCGAGAGCGCAACTTCACGGGGAATAGATGCAAACGAGTGTCATACAGAAGAACTTTTTGACCTGGAGAAAATGACTTTCGTAAAATATTCTTATCATGCACAAGTTTCATTTTGTTCTTATACTCCTTAGCACTAACGTATGCATCTCTACGAATCTCGTCCAACTCATTGAGCTGGAGCTTTCTGTGAGCTCCTGCCTTGTCAAGTGAAAAGTTTAAGTTCTTAATAGCCCAATAGGCTCTATGCTCTAACTCGACAGGAAGGTGACAAGCCTTGCCAAACATTAAACGATAAGGTGACATTCCAATGGGTGTCTTAAACGCAGTACGGTAAGCCCATAAGGCATCAATAAGCCTCGACGACCAGTCTTTCCTATTAGGATTAACTGTTTTCTCTAGAATACGCTTAATTTCCCTGTTGGAGACCTCTACCTGACCACTAGTCTGTGGGTGATATGGGGTAGCTACTTTGTGGGTAATACCATATTGTTTCATTAAAAGTGCAAACGGTCCATTACAAAAGTGTGAACCTCCATCACTAATTATAGCTCGCGGCGTACCAAAACGTGTAAGTATGTTCTCTTTCAAAAGCGGACTACGACCCTGTGGTCATTTGTTTTACACGGAACCGCCTCAACCCACTTAGACACATAGTCTACAGCGACAAGTATGTAAAGATAACCTAAAGAATTAGGAAATGGACCCATAAAATCAATGCCCCACACATCAAAGACCTCAATCACTAAAATAGGGTTTAAAGGCATCATATTTCTACGGGAAATGGTTCCTAACCTCGAGGCAACGCTCACAAGAAACACAATGACTATGGGAGTCTTTAAACAACGAAGGCCAGTAAAAACCACACTGCAATATCTTAGCAGCAGTCTTCTTAGCACTAAAATGACCCCCACATGCATGTTCATGACAAAAGGAGATAATACTGGACTGGTCAATCTCAGGTATACATCTCCTAATAATCTGGTATGGACAATACTTAAACTAGATAAGGATCGTCCCAAAAGAAATGCTTAACCTCGGCTAAAAACCTAGAACGATCTTGCTTACCCCAATGTTGAGGCATTCGACCAGTAACAAGATAATTCACTATATTCGCATACCAAGGTGATTGGGAAACAGAGAACAATTGTTCATCGGGGAAAGCTATCCCTTATAGGAAGGGAATCATTAGGGGAACTAACAACTAGCCTAGACAAGTGGTCTTACTACTACATTTTCGGCACCCTTTTTGTCTCTAATGTCCGGACAAAATTCTTGTAACAAAAGGATCCACCTAATCAATCTAGGTTTGGTATCCTTCTTAGACAAAAGGTATTTCAAAGCAAAGCATGATCAGTATAGATTACGATCTTAGAACCTAATAGGTAGGATCTAAACTTATCCAAGGAAAACACGATGGCTAACAGTTCCTTCTCGGTAGTCGTATAGTTCATTTGGGCATCATTCAAAGTTTTGCTAGCATAGTAAATCACATGAAGTAATTTGTTTTCTCGCTGACCTAGCACAACACCTATAGCATAATCTGAAGCATCACACATAATTTCAAAGGGTAGGTTCTAGTTAGGTGCCTGGACTATCGGGGCAGTAGTGAGTAAATTCTTAAGCTTCTCAAAAGCCTCTAAACAAGCATCATCAAAGACAAACTTAACATCTTTTGCAAGCAAATTGCAAAGAGGTCTAGAAATCAAGCTAAAATCCTAAATGAATCGACGGTAAAAACCTGCATGCCCTAGGAATGACCTAATATCTTTTACGGTTTTGGGACCTGTAAAGTCTTAATAAGGTCAACTTTGGCTTTGTCTACCTCTATACCCTTTGAAGAAACGATGTGCCCTAACACAATTCCTGATTTAACCATAAAATGGCATTTTTCCCAATTAAGCACTAAATTCTTTTCCTTACACCTAGTCAACACTAATGTCAAATGATGCAAGCACTCATCAAAAGATGAACCAAACACTGAAAAATCATCCATAAAGACCTCTAAAAACCGTTCTACCATATCGGAAAATATGCTCATCATACAACGTTGAAAAGTTGTAGGGGAATTACATAGCCCAAAAGGCATGCGTCTATACGCAAAGGTACCAAAGGGACAGGTAAAAGTGGTTTTCTCTTGGTCTTCTGGGGTAATAACGATCTGATTATAACCGGAGTAGCCATATAAGAAGCAATAATGACTATGTCCAGCTAATCTCTCTAGCATTTGGTCGATAAAAGGAAGGGGAAAGTGATCCTTCCTTGTGACCTTGTTCAATTTCCTATAGTCGATACAAACACGCCATCCCGTGGTCACTCGGGTTGGGATTAACTCATTATTATCATTCTGGACTACAGTGATACCTGATTTCTTGGGGACAACCTGAACGGGGCTGACCCACTTACTTGTCTCGAAATTGGGTAGATAATACCCGCATCTAATAACTTAAGCACCTCTTTTCGAACTACCTCTTTCATGTTAGGGTTCAGTCGACGTTGCATCTCCCTAGAAGGTTTGGAGTCTTCTTCTAAATGAATCTGATGCATACACACAGTAGGACTTATACCCTTAATGTCTGCTATAGTCTACCCTAAAGCTTCCTTATTGTCTTGAAGTACTTTTACTAGCCTACTTTCCTAATCACAATCCAAATCGGAAGCTACAATCACAGGTAAAGTCTCAGATGGGCCTAAAAACACATACTTTAGAGTGTCGGGTAGTGGTTTTAGGTCCAACTTAGGAGGCTCTTCTAAAGAAGGAATTAAGGTAGTCTCAGAAACTGGTAATGGTTTGAACCTAGCTTTCCATCTATCGATGTCTAACACGGGGGTAGAATCTAATAGAGCATTCACTTGTGCAATAGTGCTATCGTCATCAAAATCTAAACCAAAATGGGATAGACAACTTTCTAATGGGTCTTGAGATAAAATGTTTGGTAATGACTCTGAACTAAGGCTTCCATCATGTTCACCTCTTCAACACATGTGTCATCTAGCTCATAAGGTAGCTTAATGACATTAAAAATGTTCATCTCCATAGTCATATTACCAAAAGACAAATTCATCACACCATTTCGACGAGTTAATGATCGCATTAGACGTAGCTAAAAATGGGCGACCTAAAATCACAGGTATCTGGTTCTCTTGGTCGGGGACAGGTTGGGTATCTAGGACCACAAAATCCTTTGGATAAATAAACTTGTCGACCTCAATAAGAACATCCTCAATAACACCTCGAGGAATTTTAACGGACCTATCGCTAACCGCAATGTCATCTCGAGTAGGTTTCATTTCACCAAGTCCTAGTTTGTAAGTACACATGGTATGGAAGTAAGTTCTGGCGGCTCCTAAGTCAAGTAAAGATTTTTCTACCGGTGTTTACCTATTGTACAAGCAATGGTAGGGGAACAGGTCTTTGTACTTTGGAGTTGTGGTGTTCGAATGATTGAACTTACATGGCTAGCTAAAAAGGCTTTCTTATGGACGCTAAGTTTTCGCTTTCGCGTACACATATCCTTAAGGAACTTGGCATAGCGGGAATTTGCCTAATTGCATCTAATAAAGGAAGGTTTATGGTAACTTGCTTAAAAACCTCCAATATGTCATTAAAGTTCGATTCCTTCTTTGTTGGTACTAATAGTTGGGGAAACGGGGCTCTAGGCACGAGAATCGGACCTCTCGAGAACCGAATTGGCATCATCGAAATTTTATCGGTCCCTCGGCTAGTGGTGGTCTGAGGGGTGAGATCTGAGGGATGAACTGTTCTGTTCACTATTGGGCATGGTTACCTGATTGTCTACTACTCTACCACTCCTAAGGGTTCTAATAGCATTTAATTGGTTCGATGGTTTTGTACCTACATCATGAACTCCTCTAGGATTGGGATTAGTCTGACTAGGGAACCTTCCGTTATCTCTTTCACTTAAGGTCTTAGCTATTTGGCCCACTTGGAGTTCTAACTTAGCAAGGCTCTGAGCATTAGTTTGAAAGTTCTCGCTTGGTTTCTGTTGAAAACTAACATGGCTCCGTGCTAACATTTCCGAGTTTTTGCTAACATCTTAATAGATTCCTCTAAGCTAGTCGTTTTATTTTACGGGCACGAAGAATTCTTAGTGTAACCAAAACCTGGGGAGCATTAGAATTACTAAACTGACCTTGACTTTGGCCCTTAGACCACGAAAAGTTCAGATGGTTTCTCCAACCGGGATTATAGGTTTCTGAATATGGGCCAAACTTTTGACGGTTATCAAATCTAGTGTTATTATAAAGAGCATTGGCTTGCTCTTCATTATTCTGGCCTTCCCAAAAAGGCTCCAATCTACCACTAGTGTGACCCACTTCTAAAGCTTTTAACCTTTTCGCTATTGCAGTAATTTTGGCATCTGATTCAAAGCCTCCTTCTACCCTATTAACGTTTCCTCTGCCTAGAAGAATTGTTTTCGGGGGTTCCCTATTATTTTCCCATTGTTGGGTCTTTTCGGCGATTTCATGCAAATATGTCATCGCCTCATCAATTGTTTGGTTTTCAAACCCAACTGTACACATAGATTCTACTGTGGTTGTAGTGGAATAATCTAAACCCTCATAAAGGATCTGAACTAACCTAACCTTTTCTAGACCATGATGAGGACATTGGGCTAATAGATCATTGAACATTTCCAAATACCTATACAAAGATTCTCCCTCCTGTTGAAAAACGTGCGATTTGCGTCCTAATAGACGATGTTTTGTGCCTAGGGAAAAACTTGTTCAAAAAGGCAGATGTAAGTTGTTCATATGTTTCAATTGAACCAGAAGCCAAACTATATAGCCACGATTTGGCTTTATCTTTCAAGGAAAAAGGGAATAACCTGAGTTTCAAAGCATCATCATCAAGGTTTCTAATATTTAGGGTACTACAAATTTCCTCAAAGTCCCTAACATGGAAATAGGGGTTTTCATTTTCTTTCCCTAAGAAGATTGGGAGCAGTTGTAAGGTCCCAGGTTTAAGTTCATAATTTGCTTCCGTCGCCTAACTGATACACGAGGGACGAGTAGTCCTAGTCGGGTTCAACAAAGCTTTCAAAGTTGCCATTTCTGGCACTATCGGAATATTAGGGATCGTCTCTTCAAAAACGGACTCTTCAAAAATTGGGCTTTCTAAATTGAGGTAATCGAGACGCTTAGAACTACTAGGTTTCTCTTTAACAAATCTACCTAGGGCGTCTCTTTTACGTAAAGGCATGCAAAAGAATTCAGCAAAAACCTGTGCACATGCAAATGCTGGGCTCACTAATTTAGGTAAGCTTGGGTTACCACAGCAAAATATACCCAAAGGTACGAGGCTGAGGTTTGTGGACTTTCAGCTGGTAACTCCCAAAAGGCCCAAGGCACGGGTTCAGCTTACTAATCCACGAGTTTTCCTAAACTCGGTGATCTGACGAGGGATGCAATTGGTGTGTGCAGTTGTGTTTTTTTTTTTTTATAATAAATAAAAATAAACAAGCAAGCAGCAAAAATAATTACAAGTCCAAAAATAAATAAAAACTTCCAAAATAAATATAACCAAAAATAAAAAGCGTCTTGGATTTTCTGCACTTTTTATGGCAAGTCCAACTTTTCACCTCGTTCCAAGCAAAACCTGCACATCAACAGCAAAAATACCCAAAGTAAAATCAAAGAAAATGAAAATATAGATAAAAATAAAAATCTAAACCCTAAACCTAAACCTAAACCTAAAAAACAAAAAAAAAATCTAAAACCCTAAAAACAAGTCCGCGTCGGCGGCGCCAAAAATTGATGTGTTTTTATGTTGTTGTAGAAAGTCGTAAGAAAGATGTCGTTCCTCTCGGACTTGTGAAGGATTTTTAGATTCAAATAAAACTAGAAAACTCAAAGAAGGTTGTTATCAAGATTATAAAAAGCATTGAGACTCAGGTTTCCACTATTTTCCAACTTTTATGTGATTCAATATTAATAATTATCATGCAATTCATACATTCAATTGATTCTTCAATATTGCCATTAGTAGATTTTCAAAATACTGGTTGTTAATCTCAAGCATAGCATCAAGAGCCCTAAGCTAAGCATGCACCATCAAGTGAAAACACAACAAGTTAGCAAAAATCTTTATTTCAATTTCGATTCAATGCAAATAATCATAAAAAGAATTGCAAAAATTAATTAGATAGATATTACCACATATTTGTTGGAAAAATAGCTTCCTCCGTCGCCTCAACAATGGGGTTTAGCTCCTCATATTAATCACTTGCTCAAAATATTGGTTTATGGTTCAAAAGTTAATTAAAAGAGTGAAAAAGACTGTTTGCAACGGTGTATCGGTGTTACAAAGTTAATTAAAAAAGTTGTTACAATGAAACTGATAATCGTAAAACTGTTGTAAACATTGTTGCTTTGTCGCTGATTTTAAGACCCCAAAAACGACTGTCTTCAATGGCCTTTGTTCTTCGTGTTCTTCCTTGTGCACTAGCAGAAACAATTTCCTGCAACTTTGATTTCTCGGCTCTGTCGTGTTCTAAAGTTCCCCTAACTTCCTCTAAACTTCAATACCCTTCCCTGGGACTCGAGCACACCTTTTATATCCTTCCAAACCCTCCAAAATCCGATTAAATCTCTCCTTTTTTCTTTGCTGCCAAGGTACGAAATTTCCTCTCCAAGTCTTCTTTACGCGTTTCTGAGATTCCCAAATCCTCCCAAACTCTTCCTTAGATAGATACGTATCTTTGGAAAGAATATCTCGCCTTTAGTCTCCCTGGAATTCCAAAAATAAATCATGCAGGACCCGTGTAAACTCATTCCCATGTTTTGCTCCAACTCGATTTCTAGCCAATTTGGATTCAAACAAACGACTTTACCAATCAAATTGACCTTTTAGTCTCCATAGAACTCGATCAAAATCTCAACCCTAATCCAAAGAAAGCGTGTTGGTTTCTTTTCCCGCCAAAACTAATAATTCAAATGTAGAAGATGGTCGCCCCTATCCTCTGTTGGGGTGCGAATAGCAAGTGTCTTGGGGTGACTGAAGGTGCCCCTTAGTAATTTGGGTACCCCTTATCCATAGCGAGAGTCCGAATAACGGTGTGTCCTCCGAGCGCTTTTTCCAACTTTTCGAGCCGATTTTTTTCAAAAATGTTTATTGGCCAAAAATACCTACACACGCATAAAACACCATAATAAGTACAAAAATGAGCACTATCGATATATAGAATCGAGACAAATTAGACACAAAAATGTGTCTATCATGGGGCTAATCCAACTTGATGGATTCGGATAGGGGCCTGGGTCCGGCTTAGTCTAGTAAAAGAAAGAAAAAAAAACTCTTACGTGATTAAGGAATACGACCAAAGTTAAAAGAATAATATTTTTGGGGGTCCTGTTAACTTGTATACCCGTATACAAGTTAACAGGGGTATTATTGACTTTTTTGATCTTGAAAATAGAAATCAATCATTAAGATTGTATTAACTTAGTTTTCTTGTTAAGTGGGATTTATATTCCACTAATATCCCTATGTTGTTCGATTAAAACAAGAAAAGTCAACACAATGACGACACACTCTCTGCCTTCTTCAAACTTGTGTTTTCATTTTCTTTTCTTTTTCCGTCTTCTTCTCCATTTATGTTGTAACGTAAAAATCCCTTCGTTCTATTTGTTACGAACAATTCAGTTTAAATCCATTAAAACAAGATGATTGTTTATGAGATAAAAATATACAAAGGAAGTAGAATTTTCTTTTTAGTCGGCTAGATTTTTCTTCAAAAATCAAATTGTATAACCATCAAGCTCCGCTTCCAATAAAGTCCTGGATCCTATCCAACACAAACAGAGATCTTAAATTGTTGTTGATGCTGTTAGTGTTGATACAATGGCGGTAAAGCATCCCTTTTCATTAAATCTTCTTGTATCTTATTGGAAGAAGACAAATTGGGATTTATATACAAGTAAAAGTTGTAATGGGATGTAGTATTCGGCGGATTCATATTTGGTCAGTTGGATTAGGTATATATTTAGATCTGACTATGGTAGATTATGCTTCAAAACAGAAGATTGATCGGATTATTCAATTATAAGAATTTTTGTTTTGCCATTTAAAAGCCCTGGGCCCACTATTATAAAGTAATATTTTTTATACACTTTAAAGGGTAGTAACGGAAATTCCAAATTATCCACGGTAATAAGTTTACATTAAACTAAGAGCAACATTTCCAAAACAAATTTATAAAATTAATGCATATAAATAATTGTTTACTATTCCCTAACCTATATACAGGGATACAAGTTAACATTTGCGTTACATTTGGAAAGACTCGGTTAGGCACCATTTTGTTTATGTACTTCCACTAACCCCACGTCGTCGAACAAATTACTCTTATTTTTCATACAAACCTTTCGTATTTCGAAATTAAGAAAACAAAAACTACGTGCTCAGGAGTACTGCATTTTGTCTTTTCGTGAGCTTCTAGGTTGGAAATTTGTGATGTTTCGCATCGTGTGTCGTTTGCACATTTAACCAAGTGTTACATGTACACCTAAACCCTTTTTAACTCCACCATGGAGTTAAAACTCGGTCCCCATGCCCAGGTTAATTAAGGAGGAGGGAAAAGAGGAGCATTTGGGAATCCTGGTTGGCCATGATGTTTATTTGTTTCACAGTCTCGTTGAATACATGGTAATTTTCTAGCTTCAGTTGAAATTTCTTTTCTCAGTACGAGTCATTGCCACAGGCAGCCATTTTAAGGCTGTCATTGTTTAATTTCTGATATGAAACAGCGAGGTATAATCTGCTTTGGTAAATGAATTTTTTTTTTTTTTTTTTTTTTACATAGTGTAGTTGCGGGTAGTCCCACAACTACACCTATACATTTTCTATTTTTTGGTAGGTGAGGCTCGCCAGATTAATTACGGAGTACTAGATAGATAATGTGACGTCTTATTAGTGAAGTGAAACTTTGTTAGGAGTTGATCAAGCACGTGCAGGGAGGTTACTTACCCGGCACGATAAGTTTTGTGACACGGACTGGGTGCAGTCTAGGAATTCTATGAATAATCAAACTCCTGCTCTATCTTGTGCTGTGTAGATTTGTCCTATATTTACTGTAAATCTGTTTTGTTGTATTCTACTCTTTCATGTAACCCTAAACACGCATTTAGGAGTCCTATAGTTACTCAAATTCCTGCTCTTTTTGCTGTATAAGTTCTCCTGTTTACTCTAGAACTTTTTTTTTTTTTTTGTATTCTGCTCTTTCATGTAACCCTAAACACGCATTTAGGAGTTTTATTGTTACTCAAATTCCTCCTTTTTTTGTTGTATAGGTTCTCCTGTTTACTTTAGAACTTTACAAAGACAAAAGAGTGGCTCCACACAATGTGTGATGTCTTTCATTCCTGCTACATGGCTCCATACGTGACACGAGCCACAATTTCAGGTATCAAAACAAACATGGCTGACACCTGAAGTTGTTTATTTGAAAGAACTGCTAAACCAGCAAGTAATATGAGGCACTTAGGTGTGATGAAATTACAAATTGGAGAACTAAGAAAGAGAAATAAAGGTACAGAGGCAACTAGCATATTGATATTCAAGCAATTAAATCTACCAACCATTGCAGAGCTAATGATATTAGAGTCAGAAAAGCATAATCGCCATTATAGTGCAAATGTGTGTTTCTTCTTAATAAAGTATAAATTGAAATGTCAAAAATGCATGTAAAAGGAATTAAACTAAGTATTCGTGTTGATCGTACAAAGTTAGGTAATTAGAGGCAGGACACCTGGAGTTAGAAAAGTATAACGGGCATTTATAGTGCCAACGTGTGATTCTTCCTAAACAAAGTATGAATTGAAATTAACGAAATGCATGTAAACTAAGAATTCTGGTTGACCTTACATAGTCAAGTAAACACAATATGGGAGTGAATTGTGTCACATTAGAACATAAGACAACAAAGTCTGTCTGAAAATATTTTCTAGCCAACATTATATTCACAGTTCCAACATGTCAGAGATATCACTTTACTCTTAGAAATTAACAGTCAGGGCATGCAGCCTCTATATCAAGCACATATATGATAAACCTCCAGGTGTTCTTACAGAACAAAATCAAGCAGAATCCAACAGTAAAAAATATAAAGGTACCCATCCATTCATCTCTATTCACAGAAAACAACAACAAGACAAAAGCTAGGAACAGCCAATGAGGGTACTAAAGTGTGGTGAAATTACACATTGGAGAACTAACAAATAAAAATAAGGATACCGTGATGACTAGCATATGGAGTTTTAAGGCACTTAGATCTACTAACCATTTGCAAAGCCAGATGATATTAGAGTCAGGAAGTATAATAGTCATTTATAGTGCAAATTCATGTTTCTTGCTGGACAGTATAAATTGAAATGTATAAATCGCATGTCCGCATGTAAAAGAAAAATTAAAGATTCTTGTTGATCTTACAAAATCAAGTAAACACAATATGGAAGTGAATTGTGTTACACACGAACATAAGACAACAAAACCATATCTGAAAATATTTTCTAGCCTACTTAAAAACAAAAGTTTATCTAATAACTATAATTAAAACTTATTAGTGAAAAATTACGTCCGAAGCAAACATGCTCAAAGCTATAAATAAGCTTTGGATGCTCAGTCAGAGGCAAACTTAAATAAATATGAGTATAGATATCACCAGGTTCTTCTCCTGGACAGACCCTTCAATGTACCTTTCCCTGTATCAGATATCACATTGACATTTCATTAGAAAAGAGATGTGCTACACAAAATAACAAACATCACATGAGCAAGGCCAATTACAATTACAATTTTCAAAACAAACCCACTTCTCCTATTTGTTCATCCAGTCAATTACAATTAGATACAAAATTAAGATTTGAAACAAAAAAAAAATATTAACTAAAATCAAAAAAATTTAAGAACCCTAAACATATGAAGAACAGAATCCAACAAACCCTAATGAACATACTAATTCTAGAGATACAGGGACCGAAAGATTTACCTTTCGTTTCTTTCCTCTCTGTCATGATATGTTGTAGATTAAGAAAATGATCTAAGATTTTCTTATTTGTTATCATCATTGGCTTCTTGAATCGTAGTATAAATTACTGAATTATAGATTAGGGTTCCGGCGCTAAGAGAGAAGTGAGAGAAAAGAAGAAGAGGATAAGGCAGGAGTCCCGCCGCTGAGAGATAAGGGAAGGAAGGATAGAGTTAGAGTAAAATGAAAAAGGATAAGGATCGATTAGGCCTCTTCCTATGCACATGCCAAAAAAATGGTGTTTGGCATGCCAGGTGGCATGCCAAACCATTTGCGCCACTATAGGGAAACCGCGGAGCGATCGAATCCCTAGCGAGAGATATTGACAATATCGCCAACCGATAAAGTCTTTATCATTTGGCGATATTATCAATATCGCTCGATAAAAACAATAATTTGGCGGTACAATGGTTATCGCCAAGTAGTTATTCTCGCAACGGCTAGTTCCCCATGGTTCCTATATATACGTCATTTTACCTCAACAAAAAACTCACACCTGCTTCTAAAGATATTACTCCTTTATTCTCAATTTTAAGCTTCACAATGTCGAGATCCAATGAAGAAAAGGATATTATTATGAATATGTTCAGGTTACGGCAAGAAAGTTATCGTATGAGGTTGCAAGAAATTGACGAAGAGGAAAGCTGAAGATGAGAATCTAATCGAAACTATGATGCTTGTACATACGGGTCAAATACCAAGAGTTCCAGAGCCCAAAGAAGTATTATCAAGAAGATATACGTATCGAGGGAGGGAATTTTACCATCATAAGCTCATGCACGATTATTTTCTTCCCAATTGTGTGTACTACGATCGAGATTTTCAAGGTCGATCCGCATGCCTCGTCATCTGGTGAAAAAGATTATTGAAGAGCTTTGTCGAGTGGAACCTCAATTCAATTATCAGTTTGATGCACTGAATATTAGAGGTCATAGTCCAGAACAAAAAGTTACTTCGGCTTTAAGGATTCTAGGTTATGGCACTCCAGCGGATGCGAATGATGAGTACCTTCGTATGGGTAAAACAACTTCTTACACTTACCTTTCATTGTTCGTGAAGTAATGATTAATCATTTTGGTCCAACATATTTACGAAAACCAACCGACGAAGATGTTAGACAAATATTAAGGGAGAATGAGGAAAGGGGATTCCCAGGGAATGCTAGGTAGTCTCGATTGTATGCATTGGGTATGGCATGGATGCCCTGTTTATTGGGCTGGTCAATATAAAGGTCATTATCCAAAACCAACGGTTATCCTGAAAGGCCGCTTCTTACGATTGTTGGATATGGCACGCTTTTTTGGTCTTAGGGTTCACAAAATGATATTAATGTTTTGCACAAGTCGCCTCTGTTTGAAGATTTGAAGTATGGAATTTCTCCATCCGTCCGTTTCATGATCAACGGCCATCGGTACACTCATGGCTATTATATTGCGGATGGTATCTACCCAAAATGGTCCACCTTGGTTCAATGCTACCATCGGCCTCCTGGCTGGTGCATTGGGCCGTTCATACCGATATTTTAACGATGCCCAAATGGCGAGGAAGGATGTGGAACGCGCTTTTGGAATTTTGAAGAGGAAGTTCGCTATCATTTGTGGCCCATATCGTGGGTTGAGTCCTCGTGAAATGCACAAGACTATGCTCACTTGCATAATTCTTCATAACATGGTAATTCGGGGAAACCAGACGTGATTCGGATTGGATTAACTATGATGATGAAGATTTGAGGCCGGAGATTCGACACGAAAGAGGCCTCCCGCAAGGAATTATGGTCAAATGACTAACTACATTCGTAACCGTAATTTGTATGACCGGTTAAGAGATGATCGAGATTGAATCTTTGGGCGAGCATGGAAGATGATTTTATGTATTTTCTTAATGTTTTAGCTTCAGTTTTAAGTTATGTTATGTATTGTTATTTTTCTAATTAATAAGCTTCAACATTTCATTTCAAACTAATATTAATTGGAATGCACAACCTATCAAATTAAAACTTAAACTAGAACATTAAAACTTAAACTCCGCCATTAAACTAGTTAGAAACTAGTACATTAATCATTTAGAGGAATTATTTCATCAAACTCATCATCAGTTCCATCATCATCATCTTCTTCATCACGGTTGTTAGTAAATCCGACTTGCTTTTCAATATGTGCTTGAATCTGTCAAATTCGATTTGCCATACATGCAGTTGTTGGGCGTTCATAATTGAGGTGTTAGCTTGAAGAATGTTATGCTTGTCATAGTCAAACTGGAATTTTTCTTGAGAAAGACGACTTTTCTTACTCTCCCGGTTTTGAATTTTCCTTTGAATGGATCTTTCCTTCGCGATGGTCTTTTGATAATCCATAAACTCCGCCATGTTAAATCTACGGAACTCCCTCCTTCTTGAGCTAATTTTCTAGCCAGTTTTGCCTTATTCCTCCCTGGAAGTTTTCCCTTAGTATTACCATCAATATAATTATTGAAAACTACGTTGGAATTTGAGCTTGTAGGGGTATCTGGTGAAGAATTTGATGGACCTTGTGAAAATGGTGAAGAATTTGGTGTTGAGGGAGAAGAATTATATGGTGACTTTTCAGGTACTATTTGATTATTTGCTAAGTAATCGGGATTATATTTGTTCAAACCCTTCAAAATATGATAACAACTTTCGAAAGAAAACTGTTTACCATGTTTTCGTTTCCAATCTGTACGAACCTCTCTTTCAAAATCAACATCAGTCTGACCACTTTCCTTTCCTTTTCTCTTGGCTTGCATTATCAATGCAGCATAAGCGGCTACTTCCCGGTTGATTATAATGAAGTGTTCTGACAATCCTTTTGCATCACGACCATTGATGTTCATGGTTTGTTCTTCATATTTTTGAAATATATTATCCCACATGGTGTTACCATGTTGGTGTGCACCACCGATACAATCTTGGGTAAAAAAAACATAATTACGACAAATACATTCATCTTCTATCATGGTGTATTTTGCACCACGGACTCGATTCTTCTTACCTTTGCCTTTGCCTTGAGTTTGTGCTTGTGAATCCATTTTACAAGAAAATATAATTGTAGAGGAGTTGTGATAGTTTTAGATTTGAAAAAGATTGAGAAATTAAGAAATTCTAGAGAGTTTTAGAAATTCTGGTGTGAGTTGAAATGAGATTAAAATTAGGTATTTATAGAGGGGGGAAATTGTAGCCGTTAGATGAAGATCGATGAGCGATTATCAAAGTATCGAGGACAGCTTGACTGTCATTTGTCAATTGAATGACCATCGAACGACCGGTGTGACCATCGAGCGATGAAGACTCTATCGCTCGCCTGGAAACTCTGTCGTGTATGCCTATATGCTGAAATAACATATTGGCATATGAGTTAGGCGATTTGGCATACCCATAGTGGGTGCATATATGCCAAATACCATGTTTTGGCATGTGCATAGGAAGAGGCCTTAGGGTCAGTTTCAAGTGTGGCATGGTGTACGTGTGCCTAAGGAATGAATTTTTGCGTATATTTGGGACAAGTCACCAATCCGTATGACAAAGTTAAAAAAGAACGTGAGATCTAACGGCTGATCTTTGTCCATCAAAAAAATGGACAATTAGCATTTGGTTGGAAGTGCTCATACGGATTAAGAGGAGTGTGTGAGAAGTATGTGTGTTCTTTTGAGAAGTGTTTTTAAAGAAAATCATAAATTGTCCAATCAAAAAAGGCCACTTTCATAATACAAGTTGACATATCCGAGGTTAATGATGATCGAGTATCAATTTTGTTGGGTTAAGGTCTTCTTCTTTCAATGTTTTAAGTTCTAAATAGAAATCTAATGTGTGTATTTCCGATCATATGATTCGAATAAGACTTGATGACGAAATATATCAGTTTTGAACATCCCAGGTTCGAAGATTACTAGAGTTAGACCTGAGTTTCTCATTTGGATGAACTAAAGAAGAAATGTATCAGTTATGAACAACCCGGGTTCGAAAATTACTAGAGTTAGACCTGAGTTTCTCATTTGGATGAAGAAGAAATATATCAGTTATGAACATCCCAGGTTCGAAGATTACTAGAGTTAGACCTGAGTTTCTCATTTGGATGAACTGAAGAAGAAATATATAGTTATGAACATCCCAGGTTCGAAGATTACTAGAGTTAGACCTGAGTTTCTCATTTAGATGAATTGAAGAAGAAATATATCAGTTATGAACATCACAGGTTCGAAGATTACTAGAGTTAGACCTGAGTTTCTCATTTGGATGAACTGAAGAAGAAATATATCATTTTTGAACATCACGGGTTCAAAGATTACTAGAGTTAGACCTGGGTTTCTTGTTCGGATGAACTGAAGACGAAATATATCAGTTTTGAACATCACAGGTTCAAAGATTACTAGAGTTAGACCTGGGTTTCTCGTTCGGATGAACTGAAGACGAAATATATCAGTTTTGAATATTACATGTTCAAAGATTACTAGAGTTACACTTGGGTTTCTCCTTTGGATGAACTGAAGACGAAATATATCCGTTTCGTACATCACAGGTTCAAAGATTACTAGAATTAGACCTGGATTTCTCATTTGGATGAACTGAAGAAGAAATATAGTATTAGTTTTGAACATCACAGGTTCAAAGATTACTAGAGTTAGACCTGGGTTTCTCGTCTGGATGAACTGAAGACGAAATATATATCAGTTTTGAACATCACAGGTTCAAAGATTACTAGAGTTAGACCTGGGTTTCTCGTCCGGATGAACTGAAGCCGAAATATATCAGTTTTGAACATCACGGGTTCATAGATTACTAGAGTTAGACCTGGGTTTCTCATCCGGATGAACTGAAGACGAAATATATCAGTTTTAAATATCACAGGTTCAAAGATTACTAGAGTTATACTTGGGTTTCTCGTTTGGATGAACTGAAGACGAAATATATCAGTTTTGAATATTACAGGTTCAAAGATTACTAAAGTTACACCTGGGTTTCTCGTTTGGATGAACTGAAGACGAAATATATCAATTTTGAACATCACAGGTTCAAAGATTACCAGAGTTAGACCTGGGTTTCTTGTTCAAAGATTACCATGGTACAGGCAAAATCAAATCTAGACTAGATAGATGTCTTGTTAACAGTGAATGGATGTTATCCTATCCAAATTCTACTCTTCTCCATCTTCCCATTAAAGGTTCAGACCATGCTCCTATCTTATTAACAATGTATGCTAATCCTAGTAATTCTAGGAGATGCTGGAAATTTTTTGAGCATTGGCTTCAAAATGAAAATTGCAAAAATAAAATTTTGTCTGCCTGGAAAACTAACCTTTCAGGTTCTGCAGCTTTTCTCTTAACTGATAAGCTTTCTAATACAAGATGCATTCTTTCTAAATGGAGTAAGGAAACCTTTGGAAACATTCAGGCTAAGATTACCTCACTCCAGCAAGACTTGCTTCAACTTCAGGCTTCAGATTTTCAAGGCAACAATACTGTTCAAGTTAAAAATCTGGAAATTGAAATAGATAAGCTTAATGAGATCCAAGCTAGATCAAATATGCAGAAATCAAGAGATCATTTTTACAATGATATAGACAGAAATTCTAAGTACTTCCATACAAGAGTTAATCATATAAGAGTCAGAAACAAGATAGATTCCTTACTTGCTCCAGATGGCTCTTGGTGTCAAGATAGAGCTTCTATAGAGAATCTACTTATATCTCATTTCAAAAAAAATAAGCACTACTTCTCATCCTGTTGATGCTTATCATTTCCTTCAACACATTCTTTCTTCTATCTCTGACCAAGACAATGAAAAGCTCACTATAATTCCAGAAGATCTTGAGATATATGAGGCTCTTATGACAATGCAACCTTGGACAAGTCCAGGACCTGATGGCTTCCCACCAGGCTTTTATCAATCTCAGTGGCAGATAGTGAAGGATGATGTGTGCAAAGTGGTAAAATCCTTTTTCAGTTCGGGTTATTTGCTTAAGAAAATTAACAACACAAGTATCACTCTTATTCCCAAAGTCAGTGGTGCTCATAAGCCTGAGGATTACAGACCTATTGCTCTCTGTAATACTATCTACAAGCTGATATCAAAAAATTTAGCTCTCAGACTCAAACAACACATGATTCATATTATCTCTCCAATGCAATCTGCATATGTGCCAGGTAGATTAATATCTGAAAATATATGTCTAGTTCAAGAACTAGTGAAAGCAATGAAGAAAAAGGGGGGGGAGAACTGGTCATCTAGCATTGAAAATGGATATGTCTAAAGCCTTTGACAGGCTAGAATGGACTTTTCTAGATCAAGTCTTAAAACAATTTGGCTTCTGTGGGAAATTTTGTCACCCCATTAATCAGTGTATTAGTACCACCTCAACCGAGATCATGATTAATGGATCTCCCTCTCGCATCCTTCAATCCTACAAGGGTATCGGGCGGGAGATCCCCTATCTCCCTACCTCTTTATTCTAGCTATGGAAGCTTTTTCAAGGCAGCTGTATTATCTTGAAAGTACTAGACAATTGACTGGGATGAAGATCTCAAGATCTGCTCCAAAGATAAATCATCTTCTCTTTGCAGATGACTGCTTATTGTTCTGCAAGGCCAATCTGATTCAAACAAGGAAGTTACTTCAAGTTATTGAAGAATTCAGTGCTTGTTCTGGTCAGCTTATTAACTTTCATAAATCAGCAGTTTTCTTCAAGTAAAAATACAAGTACTTCTAGTGCACAAATTATCAGTGGCAATCTTCAAGTCAGACAGTTAAGTATCAATGAAGAAAAATACCTGGGACTTCCTTTTTTTGTGGGTAGAAATAAGAAAATCCCCTTCTCTAATCTGCAAAATAAAATGGAGAATAGACTTTCAAGATGGGTTGTTGTTAATGTTTCTGAGGCTGGAAGGTCAGTGATGATTAAGAATGTTACAAATGCAATTCCAGTTCATCACATGACCAGTTTTAAACTCCCAGACACTACTATTAAGTACTTAAACTCTTCTCAGCAGAAATTCTTGAGGAATAAGAATACAAACAAAGGAAGACCTGCAATTTCTTGGGAAAAGGTAAGTAAACCTAAAGAAGAAGGAGGCCTGGGTTTTAGAGATCTCAAGCTTTTTAATAGATCTTTACTAGCTAAATCTGCCTGGAAATTGTGCACAGATGAGACCTCTATGTGTGCTCTGTCCCTTAAAGCTAAATACTTCCCAGATGGAAAAGTTTTCAACATCAAAGAGAATCCTAATTCTACCTGGTCTTGGAGGAGCATAAGTTCTGAGCTCATGTTTATCAAAAATCACAGCTGCTGGAGTATTGGGAATGGTCATAAGATTTTGATTTGGAGTTACAGATGGATCCCAGACCTACCTGATCCTCCAAAACCCAAAGATGGTGCTGTTAACTATCAAAGTTATATATATCTTCATCAGTTATTCACTGATACTGGAGGATGGAATTACTCTCTGATTTTCTCTTTATTTGAAGCCACAACAGCCAGGTTAATTCTCAAGTTATCTATACATCCTCATTATGAAGATAGGTTGGTTTGGACTTTAGAAAGAAGTGGAAAGTTCACGGTGAAATCTGCTTATCGGAAAATGTTTGAAGATCAAAATGTTGGACAATCTTTAGATCAAAGGATGAAGAAAATTTTCAAAAGAATGTGGAAGCTTCCACTTCTCCCAAGAATATTACGATTCTTCTGGAAATGTCTTCTTGACATACTGCAGACAAGAGATAAGTTGTTTTATGCCATTCAGGATGGTATCTATGACTGCCCAATGTGCTCTCAAACCCTGGAAACGTCTTCGCACAGTATCCTGCACTGCAATGTTTCAAGAGCAGTATGGTTTGCTGTCCTTGGTATTCATATTCAAGATGATGAACATTTGGTGAACTGGTTCAAGATCTGGTTTGATAAACTAGCAGCTAACCTCATTCATCAAGAAGATATCTGCAAAATAGCAATAGTAGCCTGGTGTTTATGGAATACAAGATGTGACACTGTTTTCAAGGGTTTAAAGATTTCTTTAGATTCACTCATTCACAAGTGCAAGCTAGAAATTGAGTTGTTTCAGAAGAATTCTCCAAAACAGTCCTCACAATCTTCTAAACAGTGTAGATCTAACATACACTGGAGTCCTCCTCCTTTAGATACTTTTAAAATAAATGTAGATGGCTCCTTTAATTACAATACTAAAAATGGGGGCATTGGACTTATATGGCGTGATTTTGCAGGTATCCACAGGGGATCAAAATGCTTCCACTTAGAAACGGCGTGGAATCTGGAGCATGTAGAATGCAAAAGTCTATGGGAAGCTGTCAAGTGGGCTGAAGATATGCAACTAGTGAAAGTTTTCTTTGAACTAGACTCCCAAGTTGTAGCAGATGCAGTAAACAAAGACAACACTTCTGTGGACTGGAGGATACAAAACATGCTCCTAGATATCAAATCTTTTTTCTCTAGGAATAAGTCTTGGCAATGCAACTATGTACCCAAGGAGAAAAATAAGATAGCAGACATATTAGCTAAGTTTGCTAGAACTTCTTTTATTAGTAGTGTTTGGTTGACATCCGCCCCGAATGTATCCTTTATCAACTTCGGAAGATGCAAAATCAGTAACCTCGATTCCTAATCAATACATCTCTTGTTTCAAAAAAAAAAAAAAAAAAAATACCAATTTTGAACGTCACAGGTTCAAAGATTAGTTAGACCTAGGCACTTGAGAAATCATCCTGCAGAACACCAAAACTGCAGACAACAAAAAGCTGAAAATTTTTATAGAAGTTTTGTAGTTTCTGTACATAGACAAGGCAGTTCACATACACCAAACAAAATTTAAAGGAAATGTACACAAAACTTTCATATCTTGATGTTGCAAATGATATGAAAGAGGCTAGCAATGATATACAATATTGAATGAACTTGGCGTGATTCGAACACACATCTTCTGACGGGAGGTCAGATGTGCTACCATTGCACTACAAGTTCGGCATTTGAGCACGCAAATACTGGAAATTTTGTTTAAAAAGTCAAATATCCAGGAAAGCTAAGAAATCCTTGCACAAAACAGTCAGAATAAGTCAGTATTTGCTTGTGTGCATTGTCTAAGTAGTTCTATTAAAGTTATACTGTAACCTAAGTCTAAGTTGATGACCCACCGGCAATGGTCCAGGTGCAAACATAGTCTGTCAAGAATAGGATAACCCTGTCACAGAGAGTACCTTTCTTGACTGGGCAACGACACCTGTAGCAGCTGCACTCACAGTTCTGAAATGACCCATTTATGGCTTCCCTTGCAGCCAGCTGCTGCCACTGCTTGTCCCTATAAAGGTTTGCATATCAAAAATGCATAAGCTATTAGTGCATCCATGAATATTTGGAATGGGAAATATAATAAAGACCTCAGCATAGTGAATGTCAGATAAGCAGTTTAAAAATGGGAAATAGAATAAAGACCTCATCATCGAAATGCTAAACCGCTAACCCGGCTGCCTATATACTCCATTTTGAGGATCAAGCATAACATAGTTCAACTACTTAGAAATTATTATACAAGCAAGGTCGATTGGTCAAGTCAGACCAATGAGTTAACACAGCCAGGTCAGGTCAGAACTAAGTCAGAGTCAGCTAAGCTGACTAGTCTAATTGCCAAGGCCTGAGCCATTTTGCACGGCCTCAACTGTGTTGTACCATGATTGCCCTTCATCAGTGGCACATATCCTAGGCATTCCTCTTCAACCCTTCACTGCAGCCACCAGCTTGTTCTCAAGTTCAGCATAAACCATCACCACAACGACCCTACTAAATCATCACCAGTGCCCTATAAACTCTTCTCAGGACCCCATTTTCCTTCAAAACATCTTAGCTATTGACATACACAGCCAACAGCCATAGCCAACAGTTCAGGTCCACCATTGCCTAAATCCATTCTGTCACAGCTTTCTCTTTCAGCTCAAACTACACACTGCTACCAGTAAACAATTCTTAACAGCAATATCCGCTTACTTATTGCATCACTGAGCTTCTCTATTACTTCCATGACTCACTGTCACATTATCTGCAATACAACTCACCAACTTCTCCAAAGCAGCACAGACTCCAGCCTTTCATCCCTGCATACCACCAACACCTAGCTGCTCTAGAACTGGTCATAGACACAATATCTCAGCACCAACACTTTCTGCAATTGCTTCACTTCCAGCTGCAACTCACTAACACCAATCTCATATCCTTGTTTGCTCAGCATCCATCACCTGCAATTTTATTGCAGCCAAACATCTGCTCAGCACTGTCAAGGCTATTGCAGAACCATCATCCCGAGAATTTCAAAATCTTAACTATCACGAGCCTGCAATTCCATATATCACATTAAATGTAAAAAGTAAAACAAATTTCAGTTTTGTTTCAATAGTAGGAATTGAGAGCTTAAGACCATTCACACCCCTAACTACTAAAAAGACAGAGTTATAAGCACAGTAAATAGCTTAGTTTTTTCAACTGCACTAGGATATATGACTCCATCTGTTCCTTTGTGGCCTTCCATCTGACTGCCAGGATGCAATCTACAACTACTCCATCTTGTAATTGACATAGTCATCAATTTGGAAAATAAATGATTAAGTTTCAGTGACATTTGTGGATATCTGCGCCTTGCACTACCGATAACTTCTTTCCATGTCTCTAGTAAGGAGTCTAACTTATCTGAGACACCCTCGTTGTACTGGACAAAGCATGGAACAAACAGTAATTTACAATAATTACACTAAACTCAAAGGTTGGTCCAAATATTAAATTGACAAAAATTTTATAAATCCATACCTTCTCTGTTCCCAGTTTCACCAACACAAGATGAATTTCTTTGTCCACAATATGCATATGCGCAAAATTTCTGCAGTTCTTTAGAACTGCATCCGGAAGCTGATATAGGAAAACAGAAACCCAATCAGGTCCTTCATTTGAAATTGTTTGGCTGGAATGCTACTAATGCTGAAGACCTTTTGAATTCTATAGAGACAGATTGTATCGGTGGTAATTGAGGCCTTGATGCAACAAATATTGCTTAGGTAGGTATCACGATGTTTGGAAACGACCATTATAACATCACAAGGGGTCATTACCGTGGTAAAGGCTATAACACGATCAAGACACTAACTATCAACAATGATTAAGATGCATACCGTAAGAGCAAGAACTTTGACTTTCGGATTATTACTTTTAAGCCGCTTCTTAATGCCTTTAACAATATCCTTGATTTGCCTGATGAACCAAAAATGAATTTGAGAATATTGATCGAAACAAGCATATTGCAGTAGCAGATGTATACTCAGGCTAAATCTCCATACAAAAAAGCAAAAACACACACACAAAAAAAAAAAAAACTCGGGAAATATTATTCAGAGCACAAATAGGAATGAGCGAATGCTAAACATTTGGAATATGTAAACTGAAATTCAGCATCTCATCAAATTTTTTAAGAATATGAATCATCATTTGTGCATTTTGGATCTTCGTTGAAACAGGGTTCTAAATTGACATTCGCTGGAATGCAAAACTGTAAATGATTTGTGCATTCTGCTCTTCGTTGAAACAGGGTTCTAATACTCAGATTATGAATATGGCAAATACAATTTTCATGAGGACACCCCACTATATGACTTTACAAAAGTAATTAAGTTGTTTCACCCATTGTGATTGGCCAATTTTGCACTCTTTAATGAATATCCTTTAAACCAAGAGATGCAAGTGTTTATGCTAAAATAAGTTCATGCAAGAAAATGACAATATCTACATATGAAACATGAAAAAAAGGATGGAACTCATAGTGCAGGACATCCACAATCCAAAAGGTGTCTCTGAATTATAATATGTACACATATCTTCCTTCCCTTCTGTTTTGAGCTTGCTCAGGCAACTTTATCAACAGATGAAATATAGAAATTTCCTACCAGTAACACAATTGTTTTCCTTTGACACATCTTTCAGACCAGTATTGTTTGAACATATTGTTTTACTATCTATTAATTTATCAAATGATTCAAGACCAGTTCAGCAAATCTAGTATATAAGCATGCTCCACAAATAAATTATAAAAATTTTAAAAACCTGTGCTAACCATGACCTACAGAGAACCATGAGTTAATCTAGTCAGCTGGAAAAAGAAAATCCCAATTAAAGGGAGAGATTTTTTCCAATTTTGAAAACCCAAATAAATTACAAATAATCAAATCAGAGAGTGAAAATCTAAAAAGAAAAAATTTTTTAGCAATAGAGTAAAATCAAATTAGCAATCAGGGTAAAAAAAAATCAATTCATGCAAGTGATCTAAGAACCAATTCATTCCGAATCACATACCTCATTGAAGACTAAGAGAACCTAATCTTATCTTCTTCGGCATCATGATGAATTTGAGTTAAATCCATCCATATGAATACCTAGGGCATATCGAAATAATCATTATCTTCAATTTCAGGAAGTGGAGAAGAAATTTGAGGTGTTAGGTTCAGGAATTGAAGATGAAATTTGAGTTCTTAGGTTTTGCACTTGTTAATGGCGGCTGGTACTTTGTTCTTAGAGAAAAAAAGAACTGAGTTCAGAAATATTGAAATATGTTTGGGGTTTGTACGAAACAAGCTCAGAAATTTTTTTGACGACTTAACTTTCGACCTGCAATTTTTACACCCTCAGGCGTGTAAATGGCGGAATGAGAACAGATGAGGAGGAAGATAAAGACTTTCCATTGTCTCTAAACTGTGTCGGTAGAGAAATGGCCTTGTATTTGTCAATAGTCTAATTTTTCACTAAGTCATGATCTTTGACTTGGTCTTGGTAGTTGTCTTATTTGTTTTATTAATATTAAGGAAAAGAAAATAAATTTTGATTAATTAGAAATATAATGCATGTGTTACATTTGTCTAACTGTTGTTATGTTTGTGACTAGAGAAATCCTTAAGAGTTGTAAAATTGGGGTGGTTTTTGGTTGAGAAAAATTATTGGGTGGAAGTATCAATTTGGATTATAAATGTTGGTATACAAATCATCCTCAACAATTATTATCGTTACTGATTTCCTTCTTAAATATTATCACGATTCTAAAATATTTCCACAGTTATATTTGTTACAAGAACTATAACAGGTGTATTAGTGACTGAAAATTATTCTGTGACAACCTACACTGTGAGAAAATCATGGTTTTGGTGTAGTGCCTTCTTGACCTCTCAACACCCTTTATATAGCTAACAGGTCCGAAATCCGATTAAATCCAAGAATTATTCTCGGTTACCTCAACCAAAAGTTACGGGATTTTACATCCTCCTGATTCCTCTGTACGCGTGTTTGAGCTATCAAATTTTTCCAAAAATAAAAGAACCCAACTATAGATAGAGTTCCCTTCCCTTAATAATACACGCACCTGCCAAATATGGTTAAAGAGAATCCTGAAACTTCCTTCACCTCTGTTTTGCTTGAACTCGACGAAATCTCCCTTTATTTTCGAATCTGGGTCCTATATCAATCATGTTTAGTATTAACAGGATCATATCCATCAAAATCCACGTCCAACTCCGACTAAATCTCGTCCAAAATCCTGCCAGGAAACTTCGCAGGTGAAAGTCCACTGTTTCACTCCAACCCGATGATACAGCCCATTCTAATCGATCCAAACGCTCGTACCAACTCTGTTGTGCTATAACAGGTCCAGCCCAACGAAAATCAGCCATTGAATCTCCATAGAAATCGCTCAAAACTCCAACCATAAATCTGCTTGTGAGCTGATTTGTTTTCCCGCCAAAACAGATTTGAATTTTGGGGAAGAAGTTGGTCGCCCCCTATCCTGGCTGGGGTGTAAATAACACATGCCTTGGGGGTGTCCCTTATTAATTTGGTACCCCTTATCCATAGTGAGAGTCCGAATGGCGGGTGTCCTCCGGGCGCTTTTACCAACTTTTCGAGCCGATTTTTCCAAAAATGTTTATTTGCCAAAAATACCTACACACGCGTAAAACACCATAATAAGTACAAAATGAGCACTATCAATATAAAAAATCGAGACAAATATGACACAAAAATGCGTCCATCAAATACCCTCAAACTTATTATTTGCTAGTCCTTTGGCAAAAATAAAATAAAAATAAAATCCTAACTCACTGTCGCAGGCATCGTCAATTGCATTTAGCGTATGCAATAAGCCTTTAAACCCCTAGGTGGCCCTAGTGGCCGAGTTATAGTCTCGGGAGGGTTTACAAGAGGTATACCCACAAAACCTTTATACTCCAGACCTTAGCTATCTACGCAGAACCTTGGAAGGCACTAAAGAATCTCCTTGGTTGGCATACTTATTGACTAAAGAATCTCCTTGGTTGGCATACTTATTGACTACAGGAGGAAGTACCCTGATGCGAAATTCCAATTGATGTACACGAGTTTGCACTCAAGCATACTAAAATTCATATATAAGTCACAGAGCTCTACTCAGATAGTTTCTGGACATTATAACCGGAATCAACCAATCACATGGATAGATTATGAGATGGATATATAAAAACATAGATGGTTTTGATGTTGACTAAGGTGAACGGTGTTTCCCATATCTGTCTGAAGGCCACTGCCAAAATAAACCTATCCTAATGGATTGAGATACTAGTCTGGACTAATATCAACACACTGGCATATACAAGGGAACCAGTGGTCGATAATCCTAACTCTAGGTCAACTCAGCTGGCATATACAAGGGTACCAGTGGTCGACTTTATTGAATTTATTCCGGTTGGTTTGGTGGTCTGGTCTCAAATTTATTTATTTTTTTATATATTTTTTTTTGAATATCTCAATCACTCTATTTCACCCTAGCAGTGGTAACAACTTGATTCGTGAGCCCCACCTAATCACTTAGAGAAACATATTTTAACGAAAACAAAATAAAAATAGAAGTGAAAAGGATTCCACGAGATATGGCGAAACTACCATGTTTTTTCTTTAATTCTAACACCTGAGCTCTGTGCTTTTATGAATAGACTCTTTAGATGTTTCCATCTAATCAGATTGGTTCCTCAACTCCTACAACCAAAATGCTTCCATCCACTTAGATTGGTTAGTGCCATAACATAAATTTCTAAGCTCCGGAGTTTAATAATGCAACTAAAAGTTTCTCCCATACCCCCAAACTTAAATCTAACATTGTCCTCAATGTTCTAAAGATAAAATTAAAAGCATGAACAAGGAGAAACTGTTACCATTTGAAGCAAAAAGTGTTAAGGAAAGATATTACCGTGTTGCATGAGCATGGGTTACCTCTCAAGAAGTGCTAAATTTAACGTCTTCAGCCAGACTAAGAAATGATTAGTCACCTTATAAAATCATAAAGTAATAGCCGGAATTTCTATGGGTCATCAAAACCAAATAAAGCTACCACAAATAAAAGGAATCTGCAACATGCCAAGAAAATGAACAAATAAAGCATACCCTTGTCTAGTTTCCTGTTTAAGACAACTACATCTAGCTGTAGTTCAGGTTCAGGCTCTATGAATGGGTCTAAATAAATTTCTTTGGGCAGCATTTCCTCATAAATAAGATCCGAAAGATCAGGTTCTAAGGTCTGGAAAAATTTAGAAGCACACAATAATAACCTGAATAATTGAGGATCATCTAAGTCAATCATATTTGACTCACAAAGTTGACCATAATGAGAGTGGTGGTCATTCTTAAGCAAACGTGTCAATTCTATTTTCCTAAAATAATTAGGTTTAGTCTCAGAACTTAATAACTGACACATTTGGAATTTAAATATTCCCATAATTGGAAGAAAAAATTTTGGTGGGAAAACAAAATCAACGGGTATCACGGACTGGGTAAACCACATCAACCAGAGGATGGGTTTCTAATAACTGAACTTCCTTATGGACATCACTAGGTTCAGGAAAACGTGTATGAAGAGAATCTTTTAAAATGGTTGAGGCACATATGTCAAGTCCCAAGTGAAGGATCTCTGTAAGAGCTAAAGGTAAGGCACAAGGAGAATGATAATCACCCCCAAACTTAGAGTTTTGGGTGTCTCTAGATATACTAGCTACAATTTCCCTAATTTCTAGATCATCGGAATCCTGAAAATGGTCAATTGCTTCTTCTAGGTTATACTCAGGTGATGCATCCTCACTCAAATTTAAAAGCTCTACGAGTTCATCTTCTTCGTCTAAGACTAATGTTTCTAAATCGCTAGACTCTAAAACAATATTCTCAGAATAAACTCGTTCCTCTAAACCATTATCAGCTTCATAAAAAGGAAATTATACATCGTCTAAAACAGTATCTCTAGTCAAATCCTCGTCCTTTTGAATAGGTGAATAATTGTTAAAATTATTAGGATCTGAACCAGAAATAACATTATTTTCTTGAAGGTCAATATTTGAAGTAACAAATTCCTGATTATTATGCCTACATATTTCAGATTCTTCATCGACACTATCCTCGTCATAATCATCATTATAATAACATGAAAATGGTCGAACCTCATCTAAAAAAGTAGTGCTACCAATTCTAACCTTGTCATCATGATTATGTGAATATCTTCATTTTCAAAGGTACTATTTGAAACGCTATATTGGAAATTAAGATTATTTTGGCGAGTTATTTTACGGGCCTCTAACAAAATATTCTGAGTCGACTCACATGACTTCCTGATTGAATCTAGGAAAGAAATTTCACTCGTTGCATTGCTTTCGTCCATAACTAAGTTATTCATTTCTGCTAACTTACGTGTTGACTCTAGTAGAGAGGAATTTTGCTCGTACGACCAGTTGGCGTGTGGATAGTAATTGGGCTCACCATGGTATGGACCATAACCTTCAAAGGTTGATGTTCCCAACCATTATTCACATTATGGTCAAAGTAGTAACGTCCATTTTGAAACTCAGTAGGATATTCGTTGTATTGGCTATTGTAATACCAGTTCGACATTCTATTGCAGGGGTGTGAGTTGTCACACAAAATAAAACCCACTGACATGGGATTCGTGGGTGGATATAGTCTTACCTCCAATAACAGACGGGCGATGAACCGTTGAAGTCGACTCAGGCCACCGACTCCTATGTCAGTGTACGAACCCGAGGGGCCGAGACAGTATCGTAACTGTCGTCCTTCCATGCAAACAGTTTATATTTAATTTTTAACCCTTCCTTAGGGTTTCAAAAATAATGTCCAAGTTCAAAAATAAAAATGTCCAAAAAGGAAAAGAAAATTTAAAAAAAATAAAACCATATTTACATTTTCTAAAAATAAAACAAAATAACATATACAAAATCTTCTTCTTCACTCCTTTCAGATTCCTCTTTTCTTTCCTTATTTAGCGATGCTTTCCTTTTATAGCACTTTTTCTTTCCTTGTAGCTTCGCTTCAAATCTGAAAAGAATCGAAAAACACCAAAATGCGTAAAAAATAACAAAAAATAATAAAAATATACCTAAAACAAATCTAAATACAAGTCCGCGTCGGCGGCGCCAAAAATTTGATGTAGTTTTTACAATGGTAAGAATAGTGGTTCGTTCAAAGACTTGTGAAGATTCGTTTTAGACTTAAATTAAAATAGAAAACTTAATCAAAGTTGTTATCAATATCTTAAAAAGCACCGAGACTCAGGATTCCACCAATCTCCAATTTTTATGTGATTTTATCTAATCAACATTCATGCAACTCTTTACGTTTAAAGTGATTCTAATATTTTGCAAAGGTAGATTTTTAGAATAACAATTGTATTTCGAAAGCATAGAATATCAAAAACCTAGGTCTAAGCATAGTCTATCAAGAGAAATCACAATTGCTTAGGAAACATCATTCAATCAATTCTCAATCCAGGCAAATAATCTTAAAAGAGATTGCAAAAATTAATTAAAATAGAAATTACCACACACATCATGGAACATTGGCTTCCTCCGTCGCCTCGGCAATGGGGTTTAGTTCCTCATATTAACCACTTGCTCAAAATACATGTTTGTTGCTCAAAAGTTGATTAAAAAGAAGAGAAGGTATAAAACAGCGTGTTTGTAACAGATATAATTGTTACAGAACCACTGTTACAAAGAACCCTAACACAGAACTGTTGCGAACTGGAATTAATTGTTACAAAAATTTTGACAAATGGTATTGAGTTTGAAAGAAAAGGCCACGGGTTCTGCGACTTTCCTTAAGTGTTGTTCTCTGTTCTTCTTCCTCCTCTCACCTGTGTTCTCTGCAACTCGACTGTGTCTTTCTGCAAGCTTCCAAAATCTCCCCAAAGTGTACGTAACCCTTCTTGACCTCTCAACACCCTTTATATAGCTAACAGGTCCCGGAAATACGATTATATCCAAGAATTATTCTCGGTTACCTCAACCAAAAGTTACGGGATTTTTCATTCTCCTGATTCCTCTGTATACGTGGTTGAGCTATCAAATCTTTCCAAAAACAGAAGAACCCAACTATAGATAGAGTTCCCTTCCCTTAATACTACACGCACCTGCCAAATATGGTTAAAGAGAATCCTGAAACTTCCTTCACCTCTGTTTTGCTTGAACTCGACGAAATCTCCCTTTATTTTCGAATCTGGGTCCTATACCAATCCTGTTTAGTATTAACAGGATCATATCCATCAAAATCCATATCCAACTCCGACTGAATCTCGTCCAAAATCCTGCCAGGAAACTTCGCAGGTGAAAGTCCACTGTTTCACTCCAACCCGATGATACAACCCATTCTGATCGATCCAAACGCTCGTACCAACTCTGTTGTGCTATAACAGGTCCAGCCCAACGAAAATCAGCCATTGAATCTCCATAGAAATCGCTCAAAACTCCAACCCTAAATCTGCTTGTGCGGTGGTTTGTTTTCCCGCCAAAACAGATTTGAATTTTGGGGAAGAAGCTGGTCGCCCCCTATCCTGGCTGGGGTGTAAATAGCACATGCCTTGGGGGTTCCCCTTAGTAATTTGGTACCCCTTATCCATAGTGAGAGTCTGAATAGCGAGTGTCCTCCGGGCGCTTTTACCAACTTTTCGAGCCGATTTTTCCAAAAATGTTTATTGGCCAAAAATACCTACACACGCATAAAACACCATAATAATTACAAAAATGAGCACTATCAATATATAGAATTGAGACAAACAGGACACAAAAATGTGTCCATCACTGGGGTCTCTCCCTTCACATGTGATAATGTGTGTAACTTCACCCATAGGCATTCTATCTCTAACGCAGTTACTCGTAAACACAATAAATTAAATATCTATCCAAATGCGTTACTCATGGATAACGTTTGGGCATATTGGATTTTTCGACCTTAGGCAAGTTTGGAGGTGACATAGTGATATTCTTGAAAAGACTGAAGAATTGTTTCGCTAGTCATGATGTTAATGCTAGAGTAGGTAGTTTTCTTTTTCACAGAATAAAGAAAGGTGTTGGAGCAGAGCTTGTTGCTAGGCTCCCAACCAACTCCTTGTAAAACGCTTTTATATAAGGAAAAAAATTAAATAAAGAAAATATAAATAAAAACTCTAAATTATATTAATAATAAAAACAAATTGTGATCGACATGACTAACCGAGACTTAACAACTGAACAATCTTATAAACATCAAAGCTAAGAAAAAAACAGTTACAATGGTGATTCCTCAATTGAGTTCTAATTGTTCCATGAAACATCAAAGATGAAGTAGCTACGTTAAATGGCCAATTTTGGTTTGGAAATAAAGCCAAACCTATAGAAAACCTACATTTACCAGAAGTGTTATGAAGATTTAGAGATCTAACCATTTTTCAGGGTTTCAATCAAGAACATAGTAACAAAAGTAACACATGCGATCATCATGGATCTAAATCTGAATCACCGGAAATTAGTCTAAATTGAAATCGGAAACTTGGTCTGAAAATTGATTGTTGTTGTTGCAGTAGATGTTGTTGAAGATGAAGAGGATGTTGAACATGATCTTGTTGCTGAAGAAAATCATCAAAACTCCATTGTAACATGATCTTATTACTATAATGACAGATATCAAACTACTCAAGAAATTTTAAGAAGTAAGAGAGGTTTTAATGTAACTTACATCCTCACATCAACTTCATTTTAATGGTGCAGATCTGAGCAAAAAATTGTTTCACACCACTTGGATCTTCAGACTTCTTTTTTGAGGAGGGAGATAGGGTTTTCATAGTTATTGACATGGCTGGTGACAATTGCACATCAAGTAACAAGACATGTTGCATGGTGCCACATTACAGGGTAGATCCCAATTCCCTACACTTGTAAACCAACAGTTCTGGGCTCTTTAATGTAAGCCCCGTCCAAAGTTAATTATATTTATGGCTGATTAGCATTTTTATTCAAAAGCTATATTTCCTAGTGATACCAAGAAAAGAAAAAGATGCAATACTATATTTAGTATTTACATTTCTCCTCACATCTATAATTTCATACAACAATCCAATGGATATTACAAATAAAAGGCCCTAACACTATCAACACCTTGTTCTGTTTTCTTTTTTTGATCCTTGTAGATAGTCAGGAATGAACTTATCCATCACCAAAATAACCAAACCTAGAAAATATTGTACAGATGACACTCAAACTTCAATGGGAGTTCACTTCGGCAAAGCAAATCTGGCCTCATGTGTTACCTAGTATGCCACCTCCAGCAAACCCACCACTACACAATCAACAACAACCATCTCGATAGGTTGGTTCATCCCTCACTTCGAATTGATTAAGATATATTACTGTCACGCTCATAACTGAAACATGGGAAATGCTAATTGTTAGAGCATTGCTCGGTTGGACCCACAAACGTCGGTATGTCAAGTTTGGTTGTCAATTTTAATTCCAAAACTTGTAGTCGTTTGATTTGATTACTAGAGTAAACTTCTTTAGGTTAATGTTGATGGTGGATTTTCTTTAGGTTAATGTTGATGGTGGATTTTTGACGAAGAAGAAATCATAGTTTTGTATGTCTCTGACCCGGCATCAGAAGTATAACATTCATATTTTATATTCCGCAAGAGAATTAAAATATGATACTCTTGTTGCAGGCATCTCATGTTGATCATGTAGTCTCTTCAAAGCATAAATATATATTTGTAATATTAGAGCCTCGCACGACTGAGCTTTTAATATTTTATATATTTTAGTATTTATACTGTGTGACTTAGTATCCATTTTTGTATTCAAAACTCACTTTATTGAGGTCTCAAAACACCACTAGTGCTTGACACTTCTCGAAGGTTTTATAATTACACATAATATATATTCACAACCGGTATGGTGTTACCACCATTTTTGCCCCGTTCTCAAATAAATATAATGCTCCTAGACAGATTGCCTGCTAGTATAGAGCGATTTACAACATTCTAGTGCTAGGCCAATCAAAATCTATTAATTTATAGGCTTTCTCAGCTGAATTCTATAAGTTTATGATGAATATTCGCCTTTCGGACATATGGGCTACCACTTGGTAGCGCCGAAAAAATGACGTGGTGTAAATAACAATAATGGTCTTAAGAACATATCAAATTATGGACCTGAGCATATGATCAAAAAAGGAAAAAAAATAATAAAACAAAGAAACAATTAAAAAAGGGGGAAACTTGTGGGACCGATGCATGGCCGGCCGGCGCATGGTCACTCCCCCACTCCCTTATATCGTCTAAATATTATTGTGTTATTATTTTAACTAGGTGCTTTGCCCGTGCGTTGCACGGGCCTAAGTTTATCTTTCTGGGATATGAAGTGTTTTTTTTTTTTTGTACCACCTGTTAACTTTTACTGCTGGACTCTATTTACCACCGCTTTACACCTAAATCCTTGAAATTGTTGGAAAATCTTTCTGCTATTGTATAATTGATCTTTGTAGGATAAACTAAGACTTTCCAGAAGATTGGGAATTATCTCAAGGATGCCACATAAAAGAATTTCAAAAATAAGTTAGACTCAACACCCTTCACGAAGAAGGATCTAAAAACTATAATTTAGAAGAAAATTAAATTCCTCTGGGAACTCTAGTTAATCTCATCTCAAATCACTGTAGTTTAATATTTTTGGCCTGGCTAAATTGGGGCCTACTGTGATTAATTGGGGCATATGGATTTCTTCATCCACTCAATAGAGAATGATAAGGGGTGTCTAATGGGTATTAAAGTACTAGATTACCCTTATACATTCTTAATAATTCCTGAAACAAATTCTAAAATCTAAATCTTTTCTATTAACAATCCTCAATCAAAAATTAAAACCCAATTCATCAAAATAAAAAACTAAAACCTTATCACAAACAACAATTCAATTCTCTGTTTTTTGGTTTTTGAAAAAAAAAAAATCGGCGACAAACAAATTCGAGTGATTGAGTTAACTCCCTTTAATCCGTCCTTTAGAGAAACTCAACAATGATTTAACCATGAATCTCTGAAATTTCTTGATGACGCAATTGGGGGATATGGGAATTAATTGGGGGATATAGCTACAGGACAAAAACGGTGTCCCAATAGCAGTGCAGGTGACCCCCTATGTAATTATTTTTTTAATTCCTAATCTAGCCCCCACTAATCAGGATTATTGATTAATTATAATTAGTAAAATGTTAAGTATTTGGGGGATAAATTAGTGTGTATTTATTTTTATTTGAATTTGTGTGGGTTAGTTGAGAGTAGAAGGAGGGAAAATGTTTTTTGAGTGGAATTTTTTTTTTTGAAAATGAAAGATGATTGTGATGAGAGAATTACTAATAAGAGGTTGAAAATTTGATTCTTTTTTCTTTGAATCCACCATTGTTGCAGCTGAAAAAGCTTGGTGCCGGCATGGTATTCAACCAAAAAACCATGCCGGCATTTGCTGGAAATTTTCATAAATTGTTTGCCACTATCGGGGGGGGGGGGCGTAGCACGGTTATCGATTTTCGAGCATCCAGGAACTACTTAGGCATGGTTTTTGCTTAAATTTCTATACTAGGAACATGATGAAAAGTATCCGAGAAAATTGATTTTTTTTCGACTTAACTACCGGCATTGATAGATTTATATCGAGCATGCGGCATTTAGTTCCGGCATTGAATTTCATCACTTAAAGCACGGTCTTCATAATTTCCGACATGTTCTTCATCAGCGTGGTCTTCATCCTAAATAACCATGCCGGAACTCACTTCGGTGTGGTCTTTATCCTAAATTTCTATGCCGGCACATGATGAAAAGTATTCAGAAAATTGATTTTTTTTCACTTGACTACCGGCATTAATAGATTTATATCGAGCATGCCGGAATTTAGTTCCGACATTGGATTTCATCACTTCCGGCACGGTCTTCATCATTTCCGACATGTTCTTCATCACTTCCGGCGTGGTCTTCATCCTAAATAACCATGCCGGAACTCACTTCCGGTGTGGTCTTCATCCTAAATTTCTATGCCGGCACATGATGAAAAGTATTCGGAAAATTGATTTTTTTCACTTGACTACAGAGGCATTAATAGATTTATATCGAGCATGCGAATTTAGTTCCGGCATTGAATTTCATCAATTCCGGCATGGTCTTCATCACTTCCGGCGTGACCTTCATCATTTCCGACATGTTCTTCATCACTTACGGCATGGTCTTCATCACTTCCGGCGTGGTCTTCATCATTTCCGACATGTTCTTTATCATTTCCGACATGTTTTTCATTACTTCCGGCAGAGAAGGAGAAGAGAATTTGAAAGGAAATGGGGAAAATTTAGAATTTGAAAGAGAATGGGGACCATTTGGGTTTCAAAGTTTTAACCCTAAAAAGATTAATAAGAAGTGGAGATGGAAATGGGGAATATGATTTTGTTTTTTGATTTTAAGTTTTTTGATTTTTATTTTGAGGGAAGGGTGTTTTAGTATTTTTGCCCCCAAAAGTCACCCCTTAGCACACACCATGGGTTGGGGGAAGTAATTCATATCCCCCAATTAGTTTCTATATCCCCCAATTGCGTGTTCAATTTCTTCATCTAATTTTCCGAAAAATCAACCCAGAATCGGTTTATATGTGCCCTAGAATAAACCGATTGTAGTTGATGTTACCAGGAATCGATTTTTGGTGTATACATACGTAAACCGATTCTGGGTTGATGTGATGAACATCAACCACAATCGGTTTATTCTAATGCACACATAAACCGATTATGAGTCCAAGTTTGAATTTGTAGAGAAATCAAGAATCGGTCTTTATGTGCCTCACATATAAACCGATTATGTGAAAAATCAAGTCTTTTGCATGTTTTTTTTGCTAGAATCGAATTATGTGAAAGACCACATAAACCGATTCTAGTTAACCCATTTTTTTCTTCTAGTTAACCCATTTTTTTCTTCTAGTTAATACTCGATCACAAAATGAGTATGAAATCATACTTGATTTTAGTTCGAGTACAAGTGAAAATGCGTATGATTTTGCACCCAATTTGAAAACGAGTATAATTTTATACTAGCATGACTTCTCAAACGATTTGAAAATGAGTATGAAATCATACTCGAATTGAAAACGAGTATGACTTCTCAAACAATTTGAAAATGAGTATGAAATCATACTCGAATTGAAAACGAGTATAATTTTATAACGAGTATGACTTCTCAAACGATTTGAAAATGAGTATGAAATGATACTCATTCTTAACTCGAGTATATGTATGGAGTAGAATAGATGTTAGTTGTATTTGATGTTTAACAACACATAATTTGGAGTAGAATAGATGTTAGTTGTATTTGATGTTTAACAACACATAATTTCCCGATCAATTTTTTTTTTTACCAGAATCGGTTTATGTCCATATAAACCAATTCTGGATAATCGGTTGATTTTCATGTCTATATAAACCGATTCTAGGTAAAAGCAAATTTCAAAAAAAAATTGTATGTTTTTGAAGTTATAATCGGGTGATACTAATGTCAACATATACCGATTCTTGGTTGGGGTTCTTAAAAAAAATTCAAATTTTTAATTTTTTTCATGTTTTGATGATTCATTAACACAAATTAATTTCACATCTAACACGATTTTTTTACTACTAATCAACTAAATTAACGCTAAGTAATCAAGGGCAAATTAGGCATTAACTAAAATAGTTGGAAAGGGGTTTCTAGAGATTACTTCTTAATGACTCTTTTTGTCTTGTAGTCGTAGGCCCAAATTTAGCCAGGTATTTTTGGGTAAGGTTCTAGTCATAGCTTTTTCATTTTCAGTTCTCATACTTTTTTCACTTATAATCTTTTTATTTTCCGTTCACTCTTTATCTTCGCAGGCTCCTCCTCAAGTATATTAACCCAAACACCTACCATCTCACGACCTCCACATACTTATTCTCGGACAGTCTGTTTAACTAATTTCCTCTTAAAAATTATGTCTCGGTTGTTTAGAGTTCATAGTCCATAACCTCTAAATCTTGTTCCACATAAAATACCATAGCAGTAATAGAGAATGTTAACTTAATGAGTTCCCAATATACAGATAATTGGTTGGGCCGTCTTTCTTTTTCCAACTGATATCGGGTTAGTATTGATACATCTAATCATAGATGCTTCAAAAAGCTGTGATGACATTTTTGGTAACTTTAATTTTGTATGTCCTGCATTTTAAAAGAATCACATGCACTCAAAATTAGATTCAAAATATACTTGCTACCATACAGTTAGAATATACACGAACTGACGGATAGTCTGATGAGCCTTATGGGAAACAATAAGAAACCATATTGGGACTTTTCTTAACTTTTTACATAAAAGCCTGGTCATCATTACCATATGTACTCACCCATAAAAAACACTCATTATTATTGGAGAAGTCTTAAAGAGATGTCAATATTCAACATTGACGGACTTGGGAGTCTGGTACTTTCTCACTTGATCAAAAGCTTGTTGTAAAGGTGCATAATTATTGTACAATTGTTTCCTGCATACTCAAGTTTTAGTTAGTCTCTAACATAAATAATATAACAAAGAAGATTTTAGCTAGTGTCTAACATAAATAATATAACAAAGAAGATATAAGTAGGGTAGTCAAGCAAACTATATAATAAACATAGAAATAAGATCGTGGATCTACTCACAACAGAAGACAACCCAGAAGCTGCAATGAAAACAAAAATAGTTGGGAAAAATATTACAGCTGCATTAGAGGATTACAAAAAATCTAAAGAATTAATCTATAGATCAACCATTTTGGCACTGACTCGACCCATCATAATTTCTGTTCACTACGTCTACCATTTGGTTCAGAGAGATCAACCCCCACCTACAAAATTAAAACACAATGAGATTATTTAAAAATCTCCAATTGCATTATCAAAAATCCAAAAATATAATGCAAACAGATACTTCAATGCTTTCATTTAAGCAAAAATACAATGAACAGAAAAGGAAGACTATGTATCTGCTCATATATTAGAGGACAACCCTGCCAGCTACAGGTAAAGGTAATGCCGTAATGTTGTCTACAATTCAAGTTTTTTGTACATTGTCATTTTCACTATAACAAATTATTAAATGACTATAGATCTCACAATAGTATAGAATCTTTGTTAATAAATGATAATAATATCTTGCCTTTATTGTAAAAGGCGAGGGCCTTTGGCGCTTAAGCTCAAAAGGTCTACCAAGCGTGAGACCAGCGCCTAGCACAAAAAGGTGCCAAGGTGAGGCGACACTGCCAAAAAAAAAATTGGCCAGACGATGGGATTGGCGCATCGCCTCGTCCAGCGCCTTTTACAACATAGATCTTGCCTACCCATGGATTCAGCAGTTCGAAAGGTTGACATGTTCGGGAATAGGTAATTGATACTTGTCAAGTGTTCTATACTTCCAACATTAATAACTTCTAATCCGAGTCCTTTAAATTGTAGTTCCCTTCTCTCAACATAGTATAATCCGCAGGTAAATTCATAACTTTACAACTATGAAACAAATTAGTCTTCCAAGGAAGTCACTGAGGTGATCTTTCGAAAACCACCAGTAGATATCCCTTAAGTTGTGAAAATCCAAGTCCCGCCACCAACTATTCAAACAAACCGTACTAAAATGTTTAGACAGACAGGCGTCATTGGCACTTAAGCAGCTTCTTCCTATGGATACCTATAATCAATTCTGTTAAAAAAAATTCTTTCTAATTGCGTAATGTTAAGAGGAATGCAGAGCCATATATGGTAGTGTTTTACTGATTAATTAAAGACAAAACTTTAGGACAATTTTGCTTATAGAATCACAGCTGCATCAATGATATATGTATGTGAATGAAGCAATCCTTCTAATTTTGCTGCAGGAGCCTGCATAGGAATAAGTACTTATAACTAACATCCAAAACAACAATGTTACAGCAAATGCATTCCAACTATATACACACCACAAATCACGACAACGATGAGATAAGGCAACTTAAAATTCAGGAAGAGAGTCAAAGATTACCATTGTTGCAATCTCCACTGAACTCCTGAAGCTCCAGATTTTTCCTAGTAGCACATTGAGGTGATTACGAAGAACCTTGGAACCTAACCTACAAAGTCGAAAAAGAAGATGAAGTGATCATCAGAAGAAGAAAAAAAAAAACATGCGGCACTAACCTAAGAAAGTAACATCACATATTGTCTGTCTGATTCGGTTTGATAACCCATGCCTACAAAATCAAAATAATACTACGAACAACATATAAGACCATAATTATGCTAAAAATCAAACAAAACCATATGCTAAAATTCGTGTCTGTTGAACCGAAGTTACTACATCTCTTTGTACCTGTCAACAAATTCAGAAGACGATTACGGAAAAATCACAAAATGCTAAGGAAGAGAGATTAAAGGAGTCTTAGAGGAAAGAGATTGCAGGAGATCTACGACTTTTGGAGGGTTTTCGTGAGTAATGAGGAAAAGAGAATTAGGGATAGGTTATGTTCAGTAAGTGTAGCCGTGGATAATCTTCACCCCGGGTTTTCAGTGTGCACGAAAAATTGGGAAAATAGATCGGAAACTCTCGATTCCTATTGGTAGGGGGCCAGGAGCTCTAGAATTCAAGTTTTTGGCCTAACTTTCAATGTGAGGTCAGCAATTTCTACTCAAATTATATATACAATAAAAATTTATTTTGTTATTATTTTAATAAAAAATTTCATATCTAAGATTTGGTCCTTCCACCAAAATTCTCTTTTGCTTCAAAGATCATATGATATACAATATATTAAAATATCATTATTTTCATATTTCTAAATTATGATCCTAACAGGTCTTTGTACCATTTAATATATTAAAATATCATTATTTTCATATTTCTAAATTTTGATCTTCGTATCAAAATCATATGTGGTATTTCAGTCAAGTTTAAATTCTCCCCAAATATCAAAATAATGCCAGAAGAACCAATAAAATAAAAAAAGAACCAGCAATGGTCCCGCTACTACTATGGTGGTCCGTACACCACCACTTGGTCGGTTATTGCACCACCACTTGGTCGGTCCCTTTTGCACCACCGGTTGGTTCATCTTTGCCACTTATTTTCTGGTCTTTCTACCATGTTAGGTTTCACTACCTAATCCTTTAACAATCATACTTTTGGTTGGTCTTGTAACTGTTGATGGTGGTTTTTAGTTTAGGGCAAAAACTGTAAAAGTCTGTCTACCTGACCCGGAATCAGCAGTAGTAGACCTTGATATATCTATATTCTGCAAGGAATTTAAAGAATATATCAAAATATGATGAGTGCCTATGCCTCTCTTCATATTGTATTGAAACTCAAGCTCCTAGATGAATTGTTCACTAGCATAGAACCTAATGAGTATTTAAGCTCTTAGCTGCATTATTTAAGCTCCTAGCTGCATTATTCACTAATGCCGGAGCTTGCTGCATAATAAGCTCCTAGCTACATTATTTATTAATAGAGCCTGCTGAGCATTTATTCCATGTTTTGTTCCCGACTAAACTCTTAAATCGACATCAAATTTATGTTCATTCTCAGCTGAAAAGCGTGAATATCCTAAATTTCCAGATTAAGATATGCATGAAAAGCACGCAAGTCGTGCCACCAAGAACAGACTGATAGTTGCAAAAGTAGCCCAAATTAATAATTTTGTGCCAACGGGCAAAATTTACTAAAAATTGATTAATCTTGTGTCAGATCGCAAAAATCAATTTTGACCTAATTTTGCGTTAGCTTGGAAAAATTAGGATTTTCGCCTACACGATTTCTCGATTCCTATTGGTCGAGACCAAACCTAGGAAAGCTAGGAAACTAAGATATGAAGCTAGCAGGAGTAGAATCCTACCAAAAGTTGGAGAACAAGAAAGAAAGAAAACATCGACTAAGTTGGAAGGTAACAAAGAGAGGCGTGACCGTGCAACTTGGTCGGTCGGTTTTCCCAAGATGGCGCCCCTCTTTGCCGACCGGCCACGCCACATGTTACTGTCCACCGGTCCCTCTTTCCCACTGACCAATCAGATTGCTCCAAAGTTGTAACCAGGTAGGTTGGTCGATGTGTTTAGAATCCTTAAGAAAATAGATTTCGGCCGTCCAAGACAGTCGCAAGTTGATCACGACCACACGACTTGGTAAGATCCGTTAGCTAACCCTAAGTCTTGCAAACATGACCGAACGAGTCCCACGGTACTCACCGGCGGACCTACTTCTATTCTAGCCAATTAGAATCCTCCTGGCCTGTAGGTAGCATCCATGATCGCTAGCCAAAGTAGGCTAGTCGCGCGGTTCCATAGTACTTTCAACGAGTTTAAGACTACACATGGAAATCTTAAAATCAATCGTTGTCGTCCAACTTCGTCAGCCTAATCGATCGGCTTAGATTTTATTTTTAAGCGACCAATGAGGTGTCGTCGTGATTATCGCCGACTCGCCTTCAGTCTCGGCCAATCACGTTGCTCCCAACCTGCGAGCAACACCTCAAACCGATCACCCAAAGTAGGTTGGTCACATGGCTTTAAAATCCTTGAATTCGACTAACGACAATACATGGTTGTCGCAAAATGATCTCGGCCGTCCAACTTGGCTAGCCGAATCGACCGGCCTAGATCTGATTCTGAGCAACCAATGAGGTACTGTCGTGATCGCCAACCGCCCCTCTTCCATGAGGACTAATCGACTTGTCCTCAACATACCCAAATGGCTCCTGGCAGTTGCTCAAAGTAGGTTGGCCACGCTATTCATAAGAATCTTAACGATTATTAACAACTGCCGCAAATCATCTCAACCTTCCAACTTTGATAGATTATTTGACCGTCTTAGATCCAATCTTAAGCGACCTAAGGGACGCCATGATTGCTGTCAGCTGCTCCTCTTCTTCATGAGTCAGTCATGTCGTCTTTAGTTGATTTACTTGGCCGCCAACCGTTCGACCAAAGAAGGCTGGTTGCGCCCCTAACAGCGGCACTTCGTATTTATCGATTTAATTTGAGTTGCTTGCTTAAAACGATGCTTTACATGCATCGATTATAAATGATATTTCTTAAATATCGATTTAATAAATTATTTAATTATTCATTTAGCTTAAAAGCACCGTATGTTATTTCTGAGTGTTAACTCACACCAAGTATCATTTACACGACTTGACTTATCACACATGATCACCTACCGCCTAGCCTGCGCGTGATTGGTCGAAATTATCAGGTTTTGCCAGCAAGAACCACTCAGCAACTACCATGAAAGACTTGTTCCACTCTTCATGTAACTTGCTCCATGTTTCCTACGAAAATACTTGAGACATCAAACATGTCACAAACTGGGGGATACTCATTAGGGTATTGGTCTGGCGGTTTACAGCATGCGACGTGCAACATGTCCATTATGAGAAAGTGTCAGGAAAGGCGGGCAGTTGATGGAAGTAAGGAGTAGTTGGTGTAAAACCAACCAATCTTCCCTTCATGACAGAAACATGGTTCTCACCATTTTTACACGATCCCCACTTCTCCATCACTCAACTATCCCCACTTCCTACGAGATCAGTGTGTTCAACTATGACTTGTATAAATAGATTTTCAATCTATTTCAACCGACAACAATTTTTTGGTTATCAACACAAGTACTCAGAAACCATATGAAACTTACAGCTTACATTCTGCAAGCAGTTTCTACATTCTGATACAAGTCATAAAACAATTACACTTTACAGAGTTCATCATTCTGATCTCAACACCTTCTCTGCTTCCCTCCCTAAGATCAACCCTTCTCCTTCCTTTGTGACTGAATTGAATCTGGAACGGCCATTTCTTGGTTTAGGCCAGAGTCTTACAGATTGATCTCTCGAATCTAAAGTACTTGTAGTTGCAGGATTTACCACAACACACCCCTTATAATATTTTGTAGATCTAAATCTTATTAATCATCTAAATTTCAAATATAAGTACTAGAAATATAAATTGACACAAGGAATTTTTACATGGTTCGATCAATGTGATCTACATCCATGATTCTTCACTATGATTATTGAGATTACATTAGTATTTCATTTACAATCTCCATTAATGGATATTTGGTAGAGCTCTAGATCTAGTTTTTTGGGGAAGAAGATGATAAAGAAAATTAATAATCTCTCTCTAAAATGTCTAACCTCTCTAAAGTGTATCCTCTCCAAAAATGTGTATCCCCTTTCTCTCTCCTGCCTTTCTCTTTATATAGGATATTACATAGTGAATGACAGCTCATGTACAACTAATATTTCCCTTAATTTCGGATTTACCTTGCGGCATTTCGCAGGTCTACAAATCGCAGAGTCGTCACACCTTTCTCATATTTAAGCTAATGTCATTTGTTGCATCGTTTCTAATATTTCTTCTGCGATATTATTATGTTGCGTCGTTAATAATTCGCAAGTGAAAGTTGCTGCGATATTCTGCCCCTACATCTTGCCTCTTTTTTCTTGAATATTGCTTGAAGAGCGATCTTGTGAAAAAATCCGTTGTTGTAGTTGTTGGAGTGAGATATGTGTTGTTGGAGTAGTCTTTGATCTTTGTTGATGAAGGAACGAGCGAAAGAATACCGGACTTGTAAAGTACGTACTTGCCTCTATTCTTTTGTGAAGTTCCGAAGTTTTGAAAATTTATTTAGAAGTATCATTTTGAAGTATACGAAGTATGAAGTACCAGAAGTATGAAGTATGAAGTATCCTTGAAGAAGTATATGAAGTATCCATCCCTGAATGCGAGTAGTAAGTATTGCCTCTATTCATGCGAAATTATTACTCCATTTTTTATGAGGATTCTTGTTGTTCATTAGTGAACGTCCGTTTTGGAAATGATTCTTGCCGAGAAGATAAAGAACACAAAATGTTTTCTCGGTAATCCATAGTTGCCTCTGTTCTTTATCTATGAAGGTTGAATCTTTGAGAAAATGTTGAATGAGCGAGTTGTGTCTTCATTCTCATCTTGCTTCTGTCTCATGCTTTGTGCTCATGCGATAGTATAATCTCTTCAAGTTGCTTATAATTTTGCGAAATAATTGTGCGAAATAACCACATTTTGCAAAATAATCTCATTCGAGAAATTCGACTCATTCTCTGAAATTATGAATACCTCTGCGAAATTCTGAATAATAACTTGAGAGATTCTAAATAATATTGCTGAGAGATTCTGAATAACACTCTTGAGAGATTATAAATATTACTGCTGAGAGATTCTGAATAACACTCCTAAGATATTCCAAATAGTTCTGCTGAGAGATTTTGAATAACACTCCTGAGAGATTCTAAATAGTTCTGCTGAGAGATTCTGAATAATATTCCTTTGTTATTTTCGCTGCCTCAGACTCATTTTCATGTATATATTCGCAAACTTATTTGTTTACATATAATCATTTTCGCAAGCTTATTTGCTTACTCATTTTTGTGTGGTCTTATTTTGCCTTCCTAGTTAAAGGTCTTATTTTGCCACCCCTCGTTTTTGCGTCAATGTGACAGGCCTAAATATTCTTACGAACATAAAGTCCCATGACATTGCCGTCTTGCGACAAAATCGCAGGACGTCGTTACACTTTCATGTAATGACCCATTGATCTTGTCTTATCATTTCTTTAGTATTATTGCCTCTGCAGGATGTTTTTCTTGCGACAATATGACAGGACTAAAAATTCTTGCGAACTTGAAGCCCCATCACATTGCCGTCTTGCGACGAAATCGCAGAACGTCTTTACACTTTCATGTAAAGACCCATTGATCTCGTCTTACGCTCGCGTTAGTATTATTGCCTCTTCAGGATCATCGCACAAATAAGACAAGCCTAAATTTTCTTGCGAAAATAAAGCCTCATGATATTTGCGTCTTAAGACACTTACAAGCTCCCTAATGGAGGGTGCCGCCTTATCTTCTCCTGGTTGCCCCTTCAAGGAGGCGTACATCGGCCATACAAGACTAGCTCCTCCCATCCGGTCTTAACAACAACCAGCTTGTTTTGCAGACCTCTTATCCCTTATACCTATAGGGCTTATGGTTATGAGACTGCACCCTAAGTGGAGTTTTCTTCGGGCCGAGTGCATCATGTGCCAAGACTTGCCAAAAATGGCCGAGACACTTCAAATGCCCAGGCACTCTTGGCTCAACCGTGTACCTCGGCGCCTTGGTCATACACTGACTCCTTAGAAGAGACCCTCGGTCTTCCAACCAGGGTATAACCTTATATATATAGTTGTAAATCTAAGGTATCTCTCCTGGATGGGCTTTATTGACCCTAAATCTCCATGACTCAGGTTCCAGGAGCGGTGTAACCTTTTCCCAGGGCCATGTCAAGAGATACCCCCTTATATGACGCACTTTAGGACTTACATTTGCCTCTTGCGAAGTATCATTCGCGAACTAGGGTGTACGCCATAAAGGTTCGTCCCATTCTATCTTTTTTCTTTGTTCATTCAATCTTTGACTTTCTTTTGTTAAAGTCATAATTTCTGCGAAATTGTCGCATTTCTATTATCGCATGTCTTCATTCTTTCATTCATCCTTTCATTCATTCCTTCATTTATGTCACCTCTTTCACTCATTCTTTCATTTCTGTCGTCTTTTTTATTCATTATTTGCGAAATAAGCATCAATTTTCTTCTTTGCAAAAAAGATAGGAAAAATTCGCGAGAAGTGGGATTTGAACATGCGTCCTTAGACTCATTGTTTTCGCCTCTGACCAACTTTCCTGGATCTTGTTTGTGAAAGAATGTGACTATGTCGTTCTTTTAATATGATCTTTGGCTCTAGCATTTCGAGTAAAAACATGCAAAAAAATCTGCGAAAGTTGGGATTCGATCCTGCGAACATGAACGCATACCCTGCTGACTCCACCATCTGTGCCAACTTATAATTTTGAAAAATCTGGTGACGCTGCCTTCTTACTCTTTTCTTCTCTTGCGAAGTTGTCTTTTGCGAAGTTGAATAAAACATGTAAAAATATGGTGAGTAGAGAATCGATCTCGCGTCTTCAAGCTCATAACCTTTGTTCCCAACCATCTGTGCGAACAGCTATTCGTGTTGGCGTGGTAAACTTGTTGCGAATAGTAAGCTTGTTGCGAATAGTCAATAGAGATCTGACGTCTCCAATCTTCTACAAAGTGGGATTTCATCTTTGCCTATTGAGTCTTAACCGAGATGAGTGTCTCAATTCATACTTCGCAGAACTGTTTTTCATAACGGATCTGAATTTTGACAAGCCATGACTGATTCCACTTCCTCCAATCATTTGTACATCCTACATGTCTTACTGGCGAAGTAGTGCCTCCATGTCTCATCGGCGAAGCAATACATTGCTGATCTTTGGTTGGTCATCTCGACGAGTTAAACCTCGAGATGTTTCGTTTTTGCGAGATGGTTGGTCCTCCTGCGAGATTAACTCATTCCTTGCCGATTGTTGATGAAGTGGGGTTGCGAATAGGCCGATGAAGGTCCGATTTACCGAAGTGAATTGACGAGATGGTTGAAATGGGTTTGATGAATCAATTCTAAGTTGCTCTATTCGCCAAGGCTAAACTGGTTTGCTGAAGTTATTCCCATAGTTCTTCGCTGGTGATGAACTTCACGTTATTGAATTCACTTTGTTCTGTAATTTGGTGACCGAAATGATCTTCAATCCATGAGAGATTTGTAATCCTACTTCGTGCTCTTGAAGACATCTCATAACTTAGGTTTTTACATTAGTTGCAGGATTTCCTACAACACACCCCCTATAATATTTTGTAGATCTAAATCTTATTAATCATCTAAATTTCAAATATAAGTACTAGAAATATAAATTGACACAAGGAATTTTTACATGGTTCGATCAATGTGATCTACATCCATGATTCTTCACTATGATTATTGAGATTACATTAGTATTTCATTTACAATCTCCATTAATGGATATTTGGTAGAGCTCTAGATCTAGTTTTTTGGGGAAGAAGATGATAAAGAAAATTAATAATCTCTCTCTAAAATGTCTAACCTCTCTAAAGTGTATCCTCTCCAAAAATGTGTATCCCCTTTCTCTCTCCTGCCTTTCTCTTTATATAGGATATTACATAGTGAATGACAGCTCATGTACAACTAATATTTCCCTTAATTTCGGATTTACCTTGCGGCATTTCGCAGGTCTACAAATGTTAGTCTTCGCAAGTCTTCTTGACTCTTCGCAGAGTCGTCACACCTTTCTCATATTTAAGCTAATGTCATTTGTTGCGTCGTTTCTAATATTTCTTCTGCGACATTATTATGTTGCATCGTTAATAATTCGCAAGTGAAGGTTGCTGCGATATTCTCGCCTTTTGCATCTTGCCTCTTTTTTCTTGAATATTGCTTGAAGAGCGATCTTGGGGAAAAAATCCGTTGTTGTAGTTGTTGGAGTGAGATATGTGTTGTTGGAGTAGTCTTTGATCTTTGTTGATGAAGGAACGAGCGAAAGAATACCGGACTTGTAAAGTACGTACTTGCCTCTATTCTTTTGTGAAGTTCCGAAGTTTTGAAAAGTTATTTAGAAGTATCATTTTGAAGTATACGAAGTATGAAGTACCCTCGAAGAAGTATGAAGTATGAAGTATCCTTGAAGAAGTATATGAAGTATCCATCCCTGAATACGAGTAGTAAGTATTGCCTCTATTCATGCGAAATTATTACTCCATTCTTGTTGTTCATTAGTGAACGTCCGTTTTGGAAATGATTCTTGCCGAGAAGATAAAGAACACAAAATGTTTTCTCGGTAATCCATAGTTGCCTCTGTTCTTTATCTATGAAGGTTGAATCTTTGAGAAAATGTTGAATGAGCGAGTTATGTCTTCATTCTCATCTTGCTTATGTCTCATGCTTTGTGCTCATGCGATAGTATAATCTCTTCAAGTTGCTTATAATTTTGCGAAATAATTGTGCGAAATAACCACATTTTGCAAAGGGTTTCACCTATTTGCCACCCACACTTTTCCTATTTGCCACCCTCATCAGAATTCTAAAGTAATTCCACTTTCCCATTCTATTATTTCCTATTTACCACCTTCAAAATCAAATTTTCCTATAATTATCACCACTTTAATGTATCTTCTTCTCCATAATCTTTGGTTTAATTAAAAATGTATTAACACTACGTTAGAATTCAACTAACCAGTATTTAAATCTATTGTTCCATTAAGTCTTACAATCGAAACAGAATGAAGAAGAAAACTCAAAAACTCTCACCGGGGTAAATAGATATTCATAGTTCAAAAACACGAAAATCCTCAACTCCGATTAATATTTAAATAGTTTTCCTGACAAGATAACGTAATGCGGATTCATCTGTTGTCTTCTTCCATCACTTAATGGGTACTTAGCTTTGTTGCGTTGATGGTAGTCGAGAGAACATATTGATAGCATATTGTAACAAACAGTAGTGATCTTATACAAGATAAAATATTGATAGAACCAAATTGGACGACTACATACATTAACAGTCGATCAGTGACAATCGACTATTTCACCTACTAGCTAGTCATTCACTAATGTCCGACTTGTTCATCCCAAAATGAAAATTAAAAGAAAAACGCAATTTTAACTTCTCTTGGTTCTTGAACAGAATTAAATCAGGAGATCTATATACAATTAGGTCAAAGTTTTACTTCTCTTGATTTTTGATTTTGCTAGAACATTTTATGCTTCCTTTGTAGTCATATTTTTTATGCAAAATTAAAAAATAAGTAGCAAAAATAAACAAAATATGAATGATGGCGGTGATCATGATCGGTGTGAAGATGGTGTAGAAAATGTGGTCGGTGATAGAGATCGTGAAGAGAAGTTATTTTGTAACTTAGGGTTTTATTGTATAGTCATTGGGTGGTATTTAGGATATATTGAAAAACATATGGGTGGTGAATAGGATAAGTGGAGGTTGCAATTAAAATGGGTGGCAAATAGGAGAAGTGTAGGTGGCAAATAGGTAGAACCTTGCAAAATAATCTCATTCTGCGAAATTCTGACTCATTCTGCGAAATTATGAATACCTCTGCAAAATTCTGAATAATACCTTGAGAGATTCTAAATAATATTCTTTGAGAGATTCGAATAACACTCTTGAGAGATTATAAATATTACTGCCGAGAGATTCTGAATAACACTCCCGAGAGATTCCAAATAGTTCGCCGAGAGATTTTGAATAACACTCACGAGAGATTCTAAATAGTTACGTTGAGAGATTCTGAATAATACTCCTTTGTTATTTTCGCTGCCTCAGACTCATTTTCATGTATATATTCGCAAACTTATCTGTTTACATATAACCATTTTCGCAAGCTTATTTGCTTACTCATTTTTGTGTGGTCTTATTTTGCCTTCCTAGTTAAAGGTCTTATTTTGCCACCCCTCGTTTTTGCGTCAATGTGACAGGCCTAAATATTCTTACGAACATAAAGTCCCATGACATTGCCATCTTGCGACAAAATCGCAGGACGTCGTTACACTTTCATGTAATGACCCATTGATCTTGTCTTATCATTTCTTTAGTATTATTGCCTCTGCAGGATGTTTTTCTTGCGACAATATGACAGGACTAAAAATTCTTGCGAACTTGAATCCCCATCACATTGCCGTCTTGCGACGAAATCGTAACGTCTTTACACTTTCATGTAAAGACCCATTGATCTCGTCTTACGCTCGCGTTAGTATTATTGCCTCTTCAGGATCATCGCACAAATAAGACAAGCCTAAATTTTCTTGCGAAAATAAAGCCTCATGATATTTGCGTCTTAAGACACTTACAAGCTCCCTAATGGAGGGTGCCGCCCTTATCTTCTCCCTGGTTGCCCCTTCAAGGAGGCGTACATCGGCCATACAAGACTAGCTCCTCCCATCCGGTCTTAACAACAACCAGATTGTTTTCGTGACCTCTTATCCCTTATACCTATAGGGCTTATGGTTACGAGACTGCACCCTAAGTGGAGTTTTCTTCGGGCCGAGTGCAGCATGTGCCAAGACTTGCCAAGAATTGCCGAGACACTTCAAATGCCCCCTGCACTCTTGGCTCAACCATGTACCTCGCGCCTTGGTCATACACTCGACTCCTTAGAAGAGACCCTCGGTCGTCCAACCGGTATAACCTTATATATATAGTTGGAAATCTAAGGTATCTCTCTGGATGGGCTTTATTGACCCCAAATCTCCATGACTCAGGTTCCAGGAGCGGTGTAACCTTTTCCCTGAGCCATGTCAAGAGATACCGCCTTATATGACGCACTTTAGGTCTTACATTTGCCTCTTGCGAAGTATCATTCGCGAACTAGGGTTTACGCCATAAAGGTTCGTCCCATTCTATCTTTTTTCTTTGTTCATTCAATCTTTGACTTTCTTTTGTTAAAGTCATAATTTCTGCGAAATTGTCGCATTTCTATTATCGCATGTCTTCATCCTTTCATTCATCCTTTCATTCATTCCTTCAATTCTGTCACCTCTTTCACTCATTCTTTCATTTCTGTCGTCTTTTTTATTCATTATTTGCGAAATAAGCATCAATTTTCTTCTTTGCAAAAAAGATAGGAAAAATTCGCGAGAAGTGGGATTTGAACCTGCGTCCTTAGACTCATTTATTTCGCCTCTGACCAACTTTCCTGGCTCTTGTTTGTGAAAGAATGTGACTATGTCGTTCTTTTAATGTGATCTTTGGCTCTAGCATTTCGAGTAAAAACATGCAAAAAAATCTGCGAAAGTTGGGATTCGATCCTTCGAACATGAACGCATACTCTGCTGACTCCACCATTTATGCCAACTTCTGTTTTTGAAAAAGCTGGTGACGCTGCCTTCTTATTCTTTTCTTCTCTTGCGAAGTTGTCTTTTGCGAAGTTGAATAAAACATGTAAAAATATGGTTGAGTAGAGAATCGATCTCGCGTCTTCAAGCTCATAACCTTTGTTCCCAACCATCTGTGCGAACAGCTATTCGTGTTGGTGTGGTAAACTTGTTGCGAATAGTAAGCTTGTTGCGAATAGTCAATAAAGATTTGACGTCTCCAATCTTCTACAAAGTGGGATTTCATCTTTGCCTATTGAGTCTTAACCGAGGTGAGTGTCTCAATTCATACTTCGCGGAACTGTTTTTCATAACGGATCTGAATTTTGACAAGCCATGACTGATTCCACTTCCTCCAATCATTTGTACATCCTACATGTCTTACTGGCGAAGTAGTGCCTCCATGTCTTCATGGCGCGAAGCAATACATTGCTGATCTTTGGTTGGTCATCCGACGAGTTAAACCCGAGATGTTTCGTTTTGCGAGATGGTTGGTCCTCCTGCGAGATTAACTCATTCCTTGCTGATTGTTGATGAAGTGGGGTTGCGAATAGCTGATGAAGGTCTGATTTACCGAAGTGAATTGACGAGATGGGTGAAATGGGTTTGATGAATCAATTCTAAGTTGCTCTATTCGCCAAGGCTAAACTGGTTTGCTGAAGTTATTCCCATAGTTCTTCGCTGGTGATGAACTTCACGTTATTGAATTCACTTTGTTACGTAATTTGGTGACCGAAATGATCTTCAATCCACGAGAGATTTGTAATCCTACTTCGTGCTCTTGAAGACATCTCATAACTTAGGTTTTTACATTAGTTGCAGGATTTCCTACAACACACCCCCTATAATATTTTGTAGATCTAAATCTTATTAATCATCTAAATTTCAAATATAAGTACTAGAAATATAAATTGACACAAGGAATTTTTACATGGTTCGATCAATGTGATCTACATCCATGATTCTTCACTATGATTATTGAGATTACATTAGTATTTCATTTACAATCTCCATTAATGGATATTTGGTAGAGCTCTAGATCTAGTTTTTTGGGGAAGAAGATGATAAAGAAAATTAATAATCTCTCTCTAAAATGTCTAACCTCTCTAAAGTGTATCCTCTCCAAAAATGTGTATCCCCTTTCTCTCTCCTGCCTTTCTCTTTATATAGGATATTACATAGTGAATGACAGCTCATGTACAACTAATATTTCCCTTAATTTCGGATTTACCTTGCGGCATTTCGCAGGTCTACAAATGTTAGTCTTCGCAAGTCTTCTTGACTCTTCGCAGAGTCGTCACACCTTTCTCATATTTAAGCTAATGTCATTTGTTGCGTCGTTTCTAATATTTCTTCTGCGACATTATTATGTTGCGTCGTTAATAATTCGCAAGTGAAGGTTGCTGCGATATTCTGCCCCTACAGTACTCATGTGCAGGACCATTCTCGACATGGTAGATCGAGATTAAATATCTTATAATTATTGTTAACTTTAGCATTTTTATATTCATACGAACTCTTGTACATATAAAATACACATATTATTGTTTCCTTAGCCGGCACTTTAATTAATGTGCCAATACTATTAATGTTGAATCCTATCAGACTCTCTACATTTATGCAAAGCATCATTGCTTGTCACAGCAGACACTTTATGCTTCATTCCCCAAAATAATGTGTCTCTACGATGCATGACGGACTCACCACATAGAATCATGCTAGACTATCAATGTGCTAAGACTAACAATCTAGCTATTCAACGGTTAACCAAATAAATACACGTCTATAAAATAGACTTAACCATTGTGTAGGTAACTATTGTTCGAGGTACGATTACTCTTGTCTATACTTGGCTTGTTTCATTCTATCGTCTATAAAATAAACCTCGGTTAACTATTGTTCGAGGTACGATTACTCTTATCTAAATGTAGGTACATTTCATTTGTGTATGACAAGCTAAGTTCGATCTAACGGTTGAAAGATATTAGCTTGAATCTAATCAGGTTTTCATCTAACGATGAATATTAAATTCTTTGTTACCAAGGTAGCATTGATTGCAATCCCTGATTTGGAGAATATATAAAGGAAAACTATATCAACTGGGAAACCTAATCCCCACACCTCCTGTGTGATAATAGTTGCGAATAGAGTCGATTCTCCTTTAACCTTAGGTTTTTCTAAACCCTGTAGGTTAACGACTTAAAGACTTCATTGGGATTGTGAATCCAGACCCAACTATTTTATTTGTAGTTGTGTGTTCTGATCTTGCTATTTTCTATTGTGATTGAGTACTATCTTCTTTAAGATTTGCTCAAGATTTATTCTCTGATAGACAAGATTGAAAAGTAGTCACAAACACCTTCATCTCATCGTTTGTGATTCTACAATATCTTGTTTCGTTAATCGATTAAGATTATTGTGAGGTGATTGATATTGCTTGGCTGTTCTTCGAGAATATAAGTCTAGTTTATCAATTGGCTCCTGTTCACTTTGATTTATCAAAAAACGAACAAAATTCTCGTAGGTATATCTGTGGGAGACAGATTTATCTATTCAATAGACTTTTCTATGTGATACAGATTTGTTTATCAAGTCTTCGACTTTGGGTCATAGCAACTCTTAATTGTGGGTGAGATCATGTAAGGGAATCAAGTGTGCAGAATCCGGCGTGGTTCCAGAGGCGTAAGGAACGCAACTGTACCTTGAGTAGTGTGATATTGGTTAGGGCTCAACTACATTCCAGCCCGAAGTTAACTTGTAGTATGCTAGTGTCTGTAGCGGCTTAATACAGTGTGGTGTTCAAATCTGGACTAGGTCCCGGGGTTTTTCTTCATTTGTGGTTTCCTCGTTAAAAAAATTTCTAGTGTCTGTGTTATTTCTTTTCCGCATTATATTTTCTATATAATTGAAATATCACAGGTTGTGCGTAGTTCAATCAATTAGATAATCCAACCTTTGGTTGTTGATATAAATTGATTGACACTTGAACATTGGTCTTTGGTACCGTTCAAGTTGTTTCACATAATAATCTGGCTCGCGGATTTTTATCTGTTTGATTTGCTGATTACATTGTGAAACAGAGATACAACTCTTGGATATATTTCGATTGATTGAGTCTGAGTGTCTAGTTGATTCTCTTGGAATTATATTGGAGTTTGTTCATACAGATTGCCTAAACGAAATATTTGGTGAGGTTGTTAGACCCCCGCTTTTTCAATTGGTATCAGAGCAGGCAAACACGATAAACCTAATAAGTTTGTATTTGACTAATCCTTGAAGTCTTTTCTTATGGGAAATTACTTTGGGACACTTGTTCAGCGCATCTGTAACGCACACCAAATTTCCTTAAAGATTGTTCAAAGCTTATTATCCACAAGACCTATGGTCTCTCAAGATAATCTCGCTTCATCTAAAACATTGGAAAACTTAGATGATGTGAATCAGTCTAAAGGAAAAACTAAAAGTTCTTCAGAGAAAAGTCGTTCAAGAAAACGTGGTCAAAGCTCAAAGATGTTTAATCTCACTAGATTAATTCTTAATCTTTTTGAGGAATACTATCGTGATGGATCAATTGACAAAGATCTATTTAATGCTTTTGAATGCGTTTTTAAATTCTTAGAAAAACTTAATTCTATTGAGGAAAAGTATCATTCCGATAAATGTTTCGTACCTGGAAAATCTTGTGTTCATGATGTACGAACTAATCTTGCTACCGACTCATGTGAAATTGATAAAAAGATTTCCGGTGAGTTCGGTATGGGTTCCAATTGTCGAAAAACATCATTCCTTGGTCATAAGAAAAAGGAGTTAAAAAATTCTATTAACCCTGAGTATCATCATTACTATGATTATACTTATGGTATTTCACAAATATCAACCGAAGAAGTTGCATGAGGATCTCTCTGCACATCTTGCCTCTTGGTAACAAGCTTGGCTCTACTCCATCTGTATGTAACTTGAGATGGGGCAAGTAACGGTTTGATTATTTTTGTGTTTGGGTTAATTTATTTTTAATATTTTTCTTCAAGAAAAATTACTTTGACAAGTTTTTTCTTTCTACCCAAGGTTAATTAAAGTGATGTAGTTTTTCTACTATCCTTTTAATGCACCGTACTGATTTCATTGTGCGAACCTTGGTTGTTGAACATTTTAAGAAATCCTGCCTTTTGCGGGTCGCGGTTCATGAACAGGTCCAAGCCCATTCTTGGTGTAGATGGTGGATTTTCGACAAAGGGTAAAATTGTAAAACTATACTCCGGATCCGTCAATCGATGAGTATTGAGGCCCATGTCTCTCATTAAAACATGAAAGCTCATGCCATAAATCTCTGACTGAGAAGGTTATCTCTTAGAGTATATGTAGATGTGTAGTCTCCCAGCTGAAGCCACGGCACATCTCATGAATACTGAGCAATTTCAGTAATTACTCCGGATCCGACAATCGGATGAGTATTGAGACTCATGTCTCTAAGCGTGAAAGCTCATGCCATAAAACCTCTGATCGATAAAGTCTCTCAGAGAAGATGTAGATGTGTAGTCTCACAGCTGAGACCACGGCACATCTCATACTGTATAGAATCGCAAGATTGGACGACTCCTAGACAGCATGTCTACTAGTATAGAGCAATAACGTCTTCAGGATGCAACCATGTTTTCCCTGACTATACAAGAGGAATATGACACTCCAGCAAGTTCATATTGCTCAACCCTCAGATAATTAATGCTCCTAGATAGGAAGCCCTACTAGTATAGAGCCATCAGTTAATTATCTCTAATCGCCTGAATATCCAAAGAATATTCTACGATTCTTCGTTATATTTCGTCACTTCAATTCGTGGTTCTTCCCAGCAGAATTCCACGGGTTAGTGATAAATATTCAACGAGACAGGCATCTGAGCATCGAATAAGCCCTGACTAAAATGGTGCAAGTGTACTTAGCAATAATGCACGGAACCAGCATTTGAATGCGTAAACGAGCATTTCAAAAATATGAATGAACGATGAACCTATGAAAAATAGGAAGGAAAAATAAAAATAAAAATAAAATATTAGCAAAGGCGCCAGGGGACTGGGCTCATCAGCTGGGCGGTCATGCCGTGACCAGTCCCGCGCCCAATTTTATATTTTGTCATATTTTATTATTTTTCCCTGATCTCGTGAAAATTCTCTCGTTCGAGCAAATCTTCTTCGTTTCAAGGAAATTCTCTAATCTCATGATTTTATCAAAGAAATAATAAAATTAGGGAATGGTGTCATGACCGAGCACCGGCCGGGGCCGGCCATGCCCTAGCCGTGGGCCAGGTCCCACACCTCACGTCCCTATTATTTTATTATTTCTCTCAAATTATGAAAATTCCCTGATTTCATGAATTTTCCCTAAAACCATGAAAATTCCCTAATTTTATGAATTTTCTCTAAAATCATGAAAAATATTATAAAATTAGGAAAACTCGTGGGACCGGGCTCTAGCCAGCCGGCCATGCCCTAGTTGGTCCCACACGCCTATTATTTTATTATTGTTTGTTGTTTTGTTTTCCTGATTTCAACAAAATACCTTGGTTTCAACAAATCTCTTTGATTTTATGAAAATTCCCTAAAATCATAAAAAATTACATAAAATTGGGAAGAGTGCCCTGGGACCGTGCCCGTTGGGGCACGGCCATGCCTTGGCCATTGCCGGTCCCACACTCCATCATTCCCTATTTTATTATTATTATTTTATCTCCCTCATCTCATGGAAGTTCAATAATTTTTAAAACTCTCCGGTTTCATGGAATATAGGTTTTGTGAACATAGTTTTTCCTCAAATCGTGAGAAAGTACATAAAATTACATAAATCGGGAAAGTGTGGGACCATGCTTGTCAACCGCTAGAAATTTTGATTTTCTGGAGAGGCCATGCCCTAGCCGTGGTCGGTCCCACACCTTGTAATTCCCCTGTTTTATTTATCATTTTTCATCATCTCATGTATTTTTTTCCTAGTTTCAAGAAAACTCGGATTCTCGCATATTTTCTCGTAATATTGCTCAAAATGCGCATCGGAAAATACCAAACTCTCGTAATGGAGACACGGACAATATGGTGACACGAGCACATCCCCTTGACCGATCAAGGGTGGCTCTAAGGCCTGAAAATAGATGGTCCCACATGTTTTAATGATTTTAACCTAATTTGCTCAATTGCTCATATTAGGTTCAAACTTCTTCCAAACAATTAAGAGTTTGCTTGAACGACCATCCATTGGTCCCACGGCCACCAAGAGCCCGTCTCATGACCTCCCGATTTTAACCTAATTTGCTGGTTCCTCATCTCTTCATGGATAGGTTTTGTTATTTGTCGCTCACACGAGCATTATTTCAATAAATGATTAAACCGGCATTCAATCATTCTTTCACCAACTGGTCCTCAAGAGACTTTGGTATTTTGTTCATTCGAGCATCTGGGCTTACATGGTGAACTTATCATCCCATGTAGCCGGTCCCTGCTTCACTTGATTTGCAATAAATCATCATTTCAGTAAAATTAGGTTTTGAATTTGAGCTCATGCAAAACATGATTCTCGAAAGCATTCAAATACTCGATAATTTTATGTTGATTCCATGATCAAAATTTTTATTTATTTTGCTCGACCCAGCAGTCAGTATTTTAAATTAATATTTTATTTGGTCCTTCTACCAACAATCCACCGAATGAGCAACATTCGCTCAAACTGGCAATATTTGCTCAGATTCAAGAATATTGGTTCAACTATCAATATTCAATAATTCAACAACACAGCTTGCTCGTAATCAACATAATAAATACCTCGTCTCAGCAGACATATTTAATTCATGAGTTTCAGAACATTTGCAAATCATGTTCAACTCAAGAATACATGGACTCATCGTCCCATAAAGTCAGCAACTGACTTCACAAATCACGAGATTTCAATCGTGTCACATGGGGGATATTAACTAGGGTTTTGGGCTGGCGGTCTACGGCACGTATTTTCGTCCACGATGAGAATGTGAGCAAGTCGTGTAATCAGTTGGAAGAGTCAGCAAAGTAGTGGGTGGAAAATTAACCAAGTCTCCGCACGATGAGCAACTGGTTTTAACACGATTTCCCACTTCCACACTCTCTGATTCCAACAAACCGTCACACTTCATGGGATCATGGTGTTTTCAACTCCGGCATTATAAAATGTCTCTGAATCCTGATTGAAAGGACAAGATTCGAACACTCGAACATTCGTCTAAAAGAATTCTCGGCAAGTTCATACAGACAATCTTTCGTCTACACGAACTCATCGTCTGAGCATTCACTCTCAGTTGAGCAAAAATTCAATCATTCATAGTATTCTTACGCTGAATTCACAACACACCTACAATCTCAGATTACCATTGATCTCACGTATTTCTCAGCTTCCCTCCTACAGATCAACCCATCCTCTCTTGTGACTGAATTGACTCTGGAACGACCATTGTTCTTGGTTTAGGCTGGAGTCTTACAGATTGATCTCTCGAACTTAAAGCACTCCCTTCTCGCAGTGCATCTGTGTGAGGTTCAACATTTTTCCTGGTTCAAGGAATCTCCACACGGTCGACTCTTCAATTCCGTAAAAACCAGCAAATCGTTTTTCCCTATCTACAGTTTAGCGACCACAGTGGGAGATTAATCTCTCGGTTGTAATCTCACAGTTTCACAAGATGGCTGGTCTTAGGTCTGGGTTAGTTACAGGTTTCAATACAAACGGCGCTAGCACTAGCAACAACAACAATGAAGACATCCCGGAAATAATTCCGGCCTCAAACACTAGCGGTGGTGATATTACCCCTCCTCACGCTAACGCGGAAGATCATCCTCTATTCAGTCGACACCCTGAGGAAGTCAGAGGAAACCCACCAGCTACCATTGCTGATGTCATCAAAGTGCAAGGGACTCTTGCAAAGAATCAAGCCGATATGGCCACAACACAGAAGGAGCTATTTGACCATCTGAAAACTCTCACTGACAAGATGTCAGAGAAAACTCAAGGAAAAGGAAAAGAAAATGAGAAATCCTCAGATGTTGATCCCGAAGTAATCCCAATTCATACAGTGGACGACGACGAAGTCCGCAAAGCTGCAGACGATTCGTCAAAAAAGGGATCATCAAATTTCATTACTCGGGAAGATTTGGAGCGCCTTCTGGAAGGCATAAAGGAGAGGCATGTTCACAACACTGAACCACATTATGTCAAGAAGTCCATTCCAGGAAATAATTCTTGAGCCTCCAACCACAGACCAAGAGATGTACGACTGGGGACTGCTTACCACAGTTAGAAGAAACGAATTTGGAAGAACGTTGATCGATGCTGGCACCGCCATCAATAACATTCCACTGAAAATCATCGGATCCATATGCATCACTCGACAAGAAGCTACTCATGCTCCCATCTCAATCAGAGACCTTGAAGGAGCGCTCGGAAATACTTATGGCTACATCACTCTCAAAGTGAACATAAGTTCAACCTGGACAAAAACCAAGTTTCACATAATCAGGAAGATCCAGGATATGACATGTCCTTCAGACGAGCATGGATCCACGCTGAAAAGATGGGTACTTACAAAGAGCCTTTTGTTATACATCTCTCCAACGACGAAAGTTCTGATCCAGAAGATTTGACGGACATTCCATCATCAGAGTACTTTGAGGAATTTCAAACTTTAACGAGGTTGAAGCAAGAACCTTCAAAAGATGCATAGACATTCATCAAGAGGTTCCGCACTCAGGCAAGTCTCATTCCATGTCTATGTCATTTATTTCCCCACATGTTATCCTAGCATGGGGACTTAATTATGCTAGCAAATCTACAAGACGTTATGAATGGTAGCTTCACCGCATTAGTATTTTACCAAGTGGTTGAATCTGACGTTTCTCCGAATAAAGCAATGAAACATTCATTATTGATGTCCAAACATGGCAAAGAACACTTTGGGCGTTTCTTCTGCAAGTCCATGTGTTCCACAAAATCAGAAAGCTCTGATGTCTGCACAGGTGTCGAATCCCACTACCGCAACGAAAGGGATGTCAATCAACATAAGATACTCCGTGGCCGAGATGATCAAACCCCTAAGACATTCGATGCTTAAGGAATATACTCTTCAAAGCTCAAGCATCTAAGAAGCCATCAAATTGTACTCCCAATCAAAGAGTACAACACAAATATCTCGACGATGACACATTGATTCAACACCAAAGACGATCAAAGTGTAACTAAACTACAATCGATAAGTCTTCATTATCCCATGATAATACTTCTGAAGCATATACAACATCATTCATACATGGATGTAACTAACTCCTTCAACATACACTGGGCAACCTGAGGTGATTCCATGAAACTTCATCAACGAGATTTCTCTACATCACAACCCCCTGCATGATTGAGGAACTTTCTCTCTTCACCAATCACATCCAGTATGAAAACGGCTGATGCTATCTACCGCAACAACATCAACTCACTGACAAAGCCAGTTCATGGTAAAGTTATGCTTTCAGGAGCATTCAGGTTGAACTCTCAGTACACTTTCATCTTAGCGACGCGCAACTCATCAATTAGTTCGTGAATGTAAAAGGCTCACTGGATGAAGGAACAAAGATTATATCTATAATCATGGTTCTAGCCTTTTCGGTCTTTGGAGAAACTTCAACCATGGTATCAGCATCAATAATAATATCAAGAGGAACACCATCCATGATTTCAGCATCGACAAGGATCTCTGGAGCGTAATTATTCATGGTCTCAGCACCAACAACGGTCTCTGGAGCAACATCCTCAGGGCTTCATCAAATAATCATTCTCTGAAGTGTTACACATGAAACGGACTTTTCTAAGAACCGATGATTCATATCAAGATGTGTAGACCTGATAACATGCTCACATGAAAGTCTTCCCAAAGCTGGCACAACTGGTGGGCATAATCCAAAGTCTTCTACAAGATGTTCTCATCACCTCTACAAATGAGATACAACACACTTCAGGCCATGGGTTTGCAAAAACGTACTAATAGGTGAGGTATGGGACAATGCTTCCTCAACAAAAGATGTTCGTCAATGTCTCTTCTACAACATACCAAAAGGGCGCATTAATCGTACATACGAGCTGAGAGATATGGCCTTTACAGCCAGGTTTATGAAGTCTAAAAATTCTGTACGGGATTACAAATCACAAATGAGCATGCTTCGTGTGATTGTCCTCTATAACATATCCGAAATTCAAAGCAATTGAAGAAATGAGCAAGGATATGTAGCCGAAACATTGGACAACATACAATCTGAAAAAATTCTGAAAGTCTCCTGGAAGTTTAATGTTTCTCCTTTTTCAGGCCATAAATATGCTCAAAACTCAAAAATCTCCTTTGATATAGCTTGGATATTTTCTGGGCTTGAAGATACATATGCAGATCACGAAAATCTGACTTTGAACGAAGATTCTACGGTGTTTTTGCTAAAATGCTGAAGTCTGAAATTTTCTAGTGATGTATTTCAGCAAAATTACTCGTATACTCACATGGATTCTCATTCATTCATTCACAAATCAGAAATTTCATAATTCTATGAAGAGATTACATGAGATATACTTACTGAGGTATTCTCTAAATCATTTGAAGGCTCGGCAATGCCGAAATCTCCATTGGCAACGCCGCTATCTCCATTCGGTTCGGGATTTCGGGATTTCGGGAACATTCCCATATCCCAAAGAAGAGCACGCTTCATCAACATGATGCTTATCTATAATGATTTCTTCCTGGATTCATCAACAACAATTATTATTATTTCATTCAAGGAGACGCCACAATCACCTGCACGAAAAAGGATACTTACATCGACTTCTTCATCAGTGTTGGATTCATGAGTTGTTTGCCCAAGTTGAAGACCATCAATCGATGGAGCAAAAGTCTGAAAAGAAATAACAAACCTTGGTCTCATGATCCTAATTTCACGGGCAAAGTCATGACATAAGGAGTGCTAACAACTCACCAAAGAAATGGCTGGGGACTACACATCATTTGCTAACATCATGTAGTCCTTACTTCTGGGTTCTCCGCTCCCGTAGACTTTCTTCCATTTCCGTGGAGTCTACATTGATCCATGATCTCACTACACGATCATCCTATGTTAAAGCTAATGAAATAACCAGGAGTACAACTCAGTATGAAGGATCTCTCACCATCACCCAGAGGTTCCAGAAGTACCATTTCTCAAAGTTTCTTCCGTAGAGATGTTATCTCTGGAAACACCATCTTTGGAAGTATCATCATGGGAGTCATTCATTCTCACAAAGTGGCTACTTCAGCACATCGTTCATACAAAGCGCAGGCTTCGACAGAACAATGAATGATGGAATGAATGTGCTCACAACAGAGTCTACAAAAATGGTAACCATCCAACTCTTACCTATTTACAATTTCACTAGTTGTAGCGATTACAATCTAGAGAATTCGTTCGCTCCTTCAAACCTGCAAAGACGAACAAAATTCATTATTCAAAATCATGACTTGATTTTCATAAAACCGTGAACAACCCACGAAAATTTTTACTATGTGAACATTCAATGGTTTTCAAAATTGGACAGACGTCCATTCGACAATTGTGAAAACTCACATACAGACATTATTTCACCATATATGATTGTCTACTTTCAACAGTTGTTCAAAATCAAAACATTGATTTTACTAAATATATATATTTAACGTGAAAATCACGTAAATTTGAAAAATATATCTATATATTTTTTGCTCCCTCGCACGAGCATCTGTCTTTGAAGCGAGAGTATATTTTCAAAGATTTCCGAAAGCTCGAGGATAAAAATTTTCATGAAAGCTCATAAACAAAATTTAATTACTAACAGACGCACGTCTGTTCAGAAAAAAATTTCTCTCGTACGAGCATCCACCTTTGAAACGAGAGTTTATTCAACTTTGTGAAATCTCACGTATTTAAAAAAATAAAATTTTGTTTTCGTGAAAGCTCATAGATAAAATTTTATCATTAGACTCAGGTCTATTTTGTTTGTTCCTTAAACTAACAAAAGAACGAGCGTCTATTCCTAAAACAAGGATTTCTTTTCGGGCCCGGCCCTTGATTCCTAAACCGACCAAGGTTCCACCATCGAATCAGCGGTTCTACACCAATTTATGCTCACTGGATGATGCTCTATTATTCCACTGGGGTTTCTGCTCAAACCATGGTTTGCTTATTCAAATAAATCCCAGAATGTCTTATCTTATGACTAAGTTCAATTACTTATTTTTGTTTGTACCTGGAAAATCATCATTCAATACTAACTGAGGAACATGACTGTTCCTCACTAAGCAGGGGACTTAATGTAGATGGTGGATTTTCGACAAAGGGTAAAATTGTAAAACTATACTCCGGATCCGGCAATCGGATGAGTATTGAGGCCCATGTCTCTCATTAAAGCATGAAAGCTCATGCCATAGATCTCTCGATCGAGAAGGCTATCTCTCGTAGTATATGTAGATGTGTAGTCTCCCACTGAGGCCACGGACATCTCATGAATACCGAGAAATTTCAAGTAAGTACTCCGGATCCCAAGAATCGATGAGTATAAAGACTCATGTCTCTAAGCGTGAAAGCTCATGCCATAAAACCTCCGATCGAGAAAGTCTCTCGAGAAGATGTAGATGTGTAGTCTCCCATCCGAGACCACGACACATCTCATACTGTATAGAATCGCAAGATTGGACGGCTCCTAGACAAGCATGTCCGCTAGTATAGAGCAATAACGTCTTCGGGATGCAACCATGTTTTCCCCGACTATACAAGAGGAATATGACACTCCATCAAGTTCATATTGCTCAACCTCGATAATTAATGCTCCTAGATAGGAAGCCCCGCTAGTATAAAGCCATCGCTTAATTATCTTTAATCGCCGAATATCCAAAGAATATTCTACGATTCTTCGTTATATTTCGTCACTTCAATTCGTGGTTCTTCCCACAGAATTCCACGGGTTAGTGATAAATATTCAACGAGACAGGCATCTGAGCATCGAATAAGCCCTGACTAAAATGGTGCAAGTGTACTTAGCAATAATGCACGGAACCAGCATTTGAATGCGCAAACGAGCATTTCAAAAATATGAATGAACGATGAACCTATGAAAAATAGGAAGGAAAAATAATAATAATAAAATATTAGCAAAGGCGCCAGGGGAATGGGCTCATCAGCTGGGCGGTCATGCCGTGACCAGTCCCGCGCCCAATTTTATATTTTGTCATATTTTATTATTTTTCCCTGATCTCGTGAAAATTCTCTCGTTCGAGCAAATCTCCTTCGTTTCAAGGAAATTCTCTAATCTCATGATTTTATCAAAGAAATAATAAAATCGGGGGAAAGGTGTCACGGGACCGAGCACCAAATGGCGCCATGGCGCCATGCCCTAGCCGTGGCGGTCCCACACCTCACGTCCCCATTATTTTATTATTTCTCTCAAATTATGAAAATTCCCTGATTTCATGAATTTTCCCTAAAACCATGAAAATTCCCTAATTTTATGAATTTTCTCTAAAATCATGAAAAATATTATAAAATTAGGAAAACTCGTGGGACCGGGCTCTAGCCGGCTGGCCATGCCCTAGCTGGTCCCACACGCCTATTATTTTATTATTGTTTGTTATTTTGTTTTCCTGATTCTATGAAAACTCCCTGATTTCAACAAAATACCTTGGTTTCAACAAATCTCTTTGATTTTATGAAAATTCCCTAAAATCATAAAAAATTACATAAAATTGGGAAGAGTGCCCTGGGACCGTGCCCGTTGGCCGGCCAGCCATGCCTTGGCCATTGCCGGTCCCACACTCCATCATTCCCTATTTTATTATTATTATTTTATCTCCCTCATCTCATGGAAGTTCCCTAATTTCATAAAACTCTCCAGTTTCATGGAATTTCCGTCAAATCAGAGAAAGTACATAAAATTACATAAAACTGGGAAAGTGTGGGACCGTGCTTGTCAACCTGCCGGCCATGCCCTAGTCGTAGTCGGTCCCACACCTTGTAATTCCCTGTTTTATTTATCATTTTTCATCATCTCATGTATTTTTTCCTAGTTTCAACAAAACCCCGGATTCTGCATATTTTCTCAGAATGTTGCTCAAATGCGCATCGGAAAATACTGAAACTCTCAGGACTGAGACACGGACACTATGGTGACACGAGCACATCCCCTTGACCGACCAAGGGTGGCTCTAAGGCCTGCAAATAGACGGTCCCACATGTTTTAATGATTTTAACCTAATTTGCTCAATTGCTCATATTAGGTTCAAACTTCTTCCAAACAATTAAGAGTTTGCTTGAACGACCATCCATTGGTCCCACGGCCACCAAGAGCCGGTCTCATGACCTCCTGGTCGGTTCCTCATCTCTTCATGGATAGGTTTTGTTATTTGTCGCTCACACGAGCATTATTTCAATAAATGATTAAACCGACATTTAATCATTCTTTCACCAACTGGTCCTCAAGAGACTTTGGTATTTTGTCCATTCGAGCATCTGGGCTTACATGGTGAACTTATCATCCCATGTAGCCGGTCCCTGCTTCACTTGATTTGCAATAAATCATCATTTCATTAAAATTACGGTTTTGAATTCGAGCTCGCAGTAAACATGATTCCGAAAGCAGATTCAAATACTCTGATAATTTTATGTTGATTCCATGATCAACATTTTTATTTATTTTGCTCGACCCAGTTGTCAATATCTTAAATTAATATTTTATTTGGTCCTGCTACCAACAATCCATCGAATGAGCAACATTCGCTCAAACCGGCAATATTTGCCCGAATCAGCAATATTTGCTCAGATTCAAGAATATTGGTTCAACTATCAATATTCAATAATTCAAGAAAGAATTAACAGCTTGCTCGTAATCAACATAATAAATACCTTGTCTCAAAGAGACATATTTAATTCTTGAGTTTTAACATTTGCAAATCATGTTCAACTCAAGAATACATGGACTCATCGTCCCATAAAGTCAAGAATCGACTTCACAAATCACGAGATTTCAATCGTGTCACATGGGGGATATTAACTAGGGTTTTGGTCTGGCGGTTTATGGCACGTGTGTTCATCCACGATGAGAATGTGAGCAAGTCATGTAATCAGTTGGAAGAGTCAGCAAAGTAGTGGGTGGAAAATTAACCAAGTCTCCGCACGATGAGCAACTAGTTTTAACACGATTTCCCACTTCCCCACTCTCTGATTCCAGCAAATTGTCACACTTCATGGGATCATGGTATTTTCAACTCCGACATTATAAAATGTCGCTGAATCCTGATTGAAAGGACAAGATTCGAACACTCGAACATTCATCTAAAAGAATTCTCGGCAAGTTCATACAGACAATCTTTCGTCTACACGAACTCATCGTCTGAGCATTCACTCTCAATTTAGCAAAAATTCAATCATTCAGAGTATTCTTACGCTTAATTCACAACACACCTACAATCTCATATCACCATTGATCTCACGCATTTCTCAGCTTCCCTCCTACATATCAACCCATCCTCTCTTGTGACCGAATTGACTCTGGAACGGCCATTGTTCTTGGTTTAGGCCGGAGTCTTACAGATTGATCTCTCGAACTTAAAGCATTCTCTTCTTGTAGTGCATCTGTGTGAGGTTCAACATTTCGCTCGGTTCAAGGAGTCTCCATACGGTCGACTCTTCAATTCCGTAAAAACAGCAAATCGTTTTTCCCTATCTACAATTGGGTATATAAGAAGTGTGGTACGCGTACCCTTCTTTTTCCTCCTCTAGTCCGTGTACGTGAACTTTTCTAGGGTTCATGTATCATCTCCATTAATTTCATCTTTGGAGATTCAAAAGAGGCTAAAGGTTTTCTTCATCTTTAAGGAGCATTTCAAGTAAGTTTTTTCCTTCTTCTTGTTCTCTCAATTTCTAGGTCTCATGAGAAGTTTCATGGTTTCAAAGAAGGTTTCAAAAAACTTGGGTTCATCTTATCCTTCTAGCATGAAAATATACCTATAGACCAAACCTCTATTAGAATCAGATTTGTCAATGATTCTTGTGGTAAGACATTTAAAAGAATTTATTCTACTGGTTTCATCTTAGAAAAGAAATTGGAAATGTCTAGTGGTCATAAAGAAGATTTGGTTTGTTTTGAAAAGTATAATCTTGGAAACATCTTTGATGGTCATGGTGAAGGTTTTGACACTCTCACAAGAATCTTCTATGCTAACATCCATGATGTTAATCTTGATGACATGGAATTCAAGACCATGATAAATAGGGAAAGGATTCTTGTTAGTAGAGAGTTGATTTCAAGGATTACTAAAATTCCATTGGGTAATTTTCCCCTTCCTAGGCCAAGTAAAGGAATACCATCATATGAAACCATCTCGAATGGTCTTTGCGGCAAGAGTGTTGATTGGAATGAAGGAAAATTTCCTACTAATTATCTTAGCTTTGCCTTGATGTCTTTTGGAAAACTTGGAATTTCTAATCTTTGTCCCTCCACAATTGAGAATTCTCGGTGGAGTCGTGAGTTTGCGGAGTTGGTTTATTTCCTTGAATTGGGTACCCCAAGTCTCGATATTTGTGGATTCATCATTTCTCAAATGGTATCAATGACATCATCCAACAAGAAGTTAGGATTTCCTTGCTTAATTGAGCAAATTTTTCATGCACATTCCATTGCTCCCATTGGCAACTCCCTTGGAACTTCCAAGTTTGTTCGTCCTTGTACTTTCAAACGTATGAAGGAGAATGCTTGCAAAAGACAAAGATGTGATTTTCTTGACGGTTCTTGTGATCCTACCACCTTGGGTATTTTTCATCAAATTCTCAAGGGTGTGTGTAAGATCAATTCCAAGGTAAAATACGTGCAAGAAAAATTACGTGAGATTGCCACTAAGTTTTCCGAAATCAAGGAAGATATGGATGTTGTTCAAGCCTCTTGGATGGTTTCCGATGATGAAGATGATGAGTAAATTCTTTATCTCTGTTTATTTATTTTTGTCTAGGAAACTTCTTATGAGAATTTATTCTTGTGTTTTAAGAAGGATGACTAGGGTTTGGAATAGAAATTATTGTGAGTATACATAACTATTGCCAACGTTTTTCATCTTGCAATGTTTTTAGATTTATTTATTTAAATTCTAAAGTTTATTTGGAAGATGATTTTGCAGTATTAATCTTTATTGGTTTATATATTGAAAAAAAATGTATGGGATATGTGTGTTTGCGTCCGTGAACTATGATTGTCCCATATACGTCAAAAACTTAAGTCTATTATATGTCTTTATGCAAATATTGATGGAAAATAGAATGAACTTTTGATAACAAAGATTAAGTCTATGATATCATTATGCAAATATTGATGAAAAATAGAATGAATCTTTGAATATTCCGCAGTATTGATCTTTCCCTGATCGACCTTATGTGAAAGTATTGTGCAGCTCCGTAAGTTCTCTTATGCTGAGCATTTCCGATTAAATTAATCATAGGTTCTCTTGTGGTTAATTTAATTGAGTTTTATGGATACAAATTCATGTTTCATGTAATTTGTTAATGTCCAAAGAAATCCTCCTTTTCTCGTAAAAGTAAGGTCGCTCTTGTTGTTCTTTTGGGAATTACATTTTATGGGGGAGAGTTCTTAATTGAACTTGTGCTTAATTGCCAAATCTTTGTGGGGAGTGCGGATGTGGAATATTGTAGGGGTTATCTTGTATCTTTATAAACTCCTTGATGAATACACTAAGTTTCGACTATGTGAAATCATCAAAACAAAGTTGATATGTTTTCTCTATTAGTCATGAAGTATCTCTATGAGCATTTTATTATGATCCCTCTAGTTTTCATACCTTTGCCAATTTATATTGGCAAAAATGGGGAGAATTAGTGTGTAGTTCACACTACAAATACATATGGTTTACGGATCATTATGTAAGGGGGAGTGGTTTTCATTGTGAGATGAAGTATTTCCTAAGGGGGAGTTATACATATCACCATAGTATTATTTTCAAAGTTGTGATACAATTGAACTTTGATGTTGTGTAATAATACTATGACATTGTATAACAATGATAGAGAGTTACTGTTTTCTCATTGTTATTGCTACGGATCTTCAACAACTATGATACTAAGTTGAACACGTTCAGAATCACTAGAGTACTTGGAAGTGATGAAGATTTCGAGTAATGTTGAAGAACCAAGGAGATCAAGCATTTGGATGAGAAGCTAAAAAGTTTATTTATTTTGATATCCATATGTATTGATAGTTTTGTCACTAAAATTGACAAAGTGGGAGATTGTTAGAGCACTGCTCGGTCGAACTCGCAAGCGTTGCTATCTCAAGTTTTTTTGTCAAGTTTAGTTGCCAAAACTATAAGTCTTGATTTCTAGTCTACTTATAGCTAAGTCTCGGATTAGGATAGAATGTGTAGTTGAGATTTAGACTTCATGGCATTCATCGATTGAAGATAAATAACTACTCAAACTTTTGGAACTTCATCAACAAAATTTATGTGGAGACTTGAACTCATCTATCACTCAAAAGTGTATCTACTCTATCTCCTATTTGAGACAAAAGTCGTATTGCTATATAGACTTCAATTATACATATTTGATAATTCGAGCCGAGTTTATCTCGCTTATCTATTTCTCGAAATATGTGTTGGTAAGCTTTTGCTTTAACCAAGTTCATCTTTTATTCTTGATGAAAGTCAAAAGATGATCATATGAAAATCGCCTGGTAACATCTTACATGATTTGTGTGATGCAATCATTTGGTGTAGACTCGGAATGTTTCGTATTGATCATTTGATCACTTGAAAATTGCTTTGGAGCTAATAGTTGTGTGAGACATCTATTCTCGTCTTCTAAGAATGTTTCAATGATTGAAATGAGAGTTTAGAACATGTAACCATGATTGGATATAAACACGGTGTGTGTACTCGCATTTGTGTAAGGTCCAAGTCCGGGAACCATAATATGCGTACACGTACGTGTACTGGTTGGTTAATGGAAGTCCGGGAACTTCCTATGCGTACCCGTACGCGTACTGGCTTAAGTTCAAGTTCCATAATTCAACTGAGTTTGGTAGTATGCGTACCCGTTCGCGTACTGGCGAATCCAAACTTAGTCCGGACACTTAAGTATGCATACCTGTTTGCATACTTGAGTAGGTTCACTACACCATTTTCCTTGATTAGTAACTAGAATTCGCAATAGCTTTGTTGCAGTTGCGATTTTTCAGTTGCGAATTTCAGTTGTGAAAAATTTGCAACAGTTCATCTCAGTTACAGAACTCGTAATTGTTTTCTTCTGTTACGATTCGCAACAGATTAGCGTTGTACGCGTGCGACTCATGAGTGTGGCTGCCTACACTTTAACTGACTCGGTTTCAGCCCATTCAGATGCTAAGTCAGGTTCAAAACTGACTCAGGTTTAGATTTAATATCGAAAAGAAATATATCTCATTCTTCATTCTCTTATCTCTCTCGTTCTCTTCTCTTAGGGTTCAACTTCTTCTTCGTTTTGAGGTTCAACAATCATCGATCATTATACACAATTTTTGCGGTTCAATAATCATCCATCATCAGGGTTCAACAGATTGAGAACCAAAACTTAACCCAAACCCTAGATTTACTTATTTCGATTTCTGCTGCTGAACAAGACGAACCAAGCAAATAATTTTTGAATCTGAAGCTCAATAAGTCAGTTGTTAATTGTGTGAAATCAAAACCCTTGATCTATTCTCACATACCCCTCGATCTCAGAATTATTGTGATAAGCAAACTGTTTAGAACACTAGATTTACAATTTTTATTACTCGATTTCGTTTGGAAGATTTTACTTTCTAACCTTAGAATAATTTGTTGTATGTTCAAAGTTTTGTTGATTAATTTTTAATTAGGGTTTTTGTTGTCCATAAGATTTGATTTCTGAATATATTTGCAAATGTTCGGATGAATATGAATCGACAGATGGTGAAGAAGGTAAAATGGAGAAAACATTTATGTTACATTTAGGTTTTTTTAACGTTCAATTTTAAATGGTCTTTTAGTTTGGGGTTTGTGGTGATGCTTGTTTCAAATCACTTCGAGGAAGGCCATGTATGTAGATTTTAGCAGGTTTACTGAACTACTTATGGTGCTTGGTGTAGTGGTGGTGCTGATAGTGGAAGGTGATATTATTGCTGGTGTTTGGTGTTGTTAATGTGAGGGTTATGGTGGTTAACCTTAAATCTTAGAAAGGGTTTCGATGTAGTTTTTTTTGTTTTTTGCAATCGTTAATCGCTATAAAAGGTTTCAAGTCGTTTCATACTTTTTAATTTGGTTTATTTTGTTTGAATTGAAAAGGCATTACTTACTAAGTTTCAATGTTGTTTCGAGAGAAGAGATTGTTGTTGCTTGGGGTGCTAGGGACGAGCCGAGACAAATCGATGTATGTTGTTGCTTTCAGTGTAAACCAATGGTTAATTGACAAGCCGTAGGCTTGCTTCTTATGATGTTCTGGATTATCAGTTCACTCATGAAGCAATGAGTCGACCAATTCACTCTTTTCGTAATATATTCTCCAAGGTTGCCCCTCACTTTCATTCCTTATCCATACACTCTTTCGTCTGTTTCAATTTCTTGTGTTACTATATGATTTTACGTTTAGTCTTAATTCGCAATAATCTATTTCTGGTTTTTACTTACAGTAATTGTGGTATATGCTTTTTCAGATCTTCGGATGAAGTTGAAGACTTTGCTCCCGAGATATGGGTTAAAAACAACTCACTTTGCTCATGTGCTGGGTTTGCTCTATGATTCCCTAAGTATGCTGGTTACTTAACCGTAGGCGTGGTAACTTATCCATCCAGTTTTGGAGATTGAAGAAAGGCTATACAGTTTTGGACGTGATGAAAGTTTCAATTAATTGGTTTATCAGCATTTAATATGAACAATAACTAGTTTCATGCACGAGTAAACCTAGAATGAACTTAGATCTGGTGGGGTAACTTTTCTTTAACTCGAAGTTGCCTCTCAGTTGGGGTCTCTTAGTTTTTCAAACTATTTCGCCATAGTCTTTTCCTTCTTTCTTTTATATGTATTATGTCAAATTGGAATTTTATGAAATATGTTGTTTTTTATTATGTCTGTTTGTTATCTATTCAAAGAAGAGCGGGGCATGAAGGACCCCCGGACTCACTATGTCTCGTAAGATGTATTGTCTTCCCACTGTAGGTGGTCAGTATTTTTTGGCCCGCCTGCAGTCATTCTCTTCCTTCTTTAGGTGGTCGACTATGAGCAGGTAATGCCTCATTTTCCTTCTATTTCATGTATTAACCAATGTTATGGAATTTAGGAAGTAAAAACTAATTTTTTTTTTTTTCTTATCCTTAGTGAAGGCATTAATCGCTTCTTTGCTAAATCTTTTAAGTTCTAAATGTGAATGTTAACAGGTCAAATTGATGCTTTACCTTATATGAACTGCCAACTGTTTGACTATTAATATGACGTTGTGTAATATTGAAGTATAGCTTAGTATTGGTCCGTTGATGAGGCATTTACTTAGGGTCTTCTTTCTAAAATTTTCCCTAAAGTTCCCCCATAGGATTTGCCTGTGAAATTTGAGAACTTAGGCTGTGTCTGGGATTGAGTAAATTTCGGATGATCAAAATTTCAGAAGTACGGTAGAGATAAATGTTAAATTTTCGTCTTTAAATGTGATTTATTCTTCTTTGTTATTTTTCAAGTAGCAGCATAGTAATTTCATACATACATGTATTGCAGTCCTTGACTTCCAATGAGTTACTTGACATGGATATGTTTTCAAAGGTAAGTGTTTCTGTCCGCTTCTCTTATGTATTGTATTGCACGAGTTTATATTAACCGAAGCCGGTTTTATAACTAGATTATGACAATAGTTTGCTTCTATTGTATATGTACATAGTTTAATCTGTTACTTTACTTTTACTGTAGAGTGACCCCATAGAATTAGTGTATACAAAGAGAAGTGATGGACTTCTTGAGGAAATTTGCCATACAGAAGTAATAATGAATTCACTGGATCCAGTTTGGATAACAAAGGTTTCCACTGTTTATCAGTTTGAGATTGTTTAGCCATTGGTGTAAGTGACCTTTTCTCATTACACTTAAGTTGGACTGGTGACGGACTGATATTCTTAATATCTTTCTTTGTATGTAGGTTGAAGTTCTTGTCCTTAATGGAAGCAACGCCGCTATGCCAAGGTGACATTCTATTTTTTATCTTCAATTTATTACTATTAATTATGTTGCTTGTATGCGATTCTACGACCTGAAAGACATATGATTTGATCACACTGAATACTCTTAGTTTGAACTTTGAACATTATATCTTACTAACCTCTTTGTTGTGTTGTGCTTGTGTATGCTAGGTAGTGTGAACGGTTGTTAGCACATATCAAGCAGCTAGTGGTGCACGTGCTACTGCAATAGAAGAGTTTGAATTCTAGTTCGATATTGATCTTATTAATCAAGTACATTGTTCAACTTTGCTTAGGAGTGAGCACTGCCTCTTGGTTTGTTTTTACATGCCCTAGATATGTCGGGGTTGCTTTATGGTTAATAATTTATCATTCTTTAAAAACCAAAGTGGGAAGGGTATATTAATTATATGTCCCTACTTTTGACACCCAATAAATATATCCTTATTCAACAATAAAAATGTCCCTACTTTTTTACAACTTTATCCATTTAAAATTAGATTACCTAAATACCCTCAACAATATAATACTTTCTTGTATTTCAAAATAAAACAAATTTCTTCCTCTACTTCACCCGTACCACCACCACCACCACCACCAGGACCACCACCACCACCGGCGCCACCACCACCACTAGTCCGCTGATGTGACTCAATAATGTTGTAGAAAGTGGTAGTAGGGTTGTCGTTCACTCGGACTTGATGGAATCGATTCTAGGATTTAATAAAGTAAAATAATAAATATAAAGAATATATACAATTTATGTCACAAGATGGAGAGAGTTACTGGGACTCGGGATTCCACCAATTCTTACATTCATGCGGTTCATCTATTAATTCCGGACAATTAAGGCTCATAAAGTAACAAAAATCGACTCTAATTCTTTGCCAAGGTAGATTTTATAAAGAATTATATGTAACTCACAAGCATGGCGCATCTAAAGTACCTAAGACTAAGCATGCGACATCTAACGAATTCACAAATAATCAATAAAAATCATAAATCAATTATAATAGTGCAAATAGTCATAAAGGAATTAAATAGAATTACCACATGGGTGCAAAACAGCTTCCTCCGTCATCCCAGTGATGGGTTCTAGCTCATCATGTTGGAAACACGCTCAAAAATCATTTTTATTGCTCAAAGGAGGTGTACAAATGATGATATGGAGAAAAAACTAATAAAACTGTGTGTTTGCAACGCTTATAATTGTTGCAAACACCGTTGCTGCAGAACGATAACGAAGAAGTGTGGTCTGTTGTCGTATTTCTCGCGACCCGCGAGTAGCGATCGCCATCCTGAAGAACGACGGTCTTCGGCCGTCTGTTCTTCGTGTTCTTGAGGTTCTTCACAGCAGCAGCAGCAGAATTCTCTGCAACTTGATTTTCTAAGCTCTGTAACGCTCCCAAACTCTCCCTCCTCCTTCTCTATGCACCCAATGACCTATTTATACTCGACAGAGTTCCAAAATCTCCAAGATATCTTCATTAATCGCCCTTATTTCTTTCCTTCTCTCGCTGCCATTATGAGAATATTTTCTTTCCTTTTAACAGAGATGCACTGGATTTTTTTTCCTATCACGATGTTTTCTCCGATCTCTACACTCCACACGCATTGATTCCACGTGAAACATGTTGTTGCCACACACAATCTTTCCTAAAACACGACAGTCAATACCACGAGAAAGTTTCCACCTCTGTTGCGTGGAATTTTCACGTTTCTTTCCCCTAACAACCTTGCTTGACTGAAACAGCTGTGACCCACTCTAATCCAACAAGGAATCCCGGCAAAATCTCTCCAACAATTAAATATAGAAGATACGCAGGTGGAGTTGATTTGTTTCCCGCCAAAACCAGATTTTAAAACCGTGAAGAAGAGCTGCCCCAAACCAGAGTGGGGTGCGAATAGAAATGGGCTACCCCTTAGCAATTGGGTTACCCCTTATCCAAAGACGAGAGTCCGAATAACACGTGTCTTCCGGAGGTGCTCCGAGCAACTTTTCGAGCCGAATTTTCCAACAAATATTTATTTCCAAAAATACCTAAAAATGCATAAAAACACAATATTAGTACAAAAATCGAGTTCCAACAATACCAAAGATCGAGGACAATTCTGGACACAAAAAATGTGTCTATCAAATACCCCCAAACTTATTATTTGCTAGTCCTCGAGCAAATTTATTCTAGAAAATAAAAATCATTTGAACCCCTAGGTGGCCCTAGAGGCGTGAGTGTTGTCTCAGGAGGGTTTACCAGAGGTGTACCCACAAAACCTTTACTCCTGCACCCTAGCTATCTACACGTAACCTTGGAAGGCACTAAAGAATCTCCTTGGTTGGCATACTTATTGACTACAGGAGGAAGTACCCTGATGCAAAATTCCAATTGCTGTACACGAGTTTGCACTCAAGCATACTAAAATTCATATAAAGTGACAGAGCTCTACTGAATAGTTGCACTATGGACATCAATACCCTGAGTCAAAACTAATCACATGGATAGATCAAGAAGATGGATATAGAGAAAACATAGATGGTTTTGATGTTTACTAAGTGATCGGTGTTTCCCATATCTGTCTCAAGGCCTCCGCCAAAATGAACCTATCTTAATGGATCGAGATACTAGTTCGACTAATATCAACACACCGGGCATATACAAGGGAACCAAGTGGTCGATAATCCTAACTCTAGGTCAACACAACCGGCATATACAAGGGTTCCAAAGTGGTCGACTTTATTGAATTTATTCCGGTTGGTCTGGTCTCAAATTTCTTTTTTTTTTTTTTTCATAATACTATTTTTTCTTGTTCTTTTTCTTTTTCACTTTTTTTTTTCTTTTTTTTTTCTTTTTTTTTTGGTATCTCAATCACTCTAATTCACCCTAGCATTGGTAACAACTTGATTCGTGGGCCCCACCTAATCACTTAGAGAAACATAGTTTAAAAAGAACAAAACAAAATAAAAACAGAAGTGAAAAGGACTCAACGAGATATGGTGAAACTATCATGTTATTTCTAACACCCGACCTCCGTGCTTTTATGAATAGACTCTTTAGATGTTGCCATCTAATCAGATTGGTTCCTCAACTCCTACAACCAAAATGCTTCCATCCACTTAGATTGGTTAGTGCCATCCTTAATAAGCATAAATTTCTAGGCTCTGGAGTTTATTTATCGCAACTAAAAAGTTTCTCCCATACCCCCAAACTTAAATCTAACATTGTCCTCAATGTTCTAAAGATAAAATTAAAAGCATGAACAAGGAGAAACTGTTACCATTTGAAGTAAAAGAGTTAAGGAAAGATATTACCGTGTTGCAAGAGCATGGGTTACCTACCAAGAAGTGATAAGTTTAAAGTCTTCAGCCAGACATTGGAAAGGGTTAGTCACCTCGAAGAATCATATAGCAAGAATAGGAATAATCAAGGGTCATCTCTGGATCAAAAAGTGCTAACCACAAGAAGAGGAGACAAATGACTGTGAAGATATCCAACACACCCTTATCTATCTTTTTGTTTAAGACAACTACATCTAGTTGTGGTTCGGGTTCAGATCTATAAAAGGGTCTAGATAACATATTTTCATGGGTTGCGTTTCCTTAAAAGAAGGATTCTTAAGATCAAAGTTGTAGAGTCTGGAAATACTCATTAAGAACTTAGAAGCACATAATAATAACTCGAATAATTGAGGATCATCTAAGTCAATCAGTTTTGACTTACACAAACTGACCACAATAAGATTGGTGGTCTTCCTTAAGAAAATGTGTCGACCCTAATATCCTAAAGTAATTAGGTTTAGTCTCAAAACTTAATAATTGACACATCCAAACTTATACGTTCCCACAATTGGAAGGAAGGTTTTTGGTGGGAAAACAAAGTCAATCGTGGTATCATAGCCTGGGTTAACCACATCAACCAGAGGATGGGTTTCTAACAACCGAACTTCCCTATGGACATCACTAGGTTCGGGAAAAAGTGTATGAAGATAATCTTTTGAAATGGTTGAGGCACATATGTCAAGTCCCAAGTTAGGGACCTTTCTAAGAGTTAAAGCACATGGAGAATGATAATCACCCCCAAACTTAGAATTTTCAGTGTCTCTAGAAAGACTAGTCACAACTTCCCTAATTTCAAGGTCATCTCGATTCCCGAAAATGGTCAATTGATTCTTCTAAGTCAGGTACATCCTCACTCATCTCTACGAGTTCATTTTCTTTTTCTAAGTCTATTGTTTCTAAATCGCTAGACTCAAAATATACTGCTCCTCTAAACCATCATTGGCTTCAGTAATTAAAAGGAAATACTTCATCGTCTAAAACGGGGTATCTCTAGTCAAATCCTCATCCTTTTGAATAGGTGAATAATTATTAAAATTATTTGGATTTGAACTAGAAATATTATCATCATTAAGCTCAATTGGAGTAACAAAATCCTGATCACTATGCCTACTGATTTCAAATTCTTCATCAATACTATCCTCATCATAATCATCATTATAATAACATGAAAATGGTTGAACCTCATCTAAACAAGTAGTGTTACCAATTCTAACCTCGTCATCTTGATTATAAATATCCTCATTTTCATGGGTATTATTGGAAACACTGTATTGGAAATTAAGATTATTTCGAGCAAGTTTTTCGACAATCCTATTTGTACTTTCAAGAAATTGCTCAAGAGTCTCTTCTAAAGACATCCTAGTTGATCGCTCCGGGGACTCATCCTGGAATATTTAAGGTTTCCTTCACAAATAAGGAATGACTCTTGAAAGCCTCTTCTAGAGAAATAGATGAATTGTTTTGCTCATAAGACCGATGCACGTGTGGATAGTAATTGGGCTCACCATGGTATGACCCATAACCTTCAAAAAGGTTGGCGTTCCCAACCACTATTCACACTATGGTCATAGTAGTAATGTCCATATTGTTCAGTTTGATATTCGTTTTATTGGCTATACCAGATTTGACATCCTAACCGCAAGGGAATTCTACAAAAACACAAACAAGGCCGACTCGACCACAAAAACCCACTGATTTCTAGCAAACAAAAAGCATGATGGCTCCACTTAGATTGCTTTCTAGACCAGCTTCTAATCCTTCGAAAGGGAATTGTTACAACCGAGCTAACCCCTCTAGAATCAATCCGAGTTTAAGTAAGTTGAATCAAGGCGAGGGAAGCTCGGTGGAGCTTTGATACCCAAGGCCTCACCGCATTACAAGGCGGCGCTCACGCATTCAACTCACGTAAAACCATCATGAACTTCGAAGTATGCTCAAAAGAGTAACCAATATTTTCGAACGAATTTCCTATTAAGCTCGTTACCCTATAGGTCTCGTTCTAGTCAAAATTTTAGGCTTAGGTTCGTGTTTGGTTTCGTTTTCCTAAGGCGGGCAAGAAGAGAACGGTGATGAAATCCGAACCCTTATCTTGTATGGCCAGTCCTTGCCCTTTACTAGGAAATTAAAGCAAATGGATTCAAGACCTCAACATATATACATACAAAATCATCCAAGAAACCCGCCGACGGGGATTCGCGGGTGTTTAGAATTCTTACCTCCCGTTCCGTGACGGGGATGAACCGTTGAAGTCGACTCGGGCCACGACTCCTATGTCATGTACGAACCCGAGGGGCCGAGACGATATCGTAATCGTCTCGTCCTTCCCCGTGCGCTTTATATTTAAATAACCCTTCCTTAGGGTTTTAAAAAAAATGTCCAACAAATCCAAAAATAAAGTCCAAAAAATAAAAATAAAAATTACAAAGATAATTACCTAATTACGATTTCTAAAAATAAATAAAAAAATTAATTACACTATATACAAAATTTTTCTCTTCACTCCTTTGGATTTTCTCTCTTCTTTCTTTCTTTGGCTTCACTTTATATTTCAACACTTTTCTTTTATATAAGCTCCGCACCAAGTCTGAAAGCAAATAGAAAAAACCAAAACGCGTAAAAAGGAACAAATAATAATAAAAAAAAATGAAATAATAAAACCTAAAAACAAATCTATACACAAGTCCGCGTCGGCGGCGCCAAAAATTGATGTGACTCAATAATGTTGTAGAAAGTGGTAGTAGGGTTGTCGTTCACTCGGACTTGATGGAATCGATTCTAGGATTTAATAAAGAAAAATAATAAATATAAAGAATATATACAATTTATGTCACAAGATGGAGAGAGTTACTGGGACTCGGGATTCCACCAATTCTTACATTCATGCGGTTCATCTATTAATTCCGGACAATTAAGGCTCATAAAGTAACAAACATCGACTCTAATTCTTTGCCAAGGTAGATTTTATAAATAATTATATGTAACTCACAAGCATGGCGCATCTAAAGTACCTAAGACTAAGCATGCGACATCTAACGAATTCACAAATAATCAATAAAAATCATAAATCAATTATAATAGTGCAAATAGTCATAAAGGAATTAAATAGAATTACCACATGGGTGCAAAACAGCTTCCTCCGTCATCCCAGTGATGGGTTCTAGCTCATCATGTTGGAAACACGCTCAAAAATCATTTTTATTGCTCAAAGGAGGTGTACAAATGATGATATGGAGAAAAAACTAATAAAACCAGGTGTTTGCAACGCTTATAATTGTTGCAAACACCGTTACAGAGAACGATAACGAAGAAGTGTGGCTGTTGCTGTATTTCTGCGACCCGCGAGTAGCAGTCGCTGTCACTGTTGAAGAACGACGGTCTTCGGCCGTCTGTTCTTCGTGTTCTTGAGGTTCTTCACAAAGCAGCAAACAGTAATTCTCTCGCAACTTGATTTTCTAAGCTCGTAACGCTCCCAAACTCTCCTCCTCCTTCTCTATGCACCCAATGACCTATTTATACTCGACAGAGTTCCAAAATCTCCAAGATATCTTCATTAATCGCCCTTATTTCTTTCCTTCTCTCGCTGCCATTATGAGAATATTTTCTTTCCTTTTAACAGAGATGCACTGGATTTTTTTTTCCTATCACGATGTTTTCTCCGATCTCTACACTCCACACGCATTGATTCCACGTGAAACATGTTGTTGCCACACACAATCTTTCCTAAAACACGACAAGTCAATACCACGAGAAAGTTTCCACCTCTGTTGCGTGGAATTTTCACGTTTCTTTCCCCTAACAACCTTGCTTGACTGAAAAGCCTGTGACCCACTCTAATCCAACAAGGAATCCCGCAAAATCTCTCCAACAATTAAATAAGAAGATACGCAGTGGAGTTGATTTGTTTCCCGCCAAAACCAGATTTTAAAACCGTGAAGAAGAGCTGCCCCAAACCAGAGTGGGGTGCGAATAGCAATGGGCTACCCCTTAGCAATTGGGTTACCCCTTATCCAAAGACGAGAGTCCGAATAACACGTGTCTTCCGGAGGTGCTCCGAGCAACTTTTCGAGCCGAATTTTCCAACAAATATTTATTTCCAAAAATACCTAAAAATGCATAAAAACACAATATTAGTACAAAAATCGAGTTCCAACAATACCAGCACTGAGGACAATTCAGACACAAAAAATGTGTCTATCATCCGCCACCACCACCACTGATGAAATCACCGCCAGCCAGTGCCGCCGCCACCACCCACCGCCGCCACCACCCACCGCCGCCGCCCACCACCCGCCGCCACTGGTTTAGGTATTTTGTATGAACAACGATAGTTGATCCAACAAAAAAAAAATGATCAACATCATATGTTTATCCAATTTAGGGATCAACAACAGTAGTTGATCCAAAAAACAAAAAGGATCAACAACATATGTTAATCCAATTTAAGGATCAACAACAATAGTTTATCCAAAAAAAAGATCAACAATTTATGTTGATCCAATTTAGGGATCAACAACAATAGTTGATCCAAAAAAAAAGGATCAACAACAATTGTTGATCCCCTAAATTGGATCAACAATGGAAGTTGATCCATCTAATCGCACCAAATGACAATCAAAATTTACAGAAAAACATCCACTACCACCAATGCAAAGATAATTGCAACATCACCAAAAACATCTAGGGATCAACAACAGTAGTTTATCCAAAAAAAAAAAAGATCAACAATATATGTTGATCCAATTTAGGGATCAACAAGTAGTTGATCTAAAAAAAAAGGATCAACAACAGTTGTTGATCCCCCTAAATTGGATCAACAATGAAAGTTGATCCATCTAACTACACCAACACTGCCTAGCCAAAAGCCAACAAAAACTAGCATCAGCCATCATCACTGTGTTGTTCCCTATAGCACCAGCGTAACCACCTCCATTTCAGCTACTTCCACTGGCACCAGCTACTGAGTTCTGGCTCCATTTCAACCGCAGCTTCAAATCTCTAAACCTTGTTCTTGTTATGCAATGTAATAAACAATCCATTTAATATCCACACTGACATATAATTAATATACCCTTTTTTATTTTTCGTCTCATCGCCTCAAACCGGACTCGTATATTCAATTGCAATTAAATTCAATTTGAGACCACAACACAACCCCAACTCCATTCCATCTTCATATACATCTCAAGAACTACTCTCGTTACATAAAATTTCAAAATCCCCAAAATTATGTCCAACACCAATTTGACCACCGAACACCGCCACGGCAAAAACCCAATTCCATCGCATCTGTAGGATCATAATATCGCAACGTACAAGACTCGCGGGATTAATAAACGACGCTGTCGCGAGGCAGTCGCAGGAGCTAAAATAAACGACGCAATGAATAACGACCTAAGCAAAACATAAAGAAGACGAGAGACCGGCGAGGGTTAAGAAGTGTCGCGAGAGCGAATGTTTGTGCATCTGCGACACCTTTTAGGACACTCCCGAAAATAAAGGGTAGCTTAGCTGTCATCCACTATGTATTACCCTATATAAAGGGCTAAATGAGTCTGTAAAGAAGGGAGATCTCTTTGGAATTGTTGGGCAAGTCATTAGGAGAGAGAAAGTTTAAGAGTGTTTTAACTTCTAAGTGTAATTCTATTTTCCTGTGTAAACACTTGATGAATTCAATCAATAAATATTCTTGATCTTACATTTTCCAAAGGATTAATTAAGCAAAATCGAGTAAGGGGTGTAGTGTGGGAAATCCTGCTACTACATATGCGCTAGAAACAGGGATGGATGAACCTACCCTGGCCATTCTTGGCAAGTCTTGGCATATGTTGCACTCGCCCGAAGAAAACTCCACTTAGGGTGCAGTCTCGTAACCATAAACCCTATAGGTATAAGGGATAAGAGGCTGCGAAAACAACTGGTTGTTGTTAAGACCGGATGGGAGGAGCTAGTCTTGTATGGCCGATGTTTCGCCTCCTTGAAGGGGCAACCGGGGAGATGATAAGGGCGACGCTCTCCATTAGGGGGGGTGTCAAAACAGACGCAAATGTCATGAGGCTATGTTCTCGCAAGAGAATTTAGGCTCGTCATATTTGTGCAATGATCCTGCAGAGGCAATAATACTAACGCGAGGGTAAGGCGAGATCAATGGGTCTTTACACGAAAGTGTACGGACGTCCTGCGATTTCGTCGCACGACGGCAATGTCATGGGGCTGTGTGTTCGCAAGGATATATAGGCCTGTCATATTGTCGCAACTAAAATATCCTGCAGAGGCAAAAATACTTGGAAAATGATAAGGCAAGATCAATGGGTCTTTACATGCAAGTGTAAAGACGTCCTGCGATTTTGTCGCAATGAAAGGTGGCAGGGGAAGACCTCTAATTAGGGAGGTCTGACTTGGAAGACCACACAAAAATGATAAGGCAAGGTCAATGGGCCATTGTATGAAAGTATAAAGCTATTGCGACCTTGTCGCAACGATATATTTCAATAACAATAAAATAATTATCCAACAACATACATGATGACAACTAAAATCTTCCATCCAAGATAAATAACGAGAGGCAAGTATGGGAATGGAAAAGATGAAATATTGTTATTCATCTTCGATGAAAGAGTTATACATCAATAATGTTAGCCAATTATATTACAAGGAAGAACTACCAAAAAGGGGGAGTGAAGATTGAATTCGAGAGGGAAAATCCAAGAAATACACTATAATAAGGATACGTAAATGTACAGATATTACAAGCAGAGAAAGAAAACAAAAAGAGTTATCTCTTTGGCGATTCTTCTTCTTCATCCGATTCTTCAATGCCCGATTATTCTCATCGCTGTAATTTTTTCTTCGCCAGCCTCGCTATCGAAACGTCTCGAGACAAAAGTGATTCTCAGAACCTTTTCAAGGAGACAGGGATATGAATGCAGAGGGATATTGTGGTCCTTACAAACATACTCCATGCCTCCATTGCGAAAACGAAAAAAGATCATTGTTAAAGTTCTCCATTTTGTCGTTAGAAATTGTTTCTTCAACTTGGAATATCTATTCTCGCGAAGGGAGAGATTCTTTCGAAACATTTCTTTTCGGTTTCAAGTTCTTCAATTCTCGCCGGAAAATTCCCGTGAGTTGTTCTTTTCGATTCAAGCTCTCTAATTTTAACCTGAAGCCTCTTCTCGATTCTCGCAAATAAGAAACAACAAGTTAACAATTTACAAGCAATACTACGTAAATAAGAAGCAATAAGGTATAATAAGCAACCTTCTCTCGCCGGATATCATATCTTTAACCAAGGAAGTATGCTCGTGAAGACTAACATCAACACCTAGGTTATTTCTGGCATTATCTAAAATTTTCGCAGCCCGGGCGAATTCGTCAGCCACTTTTTATAACAAGGAGAGAACGAATTTGATCTTCTCGCTCACTAAGCAAGGAATTCTGGAGAAGCAATTCATCTCGCTCAATTTGTAATTCAAGGAGAGATTTTTGAAATGTTGCTAATGCCTGTGCACCATTATTAGCAATGCGATCTTTATCATCTATATGGTCACTAATTTTCTTCCTCAAAATTTTGGTTTCTTTATGGGACTCGAGAAACATTCGTTTAAATTGGTTGGCAGCACTTAAACCAGATCTATGCTCAATTTCTAAAAGACGATATTTGGTCTGAAGTTCATTTAATGAAAGAGAGTTAATTTTGTTCGATGAACTACTTAAAGAGTTGTTGAGGTGAGCGAGAAGAAGATTATTATCCATAGGATCAGGAAATGTATGGAGAAGAATAGCCTCATCGGAGAGATTATATACATCTGCGAAAGTAATAAGTTAGGTAGCAATATGCGACCGATAAAATAAAAATAGTAAAAGGAGGTAAAATTTTATACCATAAAGTTGTTGATTAGCGTTCTGAAGAGTGGACACCTTATCCTTTTGGGAGTCAAGTTCGGTATTTAACTTTTGAATTTTCTCGTCCTTATCGCGAGATGACGCAGCTTCAGTCTCTAATTCTTGAATCTTCTTGCTCAATTGCAAATTCTTCTTTTCAAGATTGTTGCGTCTTCTTTCGAGATCTGAGGCAACTACAAAAGAAGTTCTTCCAACCTATAAAAGAAGATAGAAAAATCATTAATATATATATTTAAAAATTTAAAATTAACAGGGAAATACGACTACATACGTACCAAAGATCCAAGTGCATTCAAGAAGTCAGGAGACACAGTTCTAGAGGTTCCATTGAAAGAATTATTGCCCTCTAATAAAGTAGCATTACACACGTTTGCGAGAGCCCCGCAAAGAGAAGCTAGGGGAGCATCTCCCATTCCTTGGAAACAACTGAGAAGATGCTAGATAATCGATCCATAGAAGAATCGGTCGACGGAATCTTCTTGGAGAGAGAAGGATTCGAATCATAGTTATCCTCGTCAGAGATTCGAGCTTGAGCTAAGGCGAGAAGAAGATTGGACCTTTCGCTTCTTAGTTAATGGAGCAAGATTTACCCTTGCGAACGACAGGTTTTACCCATACTTTTAATCTTCGCGGCTCGACTTCTTCAACTCCAACCTTCGTATACAATTAAAGATAAGAAACAGAGGCAACAATATTGTAAAAATGATAAAAGGAATGTTTCTTACTTCACCCGTAAGCGATCAAGTCTCGTCAGAGTACTCTCCAACGGATTATCCTTGTAGCTTCTTCTCAATTTGTTGATCTGAAAAAAATTCCACAAACTCAGCAAATATAAAAAGAAAATAGCGAAAGCAAGATTTGAAGTAGAAAACATACCTCTTTTGCCCTATCAGGCCATTTGAATTCCCAAGGATGATACCCTGCGAGATTCGCAGGAAGAACGTGCGAACCCGCGATATAAGGGCCATTTAAAATCAAGGGTACAACCCACCACTTCTCATCTTTGGAGTGGCGAGGAGTAGTGTTATTGCCCGGGTGCCAATCAATATCCCGCATGAGCAATTTATCCTCGGTGGACATTATCCTTCTTTTCGTGCGAACGCCCCAAACGAGATTTCGTCATTAATCATCTCGTATCACCGAATAGTTTTCAAAAAGTTCTACAAAGTGTATTTCTCAAAGATCTATTTCCAAGTCTCGCGAACTCTGGGTTTCTAACAAGATGGGTATAAAGATCCTTGGCCACCACCACGGTTCGCGAACTCAAGCATTAGGCGAATGCAATCGCCACATAATTGATAAACAGCCCGAGAGAATTTTTCATGGGACAAGATTTCATAAAATAAGGGCATCTCAGATTGTATAAGGGAATGGGAAGTCCTGCGAGAAGTCGACCTAGCAAGACTATAATTTTTTGATCATCACATTGATGATCAGAAAATAGCCTTGCAGAAAGGATAGATGAAGGTTCTTGATCAGGAATGGTTGATAGAGTGAAACCCTTCTCGAGCAACTTCTGTTGAACTTCATTGAAAGAAGCTTTGTATGCACGACTAATGGCAGCCATTATCAGTATGGGAATGGATGGGAGGTTGAAGGTTAAAAACAGTGCTAGAAAGGACGAAGAAAAGATTTGCAGTAGCAGGAGCGCAAATTGCGGAAGGAGAGAATCAAAGAAAAGTTGCAGAGACAAACTAAAGGATGAAAAGGAGGGGAAAAGAAAACTATATATAGGGAAAAAGAGCCTCGAGAAAAACGAGGTCATTTAATGCGAGAAGAGACATGAATGGTCAAGAATAAGCGGTTGAAAGAGACGTGTCAAGAAAAGACATTAATAATCAAAATCCGTGTAAAAGTACAAAACTGAAACGGATAAAGATAAGCAGTCGCGGCAAGAATATTGTAAAAACTCTCATGATACTCTTCCCCTCGCAGGAGAAGTATGAGGAGTGATGGGAGACGATACTTCGTATATATCTCAAAGAAGCTTCGGAACTTTGCAAAAGAATAGAGGCAAGTACGTACTTTTCAAGTCCAAGATTCTTCGCTCGTTCCTTCATCAACAAAAATCAAAGATTGCTACCACAACAGATTTTTCCTTAAAGATCGCTCTTCAAGCAATATTTAAGGAAAAAAGAGGCAAGATGTAGGATCATAATATCGCAACGTACAAGACTCGCGGGATTAATAAACGACGCTGTCGCGAGGCAGTCGCAGGAGCTAAAATAAACGACGCAATGAATAACGACCGGCAAAACATAAAGAAGACGAGAGACCTGGCGAGGGTTAAGAAGTGTCGCGAGAGCGAATGTTTGTGCATCTGCGACACTTCGCGGGACACTCCCGAAAATAAAGGGTAGCTTAGCTGTCATCCACTATGTATTACCCTATATAAAGGGCTAGATGAGTCTGTAAGAAGGGGAGATCTCTTTGGAATTGTTGGGCAAGTCATTAGGAGAGAGAAAGTTTAAGAGTGTTTTAACTTCTAAGTGTAATTCTATTTTCCTGTGTAAACACTTGATGAATTCAATCAATAAATATTCTTGATCTTACATTTTCCAAAGGATTAATTAAGCAAAATCGAGTAAGGGGTGTAGTGTGGGAAATCCTGCTACTACAGCATCTTCATTTACTCTCGCTATAGATTTCTCCTTTTCTTGTCTTACCGATGATGACATCTCGCTTCTTATTAAGCTAAATCCAAGTCTCGATTTCACACCGTTGGAATTAAGGTTAGATCCATCATCCATTAAGTTGTATAACAAGAAGGTTAGATCAAGTAGATGGGGAAATCAAGAGTTTAACTATAAGAGATGAAATTAACGTTAGATCCATTTTTCTTTAATCTATAAGAACATAAGCTGCTGGATAAGAAATTGGGCTCTTTGTTTTGAGAGAGAAGGATTATACTCTCGATGCTTTCAAGATGCATCGAGAGAGGGAAGAAGAGGACGTGTTGGTGGAGGCTCTTTGTTTTGATAGATCTCCTGCTAATAGTGGAGGACGTGTTGGTGACGGCGACGGAGGTTATGGGAGTTGCAGAGGTACCGGTGGTGGTTGAGAGAGGGAGTGGAGGACGTGTTGGTGACGGCGACGGAGGTTATGGGAGTTGCAGAGGTACCGGTGGTGGTTGAGAGAGGGAAGAAGAAATGAAATTTCGATGGATGTAATTGAAAGTTAAAGGAGAAAGGGTAAATATGGAAGAAAAAAAAAGAATATTAGTGGACCCCCATGGTCTTATGGATGGGGAGGGATATTTTTATTGTGTGATAAGGATATTTGTATAGTCCATCAAAAGTAGGGACAATAATTCAATTACCACAAGTGGAAACCCATATACGTTTCCTCTCATCCAAAATCAGAACTCTGTATGTGTACTGAAGAACTAAATCTTTCTTTTTGATTTTAAAGTGACCCAAGGTCCAAGACTGGACAAGGAAAAGTAACTCAATGTTCACTGGTGTATGTATTCTAAATTTTTTTTGTCTTTGTTGTTGGTTGTCATTCCTTTTTCAAAGGTATACAAAATAACTCTTTAGCGTAAGATTTCATGAATTTCCTAAGTTCAATGATAGTTTTTAGAATTTAATGTATGAAATGATCATGTATTACCAGAAGTTCTTCTCTCTTTCTTCTGATTGAAAGATTCCTTTGTTTAATACATTTATGTCTTTAGAATCTTATGGTTGTTTTGCCTAAGAACCCAAGAATTTCAGAATTTTGATTTACAGGTGAACTGTTGCTGGTCAAAACGGATATTGACTTGATATCCAGGTCAAAACCACTAATTTTTTTTTTGTTGCAAAAAAATTCGCAACTACTTTAAACAGTTGTGTTGATGGTGGATTTTAGTTCAGGGCTAAAATTGTGAAACCAAATTTATGCGCTGACATCCTGCAAAGGATAGCCACTGATAAAGTGATGAATACTTCTTCACTTTACTAATTCACCTAGAATGGAGCATGTGGCAACAATCCCGATGATTCTCGTGAATTAAATACACGAAATTCATCCAGGTTGGAGCATGTAGCAACAATCCCATATACCCTGTGAATTTACATCATTATTAATTAATGCATGACCAGCCTTGTATTTCCTGTACTCATTACCGGTGCGGCATGATGACTGAGTGTTGTTCTCAGCAGAGCAACACGAACCTCCAAGCATTATAGAGGTGGCAGTGGTGGTGATTTGAGGTGGTCTGTGGTGGTGGTGGTGGTTGGTGGTGGTGAGCGGCGGTGGTGATGGGAGGAGGTGGTTATATATATATATATATATACATACAATATACAATATACAATTTTTGTATGTATCATTGGCCTTCGCACTGTTGCTGGCGTTAGGCTACAAAACAAAACCAAGAAAACCCAAAATTGATGAGTAGATATACCCAAATTTGCATGAAAGTAATATTACCCCTAGTTTTTCTAAATAGATAAGTCCTTCGACGCTTTACCCTGAGATGGTTTTAGAAATAAAATTGCATAGTGTATATAGATTTTCCTTGAAGCGTCATACCCGAACAGAACAGTAGCGTTGAAAAGGCACATTTTAAGTAGCTTCGATTAACAAACCGTTATTCTGTCTGTACAAAACTGTTAGGAACTGTTGTGTCTTTTCAAGTTCCGTTTGCGAAGGGTGGTTTCTGACGTGGCTTCCTATTTTTACAGTTTTGTTGAGGATGAATATGCATTCGCCACGTCAGCCTAAACATCCTCCTTTATATAAAGAAGAATTGATATATATAGGTGGTGGTGATGTGAGGAGGTGGTTATATATATATATATAAGTGAAGGGTAGGTTGGTCATTTCCATATCTTAGGACACCCCTTATAACTATAGGGTAGATATTCTTATCACATAATAGTCCCCCACCATTTTTGAGTAGTCCCCAAAAAATGGTTCTATAATAAAGGTGTAGAGTCATAAATGGGCTTAGAACCATTAGATGGACTTGTATGATTCTTGTGTGAGCCATTTTGGCTAGATTCTTAGAGTTCTCGTGTGATTAACAGTTAGTCTTTATTAACAACGATCAATTCAAAGGATGAACCAGTGGATCATGGATCTCGAGGTAGGCGTGGCTTGTCATCAAAAGAGGTGGGAATTTACATTTAACTCTTTTGAAACCATTGTTGTTGCTTTTACAAAAGTTTATGTTTAACAAACTCACGCATTTTCTGTTCATGCGTTCCATGCATTGTTTAGTTTTTTTTTTTTTTTATAGGCAAAGCACAAAAGATTACATACTACCCCTTAACACACTGTGGTCGCTACAAAGAGTTGGCAATAACCAGATCGGTGAGATTTACCAGACCATCTGACTCACATTAGTCTTAGCCCACTGAGCCCATCGTGTGCTGCTTTATTAGCAGTTCGGTTTACATAAGTGAAACGAAGAGACTTGAATTTAGGGATTAGGTTTTTCACATCTTGAAAGAGAAAGTGAGTTCTCTGATCTCCCAAAAGTGTCTTCTGATTGATTTGCTGCAAGGTATTCATAGCATCGCTTTCAATGATAATCTGATCTTGTTTGTTCTCCCACGCATGATTTAGGGCATCTCGAATGGATCGGATCTCCGCTTCTTCTGCCGAGCAGCAATCCAAGTAAGTTGCTTGTGCAAAAATGAATTCCAGTTTTGAATTTCTGATAATGAACCCCATTCCTCCTTCTGTAGAGTTTAGATTCCAAGCACCATCAGTATTTATCTTTATGCAATCTGTTGGAGGAGCCTCCCATGGAGATGTTAACTGATGGGGTGTTATTGCAGATATTTTGTTCATGATTGGAGCTTTAGGGGTATCTATCAACATCGATTTCGCTCTTGCCCAGATTGTTGAAGGTTCTTCTATTAAATCATTGTGGTCGATCTCATTGCTGCTTGTCCAAATTGACCACATCATGCACGCAATCTTCAGGAACAAATCATCTCTTCCAGAAGAATCTTTATAAGGTTGTAGCTGGAGCCAATATCTAATCCATTGATCAAAGGTAAAATTCTGGAACTGTATATTTTGAATATTTAAAATTACCCATACTTGATTCAGTCTAGCACAAGATACTAGGGAATGCATAATAGTCTCAGATTTCAATTTGCACCTAGGGAAAATATAGTCGGAAATGTGTATACGATTATGTAGAATTTGTTTGGTAGGTAGTGCCCCTTTCAAAGCTTTCCAGACAAACAACTTAATTCTTTCAGGTAGGTTTTGTTTCCACAAAGTTAACCAAAGATCAGAATTTGTTAAGTCTCCACTCATGCTGAGATCACAGTAGGAAGACTTTGTATTGAAGTTGCCATCTTTTGATGGAACCCATACCCTTCTATCACTAGAGGGATCAACACTAAGAGGGATTTGTTAAATCAACTCTTTTGTAGATTGATCAAAGACAACACTTAGTTTTGCTGTATCCCAGGTTCTTGTTTCCTGAATTATGAGGTCTTGTACTTTCAGGTTTACATCAGGAGCATAATTATTCTTTGGTGTAGCAATCCCTTTGCCAGGTATCCATTTGTCGCACCATGGGTCGATGAAACTGCCTTCCCCCACTACCCATGATATAAATGGTTTGATTTTACACATAGTACGATGTAAGCATTTCCAGGACCCACGAAGATCGGTCTGAGAATTTAGAGTTTAGGATATCTGTCTTAAGATAATATTTAGCTTTTAAAACTTTTGCTAGGAGTGAGTCTAGTTGCTCTACTAACCTCCACACACTCCTTGCCATCATTGCCATGTTGTTAATTTCACTAATTCTGAATCCCAGGCCTCCTTCCTGTTTTGATTTGCAAATATTTTCCCATGCTATCAAGTGTAATTTTCGCTTTTTTGAATTAGGGTCTTCACCCCACCAGTATCTGTTCAAGTGACTATCAATCTTCTGACACATGCTTTTAGGGATCAGGAATGTTGCCATTTGATATAATGACATAGCTTGGCCCACATGTTTTACCAAGGTGGTTCTTCCTGCTTGAGATAAAAATTGGGTGAGCCAACCATTAACTCGTTTTTCTAGAGCAGAAAGGAGGGAAAGATGAGTTTGGTTTTTGATCTTAAAACTGTTATAGGAGCCCCTAGATATTTTTCCCCAAGGTTGAGCTTAGATATATTAAGTTTGTTTAGTTTGTATTATTGATAGTTTTGTTGATTCTTTTAATCTTTCCATGGTTTGGAAAGGACTTGTAATGTTTTTTTTGTAAATATGAATTGTTATGGGAAATAAGAATTTCCACATGTGGTATATAGGATACGCTCCTTCACATTTATACCTACGAGCTTTTATGTTATATTGGTCGTCAGTTTGCGTGTTCGGAATTTTCGACATCCATATATGCTATTAGGTGTGAATTTGCGAGTTCGGAATTTACAACCATATTATACATTGTTTGAAGAAGGAGTTAGTTCCATATACATGATTGTTTATCTCTGTGAATTGGTCTCCTTTTTAATGTTTGGGAAAGCATGTATTGTTTTCCAAGTCTTGCCCATGATTTCTTGAAAGTTAAATGTTATTTCTACTGGGAACCCCTTTTAGGGATGATGTGCTCACCCATTCCCACTTTCATTTTCAGAGACAGATCAGAGTTACGCAGCGAAAGCTTCAAGGGTTGATTTCGTTAGTTGGTCTGTAGCGCCCCCTAAGCTAGCAGCTGACTAATCCAAGAGATTAACCATAAAATGAGGCACTAACGATTTAAAACATCTATTTAAGAATTTATTTAAAAGTTCTAAACAAAGTTCAACCCGAATCTAAACCCTCTCTGAAATAAATACAAGAACTCCTCTCAAGTGATACATATTTAATAGTGAGTTGGTTTACAAATAGAATATACAACAAAATAAACATAGTGGAAGCTAACCAACTAACGAAACCAACTTCTCGAAGCTTTCGACGCCATGTGCACATCTTGATCTGTCTCTGAAAACTGAAAGTGGGAATGGGTGAGCACATCATCCCGAAGGGTGCCCAGTAGAAATAACAACTAACTTTCGAGTAATCACTAGAATGATTTAAAGACAATGCAGATTTTACTGAAAACCGATAAAATACGGAAAACAGGTAAAACATAAATAAGATAATAAATGTACTGAATTATAAAGTTCTACCAACCAATCTTACGACACAAATTCACAACATAAATAATAGTTAAGCTTAGTCCTTCGGAGTAGTAAGGCGTGACTCTCATGATTCTTCAATGATCATTAAAGTGCCATGAGGTTTGACGACCCCGTAGTCATATAAGATTTGTACCTTACTAGTACCTTATTATACGCGCACTCTACATAGCAAGTATCTAAAGATATCTAATGGTGTTAACGTTATAGCCGACGGAAGAACTTTAACATGAAGAACCCTATACCTCTCGCATGTCAAATCCAACAATCAGACATAAGATTCTCAACATCATTCTCTCTAAACACCCAAAACATAATATAATAGCTTTTGAAAGTAATTTAAAAGAATAATAAACATCCATGTATGAGACATGCGTTGCCCCCGTACAGAAATATGGAAAATATAATGGCCAAATTAAAACCAGACCTATATAATATTCAACCCAACGAGGTCTATCTAGGTTTGCGTAAAATAGGTATAACATTTGGGGGCACACATCCCACACCAACCAAAGGAAAAGGTTTCCTTACATGCTAACAATAAATAAAGTTTGTAACTGCTTTCCAGTCAATGGAAAGAATCACATTTTGAAATATAAGTAAATACTCCCAAAACACAGATATTAGTTGTTTCTAAAGATCCAAACCCATCCCAAAATGTAAAAGAAAACTAGTTTGTATTACACACAAATAATACATGCATACACATATCATATACTAACAAAGATATGCATGCCTTTCGCAATATAAATATATTTATAAAACAATAATGAATACAAGAGAGTTCGTTATCAATTCCCACCTCTTTTGATGACAAGCCTCGCATACCTTGAGATCCAAAATCCACTGGGTCATTCTTTAGATTGTTCGTTGTTAATAACGACTAACTGTTAATCACACAAGCACTCTAAAGATTATCCAAAAGGCTCATACAAGGCTCATAACACATTTTCATACAAATCTCTAGTTATAGACTACTTGAACAATCTAATGGTTCTAAGCCCATTTATTTTTCTACACTTCTTCATTATTTATCTTTAGCACATCTAAATATTTACTAATTCAATTAGGTTGGTTCTATAGTCCATTTGATAGATCTTATGAATATCTACAACTTTGTAGAAGGAACCAAGAGTCAATTCGGACCATAAGTGGTCCAAAGATACAAAATAAGGTTTCTGGCCCTAAGCCCAAGCCCATGGGTTTAATCCGGCACGGCCCACTAGTCCGGCCCAATAACAAGGTCCAGTCCAACAGAGTCAACTAACGGTCACTGACGGTCAAAAGAGTCAACTAACAGTCAATGTCTAATGTCAAGGTCAAGTCCAGGTAAGAGTCCAAAGTCAAGTCAATTGGTCAACGAGTTAAGTCACTGAGTCAACTCGGGTCAAGATATGTAACTCAGTGAGTCAAAACAACTCAGTCAACAAAACTGATTCAGGTTATACAAACCAAAGTCCTTGCACAGGCAACTCCCAATGCACAATCAAGATGCAATACAAATGCAAACACCCAAACTTTGTAACTCAATTACAAACCTAACCTACCACTAACTAATATACAAATCATAACATCAACGCCATCACCTACATTCCAGTTACATTCATTCAACCCATCTTCTTTATAGGATCTGCAACACTACTGACTATAACTAGTTCCTCTACTAGATCTGAGTCTTATAACTCATTTAAAATATCAGAACCAATAACTCACATACACTGATAATTTCAGTTTTTCCACCAAAGCTTTATAACCAACAACATGAATTCCTCAAACTCAGCTCAAACAAACCATTATACTTCATTCATAGTTTATCAACTCCATCTCTGTAGTTCATTAGCCAAATGCATACTCCATAACAGCATCAATCTCAATTAGCACAGTCACTCACAACCAACTCCATTCATCCCTAGATGTAGCTTCCCTGCAACACATCAACATCATTTCCTTTGCAACTTCAGTCCTTGTATAAACCGAACACTTCTGAGATTCAAACATCCCACAATCACCAGACCGTGCTTCCTGCAACATCACATTCTCCGAAATCAAACTGCAGCTCCACCAACAAAGCAATACCATTCTCACCTTATGTTCATTCTCCCATGATACCACTACAATTGCAATATCTACCACTAATTGCATTTACACCACAATTCATTCAGTTCCAACACCATCTTCAAAGATCTGTATTTCACCAAACCATCGTCACTTATAACTTCAATAGAAATTCAGGCAGGCCACATCAATCTAACAACTCTTACAGCAGCAACAATACCACCAGACTAAACTTCAGTTAATCTTCAACATTACCATCTCAGTACACCATTCTCAATTCAGTTCACGCCTGCACTCATCCAAACCACAGTTTCAAGACAACATCTTCACCAATTTATATTTCAACTTAACATTCATCTAAAGTTTATCCTTTTCCAACTTATTTGCATCAACTCCCTTACAGATCCACCACAACATCATCACACTCAACACCTTCATTTGGATTCACAACTTCACCAGTAATTTCAACTATCACCACCACAACTCAGATCAACAACAACTCCATTCTTATAACTCAACCACATCTTTATTAATCAACAAAACCCAATTCCATCTCCATTAGCAGGCCCCCACCACCAAATCACCCCATGACTGCGCAAGCCGTCTCCTTCGATTCAAAATTAACTTTACATTCCCTGTATCACAGCAATACCTAAACTGCAGCCACTTCCAATTTTCTTCACCACAAACCCAACTCCAAATCAACTAACCCTAAATAAGATGAATCCTAATTTCCAATTCAACTTTCTACAAAAAACTGCAATTAAACCTAATACATGCGACTATGATTCAATTAAGAACAAACCCATTACTAATTGAACAAATAACACATCAATTTCACACAAAACAAAGTTTAATAATGAAACCATAATGTACCTGGTTCTGTGATTCTTCATCAGAACAGCTCCAAAACTTCAATTAAATACCAACCCATTTCGTTCTTCATCACCAATCACTCAAATCCATTTTTAATTAATCAGTTCCTTCATATCTTGAACTCAAACCGAACCTTAACTTCAACTCACAGCTGTAACCAGTTCTTCTCCTCCCGATCCAAATCAATTACAGAACCAACATCTTCATCTTCTACTCAACGTACTAATAAGTTTCTAAGAACATCACACACGTGAATAACTCAGTTCTTCTGAACTGAGATCGACGGAGAAGAAACGAATAAAAACAAAAAATAAGGGGAAAGAAGAATAAAGAAGAGAAATGGGAGTTTATCCTCTCGACACGGGTAGATAAGGCCGACCAAAAACTATTAAGGCACCTAGAAAGTTGATACGGGCAGCCAGGCGGTTTAGATTTAAATGATTATTTGCCCTTCATAATAATCCAGTGATATCTTCTTCGTCCGGTGTCTGAATGACACGTTCGAGTAGTCTACTTCGCATAACTTTCGAGATCTACCTAGTGATACTAATTTCATAACTAGATCGTTGTTAGATTAATTTCTATTAATTAATATTCGTCCCTAATTAATCGAGTCATTAGCGGTTAATTTGTCTCTTGACTGGTCTAATAGAGTTGACGAGCTTGAGGCTCGTTACAGGTTAACTTCTGCTATGTTTATTATGTTGTATATTTTATTTGTAAACTAAATGACTATTGTATAAGTATCATTTGAGAGAAGTTCTTGTATATATATATATTTCAGAGCGGGGCTAGTTTCTGGGTTAAGTTTTGTAGCAGATTTCTTAATTGAATGTTCAAGTAAATGTTTTAGATACTTAGTGCATCTTTATTCGTTAATCTCTTGGATTAGTCATCTGCTAGCTTTGGGGGCCCTACATTTAGGCACAGGGATACTGAAGCAACAGATTAATGAATGAGCATTTGCTTGGTCTCAACTATACAAACTTGTGGTAGTCAATTTGTATAACGGCTTAATTCTAAGAGTATTCAAAACTGGACTAGATCTCGTGGTTTTTATGCCATATACTTTTCCTTGTTAACAAAATCTTATATTGTGTGATTTAGTTTACTTTCGTATTATATTTTTTATCTTTATAATTTAAGTAAACACACTTGTACGTTAATCCACTTGGTACGGTTTCATAGTTAGTTCGGTACGAACTTTGACTATATACAAAGTTATATCTTGTTGAAGTAATTTTTTGTCCATTATTATTTTAGTAGAATTTACACAAGGTGTTTCTGTACAGGTTGGTATCAAAAATATTGTGGTATGATCGATGCTCTCGTTATTTCATTAATAATGGCTTTAAGAACAACAACGGGGAGGCAATGAGAAAAAGTACAATTCGAAACAGACTCTGCAAACTTGCTTCGATTCATAGATTCTTATACTAAACCACAATGGTATAAAGATGGATGGTTATAAAAATCAAGCAGGGAATGTTTCAAATTCCACAATGATTATTCATCACAACTATATAGAAAGAATCCAAGCAGCTGATGGTCTGGCGAATCAGGCGGTAGATGAAAGTGTTACAGCATTGCTCGGTCGAACTCGCATACGTTTCTATCTCAAGCATGTTTGTCAATGTTAGTGATCAAAACTATAAGTCTTGATTTCTAGCCTATGTAGCTAAAGGTCTCAGACTAGGATAGAAAGTGTAGTTGAGCTCAAGAACTCCATGGCAATCATCATACAAGACGAAGGACTACTCGAGGAACCGGTGGAACTTCATCGACTAAAAGTTATGTGGAGACTTGAAATTATATGTCACTCAAAAGTCTATTTACTTTATCTCCTACTCTTGAGACAAAAGTCGTTTAGACGTATAGACTTTCATTATACACATTTGCTATTTCGAGCCGAGTTTAACTCGCCAATCTATTTCTCAAAATATGTGTTGGTAAGCTTTAGCTTTTAACCGAATTCATATTTACTTAGTGACGAAAGTCATGATATGTTTCAATCACTTTGGAAATTGCTCTGATGAAAAATGGTATGTGAATAACGACTATATAACGTTCTCTGAGAATGTTTCAATGATTGAAATGAGATTTTAGATTACATAACCATTGGTAGGATATAAGCATTGTTGTGGAAACACATATATGTATAAGTCCTTATTCCTTGAACCAAAGTTTGCGAACTTTGTTAATCAAGAGAAATGGAAGTGGCGCAAGCCAAGTCGGCGAACTGGCAGAAGTTCTCACCCAAGAATTTCTGCTGGAGATTGTGTACTCTTTCCATGATCTTAAGTCCGCGAACCCAGTCCGTGAACTTGAGTAGGTTATATCTAAAACCGGTTGTTCTTGAACTAATGTTTATATAAACTAAGGAATGCTTTTTCAAACCATGGTTATAAAGTTCATGAGCCGATTCGAGTGAGTCAAACCGTTTTTGCTTCGATTGTGTCTTGTGTAGTTACATAAGATCTAAGCAATTGAACAACTCTCTAACTAGTTCATTTGAGTCATTTGAAATAGTTATGGTGAAGAAGAATATGGTTGATATGAGAGTGTTCATATGGCTAACCATTTGGTTGACTATTGTTGAACCAACAAATGTTAATGTTTGGGTACGGTTCATAAACCCAAAATTGAACATTTCGTTTGTGTGTAACAAGCTAAGTTTTTGATCCAACGGTTGAGAAATATTATCTTGAATCTAATCAGGTTTTCATCTAACGGTGAATATTGAATGCTTTGTTACTAAGATAACATTGATTTCAAACCCTGATTTGAAAGACTATATAAGGTAGAACTCTAGCAACTGGGAAACCTAATCCCCACACTTTACGCGTGATACTAGTTTGCTAAGCTAGAGTAGATTCTCCTTTAACCTTTGGTTTTCTTCTTCTAAAACCAGGTTAACGACTTAAAGACTTCATTGGGATTGTGAAGCCAGACCGATACTACTTTCTTGTAGTTGTGTGATCTAATCTTGTTGTTTCTATCGTACGAGTACAATTGAAATAATTGGCTTGAGATTTTTATCTCCGATAGGCAAGATAGAAAAGAAATTACAGACACTTCGTCTCATCGTTTGTGATTCCACAATATATTTTTTCGCTCCGTCGATTAAGATTATTGTGAGGTGATCAATAATACTAGGTTGTTCTTCGAGAATATAATTCCGGGTTATTGATTGGTTCATGTTCACCTTGATTTATCAAAAGACGGAACAAAACTCATAGGTTTATTCGTGGGAGACGGATTTATCTATTTCTATTGACTTTTCTGTGTGATACAGATTTGTTTATTAAAGTCTTCGACTTTGGGTCGTAGCAACTCTTAGTTGTGGGTGAGATCATCTAAGGGAATCAAGTACATAGTATCTTGCTGGGATCAGAGGCGTAGGAGCATAACTGTACCTTGGATCAGTGTGAGATTGATTGGGGTTCAACTACGGTCAGATCAAGTTAATTTGGAGTAGGCTAGAGTCCGTAGCGGCTTAATACGGTGTGTGTTCAACTGGACTAGGTCCCGGGTTTTTTCGCATTTGCGGTTTCCTCGTTAACAAAATTCTGGTGTCTGTGTTATTTCTATTCCGCATTATATTTGTTTATATAATTGAAATATCATAGGCTGTGCGTTGTTCAATCAATTAGAATATCCGACATTTTGGTTGTTGATTTAAATTGATTGACACTTGGATATTGGTCTTTGGTACCATCCAAGTTATCTCTCTTTGATAAAGACTCATGATTTCTATTTGCTTGAGTAAAGATCAAATCGAGAGATTGAGATATAAACTCGTTGATATACTTTTTATCTAGATTGAGTCTGGCTGTTTAGTTGATTCTCTAGAAAGTATATTGGAGTTTGTCCATACATATTGCTAAGCGAAATATTGGGTGTGGTTGTTAGACCCCCGCTTTTTCAATTGGTATCAGAGCAGGCAAACACGTTTAAGACCTTATAAGTCTGTGTTTGTAACGATCATACTCTATGTACAAAGGTGCTATCTCAATATACGTACCACCAGTCTTCAATGGCTCAAACTATCCAGGATGGAAAATTTCTATGTGTGCTTATCTCCAAGCCCGTGATTTTCAAACCTGGGTACGTGTAGTTAAAGGTATAATCCTCCGGTTAATACAAAAGGAGATGTATCTATACCTATGGATGTTGGTAGTTATATTCCTGAAGAGTCTCTTCACGCAATGCAAAATTCTGACGGATTAAATGCTATCAAACAAGCCGTTATCCCAAACCTTCAGCACTTTGTGTCTACTTGCACTAAGTCTAAAGATGCCTGGGATATCTTAGAAACTGTATTTAAAGACAAAAGATACGTTTCTAAGAAGCATGTCATCGATGGAGGAAATAACCTCAACACCCTCTCCAAAAATACCTCTCTTGGGAAGGAAAAAATTCTTGATCCAAATTTTATTCAAACCTTTTCATTCAATGCCGTTTCTCACACAAGTGAATCCTCTAACTTGTCTTGGACTGATAAATGTTGTTTAAATGGTGATTGGTTCGATAAACCATTGATTACAGAAAGGATCAAGGATTTTGTAAAAACAAGCTTTAGATGTGATAAACATCTTCTGTCAGCTTTTACTAATGATTCTGTGAAAGAAAAATCTTTAAGTGTCAACATTTTGAATGCGTCTGATGGATGTAATGAACCCAGTGCTCTTACAGCAAAAACATCCACATACTCAAGGTCTGATTCAGAAATTGAGTCTGACACAGAGATTTTTGAATTCTTGAACAAAGAGGTGCTTCAAGAAAATCTTCAATTAAAAGCTTCATTGAAGAAACTAGAATCATTAATCCAGGTGAAAGATCTTGAGATAGATTGCCTCAATGATAAACTCACCAGAACCATTGCTCAAAAGGAAAAAGAGACTAATACCCTCAAGGATGATCTACAGAGATTATCTGGAAGTTCTGACAAAATCTCAACAATGTTATTTGGTCAGAAATCCTTTGGAAACACATATGGTTTAGGATTTAAAAGCAAGACTGCAAGTATTGTCAACCCCGTTGTTTCTCTTCATGAAAAAATAAAGGTTGACGGTTGTGATAAACAGAAGGCACTTCAACAAGACAAAGGATCCTTGGTTTGTTCGTTTTGTGGAAATGCGAATCATGTTCAAAGCACGTGTTGGAGGTTCAAGAGGAACGACAAAAGAATTTCAGGCATCGCAAAAGAACATGCAAAAGATGAATCTGGATAATCAACATGGGTCTCATAAAACCAATGCTTCCAGAATCAGAAGAGGTAGGAAACTTGTTTATACAACAAGCCTTGGTAAACAAGGAGAGCTTCTGGATCACAACGTCTCTCTCTAATTCCAGAGATGTTCGCATCCTCATCTTTAACTTGAGAAAATGGGGTTTGCGTATTTATGACTCAAGTAGTGTATTTATTTTTGTTAAAGAAATATTCTCCTAACAAAATAGATATTGAATCTGTAAACTATGGAAGACTTTTTTTTCTAGGGTTTAGACATTTCACAAGTCTATTTAATACTTTTGTAGACTTTCTTTTTCCCTAAAAGATATAGTTTCATGGCTCTTGTAACTAGAGGCACCACAAGAAGAGATACAGTCGAAGCAATCAATGTGTATATGTGTAAAGGAATCTCTTCCTCAAGGGTAAAGAAAGTGAACACTACAAAGTATGGAAAAGGTTCTTCCTCTTAATGCCTCTTGTCTTTTTATCATCTTGATAATAACTTTAGAGGTTCGGTGAAAGATTTCATCAACAAAAGAAAAAATTTAAAATCTCAAATTGTTTCATCTTTAGAAGAGGTAGCTCACTATGAAAAAATGTTGTCTCTGTCAAAGAACACCTTGCATGATCTAAAAAGAGAACTTAGTGAGTTAACTAATATTTCTGAAGATTTGGAGGAATTGAACGATCCCATAATCAATGGGGTTTTCAATAATAAGAAGGAATTCTCTGTAGAGGCTCTGAGAAAGATCTACAACAACTAGTAAGTCTTCGGATGAGAAATCTATTTTTCTTTTTTTGTTAGAAGAATAACTAGAGTTTTGGAATAGCCATTATTGTGATTACACATAGCTATGTCCAACGTTCTCATCTTCATTTTTTTAGATTTATTGGTTTAAATTCTAAACTTGTTTGGAAGATGATTTTTGCAGTATTAATCCTTATGTATTTATATATTGCAATTTTTTATGGGATATGTGTGTTTGCGTCCGTGAACTATGATTGTCCCATATCTTGTCAAAAGTAAAGTCTTTCGTAAGTCGATATTCTTATATTGATAAAGGAATGAATGGACTTTTGACAAATACAAAAGTTAAGCCTATATTGTCAATTATTGATGGAATATAGGTTAAAATCTTTTTTTTTTCAAGGATTATGTCTATTGTATGTCATGGTGCAAATTGTGATGGAAAATAGAATGAATCCTTGTGTATTCCGCATTAATTGATCTTCCATGATCCATATTTTTTGTGTATTACTATGAGGCTCCGTAATGTGTCTTATGTTGAGCACTAAAACAATCAAAGTTGATTATTTTCATGATTAGATTTGTTGTTGTTCCATAAGGTACTTTATGACGAGCATATTGAACTAAATTAATCATCTTGTTTGGTTATTTAGTTATGACTCCATAAGTTTTCTTATGTTTGAGAACTTTTGATTGGGTTGGTTATTTTCATGATTAACTTAGTCATTGCTCCATAGATTCTCTTATGTGAGTATGGCCAATTAAATTGATTACTCCTTGTGATTAGTTTGATTGTGTATTTCGATTAAATTAATCATGGGTTCTCTTGTGGTTAATTTAATTGAGTATTTTGGATTAAAATTCATACTTGTATGTGATTTGTTATGTCCAAAGAAATCCTTCTTTTCTTTCGAAATTAAGGTCTTGTTGTTCTTTCGGGAATGACATATTATGGGGGAGAGTTCTTTTTGAACTTGCGCTTAATTGCCATATCTTTGTGGGGAGTGCGGCTGTGGAATATTATAAGGGTTATCTTGTATCTTTAAAACTCCTTGATGAATGCATTTAGCTTCGGCTTTATGATTGCATCTAAATAAGATGATGTGTGTTTGTTTCTTTTGGTCATGAAACGCCTCTTTCGGAAATTTCATTAGGATCCCGTTCTTGTACCTTTGCCAATTTTGTTGACAAAAAGGGGGAGAATTAATATGTATTTCACACTACAAATACATATGGTTTTCGGATCATTATGTAAGGGGGGTAGTTTCCATGTGAGATGGAGTATTGACTAAGGGGGAGTGATACATATCACCATAGTATTGTTGTTGAAGTTGTGATACAATTGAACTTTGATGATGTGTAATGATACTATGACACTGTATAACAATGATTGAGAACTCTTATTTTCTTATTGTTATAGATACGGATTTTCAACAACGATGATGCTAAACTTATAACCTTTGGGATCATTGGAGTACTTGGAAGTGACGAAGATTTCGAGTAATGTTGAAGATTAGACATGTGGAATAGGATCTACAAAAGTTAATTTATTTATTTTTTGTATTCCATATGTATTAATAGTTTTGCCACTAAAATTGACAAAGGGGGAGATTATTAGAGCATTGCTCGGTCGAACTCGCATGCGTTGCTATCGCAAGCATGTTTGTCAATGTTAGTGATCAAAACTATAAGTCTTGATTTCTATCCTATGTAGCTAAAGGTCTCGGATTAGGATAGAAAGTATAGTTGAGCTCAAGAACTCCATGGCAATCATCATACAAGACGAAGGACTACTCGAGGAACCGGTGGAACTTCATCGACTAAAAGGTATGTAGAGACTTGAACTTATCTGTCACTCAAAAGTCTATTTACTCTATCTCCTACTCTTGAGACAAAAGTCGTTTAGACGTATAGACTTTCATTATACACATTTGCTATTTCGAGTCGAGTTTAACTCGCCTATCTATTTCTCGAAATATGTGTTAGTAAGCTTTCACTTTAGCCGAATTCATCTTTACCTAGTGACGAAAGTCATGATATGTTTCAATCACTTTGGAAATTGCTCTGACGAAAAATGGTCTATGAATAACGGCTATATAACGTTCTCTGAGAATGTTTCAATGATTAAAATGAGAGTTTAGATTACATAACCATTGGTAGGATATAAGCATTGTTGTGGAAACACATATATGTATAAGTCCTTATTCCTTGAACCAAAGTTTGCGAACTTTGTTGATCAAGAGAAACGGAATGTGGCGTGGGCCAAGTCCGCGAACTGGCGGAAGTTCTTACCCGAGGATTTTTGTTGGAGTTTGTGAACTCCTTTCGTGAGCTTAAGTCCGCGAACCCAGTCCGTGAACTTGAGTAGGTTATATCTAAAACCGGTTGTTCTTGAACTAATGTTTATATAAACTAAGGAATGCTTTTCCAAACCGTGGCTATAAAGTTCATGAACCGATTCGAGTGAATCAAACTGTTTTTTCTTCGATTGTGTCTTGTGTAGTTACATAAGATCTAAGCAATTGAACAACTCTCTAACTAGTTCATTTGAGTCATTTGAACTAGTTATGGTGAAGAAGAATATGGTTGATATGAGAGTTCACATGGCTAACAATTTGGTTGACTATTGTTGAACCAACAAATGTTAATGTTTGGGTACGGTTCATAAACCCAAAATTGAACATTTCGTTTGTGTGTAACAAGCTAAGTTTTCGATCCAATGGTTGAGAAATATTAGCTTGAATCTAATCAGGTTTTCATCTAATAGTGAATATTGAATGCTTTGTTACTAAGATAACATTGATTGCAAACCCTAATTTGAAAGACTATATAAGGGAGAACTCTAGCAACTGGGAAACCTAATCCCCACACTTTATGTGTGATACTAGTTTCCTAAGCTAGAGTCGATTTTCCTTTAACCTTTGGTTTTCTTCTTCTAAAACCAGGTTAACGACTTAAAGACTTCATTGGGATTGTGAAGCCAGACTGATACTACTTTTCTTGTAGTTGTGTGATCTAATCTTGTTGTTTCTATCGTACGAGTACAATTGAAATAATTGGCTTGAGATTTTTATCTCCGATAGGCAAGATAGAAAAGAAATCACAAACACTTCGTCTCATCGTTTGTGATTCCACAATATGTTTTTTCGCTGCGTCGATTAAGATTATTGTGAGGTGATCAATAATACTAGGTTGTTCTTCGGGAATATAAGTCCGGGTTATTGATTGGTTCCTGTTCACCTTGATTTATCAAAAGACGAAACAAAACTCATAGGTTTATTCGTGGGAGACGGATTTATCTATTACTATTGACTTTTTTGTGTGATACAGATTTGTTTATTAAAGTCTTCGACTTTAGGTCGTAGTAACTCTTAGTTGTGGGTGAGATCAGCTAAGGGAATTAAGTATGTAGCATCCTGCTGGGATCAGAGGCGTAGGAGCATAACTGTACCTTGGATCAGTGTGAGATTGATTGGGGTTCAACTACAGTCCAGACCGAAGTTAATTTGGAGTAGGCTAGAGCCTGTAGAGGCTTAATACAGTGTTTGTTCAATCTGGACTAGGTCCCGGGGTTTTTCCAGCATTTGCAGTTTCCTCGTTAACAAAATTCTGGTGTATGTGGTATTTCTATTTCGCATTATATTTGTTTATATAATTGAAATATCATAGGTTGTGCGTTGTTCAATCAATTAGAATATCCGACCTTTTGGTTGTTGATTTAAATTGATTGACACTTGGATATTGGTCTTTGGTACCATCCAAGTTATCTCTTTTTGATAAAGACTCGCAGATTTCTATTTGCTTGAGTAAAGATCAAATCGAGAGATTGATATACAAACTCGCTGATATACTTTTTATCTAGATTGGGTCTGACTGTCTAGTTGATTCTCTAGAAATTATATTGGAGTTTGTCCATACAGATTGCTAAGCGAAATATTGGGTGTGGTTGTTAGACCCACGCTTTTTCAGAAAGTCAATTGGAAACTCTCTCTACTACAATTTGGGACCATGTTATTCCAACTTTTTTAATCAAATTGTATTAAATGACGCAATGAGGATGATATATCCTCGTGTAATCGCTTTCTAACCTAATAAATATTTTTCACTATTCAAAAGAATAATATAATCTTTTTATTCCAGTGTCATGCTATTAGCTTCTACTTTTTTCTCTCTATATACTATCCAGTTCTACCATTACCATGTTGTCTCATTACCCTAAAAATATCATGTTGTACTTGATCATCACTTCCTCTCTTTTTAATAAAAAGGGAAGATTTTATTCATACACAAAGAACCTACAGGAAATAAATAACATGTGTACAAATAAAAAAGAAAGAAAGTGAAAATGAGAGGATACCAAGTACACCACCAACTTTTTTTTGTTTATGGAATTTATAGACTATTCCTTGCGTGAACTTCATCAAAGATTAAAGCAGACGAAAAACTTCTTGTTAACTTTTTATTCGAGAATATGATCAATCGAGGAATCCTTTAGAAGTCTTTATTAAATATTTACACAATAAGGACAAACGTTAAATAATATTTGTACAAGATTATGATCAACAAGGAATCCTTGATAATCTTTATGCAAGACTTAAAACAAGTCGTGATATAAAGATTATAATCAACAAGGATTAATATCGAATTACTATTGCTCTGTTGTATTTATGACAAACATGATTATCATGGGGAAGTAAAAATTAAAGTAAAGCACACACCAGGAATATTGTTAACGAGGAAAACTGCAGTCCAGTAAAAAAAACCTGAGACCTAGTCAAGTTTTGAACACACAATGCATAAGTCGGTACAAACAATAGCTTACTCCAAAACTTCAATCTGAAATATTCTTAAGACACAATAAACCCTCCAAGATATTGTTGAACTTGTGCCCCTGCGTTTCTCGATTCTCACAAGAACTTACCCATTTTTAATTCCCCTAGCTGATGTCCAATACAGGCATATGAGTTGATCCACAGTCTCTCTGAAGACTAGTGCACGAGAATCAGTTTTTAATGGCCTTATGGCAGAAGAGAATGGCCTTAGAATAGATAAGAATTATAAAAGATAAAATCTAAATATAAGTTTCGAAATATCTTTGAAAATATAGGTGAACCTGTGCTTCATAGTCCCCAAGTAAAGTTTTCAAAGTCTCACCCTTGTTCTCGGTGAGAAAAGAAGTGGAGAAAAGACCTTATGCAGCACATAAACCGATTCCCAAAAGGATGGTTTGTGGAGATACATGAATCTTTTTTTTATAGTGAATGACTAAAACTAGCTAGGTTGTTTGATTTAAGTTTTAGCCATGTTTATCTCAATATTTCTTTAGTTAGAAAATTTCCTAACATTGAGAATCTTTTACATATTTAGAAGCTTGTAGAATTGTGCAAAATGTGATTATAATAAGTAAGAACTTTCAAAGATAGCTTCTAACTTTCCATGGAAAATATAAGATTAGATTAGTAAATTAAATAAATTTTTGCTAGCATAAATTGTATCTACTTAGTTGTAATTGTCTCTCGATTAAATAAGATTAATTAGAACTTGTCTTAGAAAAGAGAAACTACTCACACGGTTGGAAAATTAGCAAAGTATGGTAATAGATTGTTGTGGAATAGTAGCCACCTTGGTTAGAAGAGGAACCATCAAAAACTTGACTAAAAAGGGCTTTAGACATATTTTTGAGGTTGAGAACGCAAACTCAATATTCCAAGAGAGTTCAGGAATATTTCTCAATCTTAATCCTGAATTTCAACTTTTAGCCACATAATTCTGTTTTTAATGAATTTCTTATAATTTCTTCGTTATATATAGAAATTAAGTGATTCTTGGCTCGCTGGATTCGTCTTTTCATTCACTATAAGATGGAGACATTTTCATGTTCAGTGATAATTCTCGCTAAATTATTAGTCTCAAATCTCCGCAGGTGTATACACAAAGTATGTTTACCGTCATAAGTTTTGATTCATATAATGTATATATTTTTTTGGATAAATAGATAGATGGAAACGAGTTTGAAAGGAAAGACCAATCTTCATTACTTACCTCGATGAAGCTTCTTCAAATTTATATCTTCGTGTGATTTTCAATTCTTCATCCGCCTTGAGTAACTTGAAAAATCCTAAGACTGTACTACCTAACCAAACCACAACTAACTTTAGTAGACTAATATAAAGAAATATTTTTAGTACTTAAGATATGACAACATACTTGATATAATAAGGTATGTAGGTTCAAGCGAGCGTTCTCTCTAACAGAAAGGAGAAAACTTAAAAAAAAAAAAAACTATTCTCAACAAAAAGAAAAGGGGCCCTCATGTGAAAAAATATCCTCGAAATGCACTATCTCATGCCGTTACAAATCCCGGTCTACCAATAAAATATTATTGGACATTTAATCGCATATACATTGATATGAAAAATACTTTGTTCATAGTATTTTTTTCAAGATTGGGGAAATGATTTGGATGATACTTTGCCATCATCATCATCTCAACAAGTAGCTTTTGTGGTCATATTATACTCATGATTGTAATTGTTTACTATGATTACATGAATGATGCTAAAGAAGGTTCAGGTTGTGTGAGGTTCTTTAGCTAATATTAACATTTTTATTAAGTACAACCTTGTAAGAAAATCAAAAATAATAAAAATAGAAACTATGCCAACTTATCGGGCCAATTAGAAAAGTCATATTATACTCATGATTGTAATTGTTTACTATGATGTGAAGCCTCTTGTAAGAAAATCAAAAATAATAAAAATAGAAACTATGCCAACTTATCGGGCCAATTAGAAAGCCGGAATGTGAACCTCGGTATTCGCGAGGTGCCGCATAAACAACCATATAAAATTAGGAGCATATCTACTTACCGCCCATACAAACATTCTCAAAATGTATACCCCACAAGAAAGAATGTTAAACCCTTTCTAGGAATAATGAGTCACATTGAATACCATGAGACCCATTGATAAGGCATTTTATGTAAGAGGTGGTGCTGGCATTGTTTGATTTGGGAGAGAATGATATTGACTTTACTAAAGCAGTAACATATATGCTTCTCTTAAATGTAGCCCATGCTTTTATTAACCATAACCTATTTAAAATAAGTGTTTTATCTAACCAAACGGACCTTAAAAATCTTACACATATATACATAACCCAAAATATTAAGATGATCATTAAACCCTAATAATCAACAACAAAAAGTTAATTATCTAATTTTTTTATAATTAAGTTTATGTAAGATATTTGACATGATTAATGTTTTTTAAGAATAATCAATACCTTCAATTAATTTTGGTGCAATCATGATTGAAAAAAAAAATCATCTTAGAGATTTTGTTTTATAGATTGTGTTTATGGAGTTTTAGGAAAATGGTCCTGAGGAAAGAATCAAACCCTAGGTTAATTCCGTTTCGATTGATGTTGTGGAAATTTTTGAATGGAACATTCAGAATATAGACTCCTATTAATTTTAGTGTTATCATGATTAAGAAAAAAGAATACTATCATTTTAGAGAGAATTAAGAATTAGGATTTATGTTGATTTTAGGGAAAAGTAAGAATTAGGGTTTATGAGAATTATAAAAGAACAATTATAACCAGTTTAAAATATGATAAGGATGATTAGAAGAAAAGTTCGGGTTTATTTGATTTTGAGTAAGTAGAAGAATTTAAGTTTAATTGTAAGTAAAAATTAAGTATTTGGATTTTCATTTTAGCTTAAACTTTTTTGGGTTATTGGCGAGATTGGGGTATACCCAAACTAATTGGGGTATACCCAATAAGACAAAATCTGTTCATTATGAAGTAAAACCAAGCCACCCCTTAACCTTGTATTTTCTAAATGGCTAATATTCCCTTGTTTAATTAACACTAAAAATTCTGATTAGGTTAATTAATTTAGTTTAGATTAAAATTTTGAAATTATGAATTCAGTAGGTTAAACCTTTAATCCGTCTTATGAGTTCGATTTCGATCAAAAAAATGGGTTTTCGAAAATGTTATAAGTCGGCAAGGTCGACGTTTGAAGAAGGTGTCGGCTATATTTAGCCGGCATGGTATACGTTTGAATAAAATGCCGACCACTTTCAGCCGGCATGGTCCTTGGATGAATAAAACGCCGACCATGTTTTGGCCAGCAATCTAACGGTCGGCATGTAAATATTCACTAACATGCGGGCTATAATATAGTCGGCATGCACATAATTTATTACACTACCGGATTTCCTGCAGCCGGCATGTTAAGGATTTATAACCATGCCGACCTGTAATTATACCAAACAGAAAACAGAATATGGGAAGATATAATTCACTTCATTCATGCAATTTTGGTTACTACACTGATTGAAACATAAAAACGAATGCACTTAGCATGTGCATCAAGCCTTTGAACCCCTAGGCGACCCTAGTGGACGAGTTATAGTCTCGTGAGGGTTTACATAGAGGTCTACCCACAAAACCTATACAAAAACTTCTAAAGCCATCAATCTTCCTCCTCCGAAGACGATACGGCATCCAAGTACTCCGGGTTATCCTCCGGGATTCTTTGTGCCAAGAAGTGATAGCTTGCATCGAACGCGAATGCTTCCCCCTTTTCCTCCAAGTAGCGCGCTTTCACGACTTCATGCTACAAAAACACAAAAACAAACTTACATTTGTTAGTGGTGTTTCATTGGAAGATAAAACAACATGGGTTGCGTAAAAAATAACCACAAAATTACTTACAAATTGTGCAATGGACAAGGTGAAGGGGCGAGTGTTAAAAATCCGAGGTTGGAGCGCTAAAAAAGCAAGTATCGCATTTTCGATTACTAGGTGCCTAGCGTGGACTTGTTGAATACTTCTTGCATTAGGATTCCCAAACTCGCCGCAAAATTTGTTGTGTACCCTAGCCCAAAAGGTTGTGGAATCCTCCCTTTCGGAGGATTGCCGTCTAAGTCGATTTTCCGCGTACCATGCTTTGGTGATTTCCAAATCTTCATTTGAATCAAATGATGCCATTGTTGTTTGTAGAGAGCTATTGGGTGAGTTAGATGGAGTGTATGATGATATGAGCTTTGGAGAGTATATGGAACTATTTGTATGTTGTTTTGTAGAGAGAAGTAGTGTATTTATAGGATGGTGGCCAAATTTGGCCGTTATAGTGCCCAAGTACAAGTCAATCAATGAAATTGTACTTGCCAAAAATTTGAATTTTGAATTCGCCGGCGAGATTTGTTATCCCCAATATGCCGACTACGTATGGCCGGCAGGGTGGGAAGTTTCTTACCATGCCGACCTTATGAGTTTTAGGTATCAGTAAAACATTTCTTCTGTGTATCCACCGAAAAGGTATTTCGACATTTTCATGCTGGCTATGATATGGGCGGCAAGGTATAAATTTTCTTACCATGCCGATCTTATAACTTTTAGGCATCAGGAGTTCATGCAATTTTCTGTTAAACCGTCGGAACGATATTTGTTCACTATCTTGCCGGCTATTATGTGGTCGGCAAGGAACCAAATTTATGACCATGCCGGCCTTATGATGATTTTAGGCATCATGAGAAGGCATTTTCTGCAACACATGGCCGACATGTTCTATAACATAATACACTGCCGGATGTATCACAGCCGGCTTGGTATTGATCCGATTACCTTGCCGACCCTGGTATGCAAGCATTTTCTGCTGTCAGGGCCGGCAGTCTGACACTTCAAAACCTTGTCGGCCCTGGTGTGGTCGGAAATTTAACCTAAAATAAGCATGCCGACATAAGTATTGAAACTTTACATAGCTAAACAAACCATTCATCCAACAACTAGAAATCCAACACTTGTTGTCCAAAATACGAAAACATGTCCCATAAACCTTAAAAAAAAATACATTTGTCCAACCGTTAAACTTAACATTTGTCCAACACAACTTAAATAAATGAACTAGAAATGCATTCATTCACGACCACGACCACGACCCCGTTTAGGAACACCACCACAACTACTACCTTCACCACCACGACCACTACGAGCCCTCTTTTTGTCAGCATTCATCTTGGCATGTGCTTCCCTCCTGGCTTTTTCTTCCCGCTTTACTTCAGCCTCAGCTTGCTTGAACATTTCATGGGAATCCTCATTGTCAACATTGTTAACAAAGTTAATATACTTGCCTTGCTCTTCAATCGACAAAGGCTCTCCTCTTTCTCTCGCGCAGCACAACACCTTCGCAAAGGTCTTCAAATGCTCCTTCTATTTTCAATTAAACAACAAACAATTAATAGAATGATTCGATAATGTGATCTTAAAATAATAAGAACAACTCTAAAATACTTACAAAGTACTTAAGACTTGTTGCTAGGTCTTTCGATGTCATCTTCCTCTTACGAGCCAATTCTTCAGCAGTCATCTCCCTAATCACAGAAGGACGAGCCCAACCCAAGTACCACGACATGTATCTCTCACTAGCTTCGTGACCGGTGGTCACCTCGTCCAAAAGACTCACATCGATGTTACGGCCCTGTCTATCGTCTCAATGTTCTTGAGTTGGCGCTGGATCGTAAGAGACGTTAATAGTTTTTTGGGAGGTGGTGCAGTCATCCCGATTCACAGTAAAGAACGGCTTATCTTCATCGAAATGAGGTTCTTCTTGCACGTAACCCAATTGTTGCATTACCCGATGTGGATCGTACATTGAATATCCTTCGGTGCACAACAACAAGGGTCCATAGTATAATCAATTTAATCTCTCCTTTGGATTAAACCTTGATTTCTAGCATCCCGATACAGATCAAATATCACCTCCTCCGCAGTCAATTTGTCGATGGCCATTCGCATTTTGATAAGATTTTACGGCATTTCCTTATCCTGAGTACCCTTAAAACTGTACCTTTGCGCTCTTGGCTTATCAACAACAACATTCGCATCCACTTTGACGTAGGAGTTGGCTTTCACCAAAGAAGGGAAGTGCTCATATAGCCAAACCTATGCAAAAAAAAAAAGTTTAGTAAGAATCTTATCTTACGAGAATTTGGCAAATATAAATGATTTAGACAATAGAATTACCTGGAAGAGACATATGTTTCCGTTAACTTGCGAAGTGAGTGCCCTTGAAGCCTTTGTCAACTCATTGTTCAAGAAGGCGACAACCGAAGTACCCCAAGAATACTCACGCATCTTATCTAAGGGATCCAATAGTTGCAAATAACTGGCGTCGACCATCCTTCATCACAAGCATAGACTCTGTCGCAACCTGATTCCAACCGAACAATTTCTGGCACGATTTGTAAATATCCGTGAAAGAAAACTTATTATCGAAGCCCACACTGACTGCTTTTCCATCAACCTCCAGGCCTAGAATTTGATGAGCATCATCGGGAGTTATGGCCATCTCACCGAATGGGAATAACATTGTATCAATCTCTCCGTAGAACCTCTCACAGAATGCAGATACGGTAACTCTATCATGCTCAATATTCGAACTCTCCACCGCAGGCCACAACCCGGAGTTCTTGACAATCACTTTCACCTCCTCACATTCATCCTCAAGATCCCAAGTCTTAGTCACTGAACATGAAGCTTGGCGCCTCATGAGATGGACGACATTCTTGTGATCCTAAATACCAAAAAAAAAAAAAAAATACAAACACTTGACGCAAATTTAAGATAATTACACACTTAAATAAAAAACAAAGACGGATTGAGATTACTTACTATAGTATTATGGATCGTACATGCCCATGAGTCCTTGTATCCAAAAAGAACATTGCCACCATCTTTTGGGGTCCCCCTTGGGTTCTCATCTTTTTTCACTGTAACCATCAAGTGCGAGGGAGGCATGTGGGAATCAGCTGCTTTAGTGATCACCCTCTTCTTCTTTCCGGTTTCAGTTGAAGTTGAAGCTTCGGTTTGTTGAACAATATATGGAGTTTGTTCTCCATCTCCATCTCCATCTCCTCCTTCTTTTTCTTCTTCTTCTTCTTCCACTGCCTCTTCAACAATTTCATCTTCTATACCCTTACCTTTATCTCCATTACCATCATCATCATCATCATTACCTCCTCCAACATTAGGCATGTCTTGATCACCATCATCATCATCATTGTTCCCTCCTCCGAGTAGGAGTTCTTTCATCAACATCATCATCATCACCTCTTCTACCAGATGGAATTGATTGGTCTTCATCTGGAGTCTCGTCTGAATCACTGGGTTCCGATGGTGGTTCATAATCATCATTCGGTACACGTATCTTGAGCGTTCCCGGAACAACATATGCCCCTCGATGTGTTGAAGTCAAGAGTTTATCACCAACACGAGGAGGTCTTGAAGGAGGACTAAGAGCTTGCATAGCTTTCTTCTTTGCCTTTTGCAACCTGAACAAGAAAGATTAAGAAAAAAAAAAATTAAAGGTCGGCAGGTTCGACATATATAACAAATCTGGCGGATAAATGGTCGGAAGATTAGATATCTAAATACATGCCGGCTAAACATAAACCGGCATGGTGTGATTCACATAACCTGCCGGCATATAACAAATATGAACACAGTACTTAACTGGATTTTTCAGAAAACCAGTCGGCAAGTTCCTTTACCCATACATTGCCGGCTAACAAATAGCCGGCATGGTATTTTCCAAATACCATACCGGTTTTAAAATTCAAAGCATCAGGAGACACAAATTTGAAATACAATGGCAAGGAAAATTTTTATAACCATCCGGCAAAAAACAAAACTATCGCGGCAGCAGGTCGAGGTTGAATAACCTGCCGGCTCTGCATGTAACAGTTACAGGTATTTAACAGCCGGCAAGATCTTCAACCTAATATCTCGCCGGCCAAACCCTAACTATGAAAACCCGGCAGGGTCGATAACTAAAAACCTTGCCGGCGGAAATAACTGAAAATCAAAGAATCGATTTTTCTGACCTAATTTGACATGCAAACATGAAATTGAAGTACTTGAGTGAGTTTAAGTAGGCCCTTACTTTCTTAATCGCACCATTTCTTCGTTTTGAGTGGGTTCAATTTCTTCTTCCGCAACCGTTTTTTTCTTCACTTTATGTTGAACTAGTTTTGCAATTCCGGGGTTGTATTGATCGGGTTTTCGATTGGCGTCTTTCATACGAGTTCCCTTACGCCGTGGTGGATCCATTGATGAAGATTAATCGGAGTTTTCGAATCGACGATGTCAATGATTTAATCGTCGAGTTTTGATGGTGGTGGGGGTGATGGAGCCGGTATGGTCGTGGAGGAGAAGAAGAATAAGAGAAGAAGAAAAAAAAATGAAAAGATTAAAATTGATTTAGGGTAATATGTTTTTAAAGAGTGAGGGTAGTTTTGTAACTTACCCATTAGGACTCCCCCTGAAACCCATAAAAAAGTCCCTTTAAAATTGGGTATACCCCAATTAATCTGGGTATACCCCAATCTCGCCAGGTTAATAAATGTGTGTGCAATATTTAAGAGAAGGCCAACATATATTAAAATAGTTCGGTATTTAAGTGGGGTTTTGTGCGTAATTCATTTGGTTTACCTAAATTTAACTTACAAAAGCTTGCTCTTAGCAATAAGTCCTACAATTCAATAACAATGAACATAGTGCTGATGTGGTTAGGAAGAAGGCAATATATCAACTATGTAGGAGTTCGGTGTCTAAGGAATTCCAAAACAGTCCTCACAATGACGTAATGGCCAATTGGCCTGGATTTTAGTTTGATATTTTTTTAACTTAGAGGCTTGCTCCTCGCTGTTTGTTTTATTATTTTTTTGTTTCCCTATAACTCTGGCGGTGTAAACTAATTGGGGATATGAATTACTAACCCCATCCAATAATATCCGTTAAGGGGTATTTTTGGGGGCGGATATACTAAAATACCCTTTTACTAAATTAAAATTTAAAACTAAAAATCAAAATCAATATCAAACCCTAACAAGTTCTTAAAGATAGGTTAAATTGAATTGTTCTTGAGAAAGAAGAAGAAGAAGAAGATGATGAAGAAATGGCTTTATTGAGAAGGTACATGATACCTAATCATATTTAAAGTGTTGGTGTTGTTTTAAAACTTCGTTTGGGTTAGAATCATAAACTTTCAATCCACTCCCGGCTTGTGTTTATGATGAATACCCTACTATTTTTTTTGTTCCGGTATAGTTTTTAGGATGAATACCATGCCGGTACTAGTGTCGGCATGGTTTTTTATTATGAATATCATGCTGGTATTAGTTCTGGCATGGTTTTTTAGGATGAATACCATGCCGGTACTAGTTCCGGCATAGTTTTATACAATAAATACCATGCCACTACTTCTAACTAGATGATAATTGAAAACAAAAACTCAATTCTCCTTTATTCTGACCCCACAAAAATCTGACGTGGACAATTGTGGTGAGATTATTACAAAATACTGCTTTCTCATTCATTCTAAGTTCTAAGAGCATCCACAGTCATCGACCAAAACTAAAAATTTGGTCGAAAACAGAGACACTATCGAGTGGAGTATCGAGTAAATCCTAGACTAAAACTAAAAACCAAACCAAATTTGGTCTTTGGTTTAGTTATAGCTGGCGTAATCTGCGTCTACGCCTAATTGGGGCGTAGCTGTAAGTTGCGTTTGTTGATGAGACGTAAATTTAGACTCCGCCCGATTGAAACGCAACTTTAGACTCCGCCCGGTGGGACGTAATTAACATTTGCGCCTGATACCAAGCGGCACCATAATATTGCGCCTCATTCAAGCGCAGTCACAAGTTACATCCGAGCGGGCGTGATTTTAAAGTCCGCCCAACATCAGGCGCAATCACAAGTACCGCCTGTTGAATGATGGACGCAATTATAAGTTACGCCTGTTGAATGCATGGGCGCAATTATAAGTTACGCTTGTTGAATCATGGGGCGCATTTATAAGTTGCGCTTGTTGAATCAGTAGTCAGTGCTTATTATATGTGGACAATTGGCACTTTCATGCTGGCTAATTATGTTTTTCTAAGTGGAGTAGTTCTTCCCCACTTGGTCACAGTAATGCATTTCTCATAATTAGTAAGTAGTCCAATCAAAATCAAAGACCTTTGGCAATGGGCACTGATAAAGCAAAAACCCTTTTGGAACAGTTCAATCCCCTCCCCCTCGCACACGGCTAACCAGTTTTTTGTGGAGGTAAATTGATATACGCAAGTTTGTGTGTCCTGCAGTAAGATCCGGTGTTTTCATACTCTGAGTTCAATAATTCTACTGCTATTTGCCCAGGATAGATAGTTTTCGTCCGTCGTTTCATCTGTTATTTGATATGCAGCAGTATGCTATAAACACTACCGAAAGGGAGAACAAATGAAGAATGTAATCATGAAATTGGAGACTGAGGAATTTATTTTCTTTCTTTTACTGCATACGAAATTAACTTGAGAAGGGTTTAACGCACGCGTGGGACGAGTGTGTGGTGGGGCGCAATTCTAAGTTACGCTCCATCAAGCGGTATCACAAGTTACGCCCCATCAGGCGGATTCAATAAGTTGCGCCCCATCAGGCGTTACCACAAGTTGCGCCCCATCAGGCGCAGTCCCAAGTTACGCCCCATCAGGCGTAGTTTCAATTTGCGCCCCATCAGGCGTAGTTTCAATTTGCGTCCCATTCAGGCGTAGTTTCAATTTGCGCCCCATCAGGCGTAGTTCAGGATTACGTTCCACACCAAACGCAAATTTAAACACCGCCCAACATCAGGCGCAACTTAAAGTTGCGTCCAACCCAAACGCACTTAATGGCCTACGCCCCATATCGATTTAACCATTCTAACTCCGCTCGACCAAATTTACTCCTGTAACGTAGTGTCTCACCACGGACTAAAACCATATCTTTAACTTTTTTTTGGTTTTTAGTCGATAATTTTACTCGTCCCACTGCAGTTGCTCTAACCCCACACAAGTAGCATCAAAATTTTGTTACGCACCGTTTACACCTCCCACTTAGTCCATTTCCCCTTAACTCCACTTTCTGCAACGTTGCTGCCTGTGTAAGTAACTGTCGGCACTCCAATTTTTTTTTTACAAAAACCTAAGATTTTACGAACTTCAATCTTTATTTTTCTTCTTCCCATCCACTGTAATCAAAATTAAGATTCAGAGGAAATATTTTCCCACAATCAGAGAACGAAACAAATCCTTAAAGTTATTAAGTTTGGATTTTGATCTCTCACATATTTTGGATTCTACATCTGTTGATTCCGACATGCTTCTTCTTCTATTTCAGGATGTTTTTCTTTTTACTTTTGTTTCATTTTCCGTTTGTTCTGATCAACCAAATTTTGGGGGTGTTTTCCTTTTTCCAATTTCAGTTTATTAGGAATCAAAGGAAATGCTAATGCTTTATTTATTTATTTTGGAGTTCTCGCCGGCTTTATCTTTGCAATGAGGTTCCAAATGATGCAATTGAGAATCTTAAGAAAATTACACCCTTAAGTGAGTCAACAAAGGTATGTTCTTCAAATGTTTATTCAATTTGAATGTACTTTTTCTTTTTTTAATTTGGGTTGAAGATGCATTGAGAAACGCAATGTGGATAAGGAATTTGATAAGAATCATCGTCCAACTTGGCATTTTGTATTCTTGCAATTTCGGTAGACCATTTACTTTACATGAATTTTAGTTATTTGCGGAAGTGACTTAGTCAATGTAGAGCAGAATACTAACTGTACATGAATCTGTCAATTTGATACTAATTTTGCGGTTGTGTTCGCTCTACATTACCGAGATCATTATGTTGAAACTCTTGATTTTTTTTTCTTTCTGTTTTTAGGTGTGATTTAAGGGTAACTTTATTTTGTTATTAATCTCGGCTTTTGTAAAATTAATGTAGGTCAAAGTGGAAGATGGTAAATGCCGAATCACCCGCTAATAACAAGACATCCATTGCAAGCTCAGTGAAGATAGTTGTTAGTGCGTACATTCCTGTTTGCTTTCGTGCGTGCATTCTGAAGTCCATTCAAATATAGTCACACCAACCTGATGCCTTTGGCGCGCCTATAGGTATTGTTTTCTCTAATTTGCACCCTATTGGGTTTTTGGTTAATCAAATTCATTGTGAGGACTTTACACTATAAAATTTGCTTTAATTCAATAGAAACTTGAGTAGAAAGAGCTATGTATTAGTAAAAGTTGACTATGAGGCAAGGAAATTTAAGATTTATAGGAGAATAGTCTTCAACTCATAGAAGCTCAAGACTCGAGTGGTATAGATTAGGTCGAAATTCAATGACGAATATGCTGACCTATCGAGTTTGTAAGCGGAGGTAATTATTTTGCTCGGACTCAGTAGTATGGATAAGGGTCGAAATTTAGTGACAGAATATGCTGACCTATTGAACTCTAGAGGAGGTAATTATTTTTCTCGATTGCCTCTCCGTGTTAGTGGGAAGAATGAAATGTCCACACAATTAAGAGCTACAATGAATAAAACAGACTTTTTGCAAAGTATAAAGGGTAGTGGAATGAACCGAAATCTAGATTTCATAGCTTAAGCAAGAGAAAATTACTTGAGAAGCACATCTGGCTTCAGTCCAAAAACCCTATATTCTTTTTGAAATGTTGGCTTTCGTTCCTTTCATTGTTATGTGTTTTCTACTTCTCATATAGCTCATATACAGTATTGAATGTTTTTTTTTTTTAATCAGAAGAGAAGATATATATTGAAGAATATAGGAATTTACAAAGAACGAAGAATGTGCCTCTGAAATGTATGGTTCACGCTTGAAATGTATGTCATATCTGCGTTGCGAAACATGAACGAAGAATGTGCCTCTGAGCCTTTTTTTTTTGTTTATAGCATGAACATTTCTCCCTAAACTACTGTCTAAGTCTCTCATTTGATAATTTTAGGCAATTACGGATTCAAAGCTCAACCTTCCCTATGGAAGGGGCGCATGAGAACCTTCGGACCACTTGATGGTTCTCACCTTTGAGGCATTAAATCGATATAAACAACAACATCTTCCATCTAACTTCAATATGGCTTTGACAAGAATTAATCAAAATTCGTGCATCGATTCAAGAGAACGATGTTGTGGATTGGATGATCGAGTCAGTAAGATTTATTATTATATGTTCTTTTTGTCTTTAATTATGTTTGTATTTGACAATAGTATTGCAAATTGTTTAGATAAATAGTTCTTAGAAGAATTGGTCCACGTTAGTGATTGTTATGATATTTCCATTTTCAATCAATGATTCTTAGTTTGTGAATCATTTTTAAGCATCTCTCCGGATCATCATGGACATTTCTCGAGTCCCTGTGGTGTAAGTATACATGGTTGGATTTGTCTACGTTTTGATGGTTACGCCATTTATTCTAACTTACATTTCATTAGTGAAATTTCTTTTGTTGTTTCTATAAACGAAGGAACGAGTTTAAATCCATAGTATTTGTTTCATCATGTATAGCCAAGTTGTGTCTTGGTTTGGAGAAAATCTTTGAAATGGTTTCAAGGCCTGTTCTTCTTTGTTTTGAGAGGATTCAAAGGTTACATACTTACATCTTCTAAGGCGGAAGCAAATGAATTTAAGGAATTCAATCACTTTATGTAGAGTGCAATGTCCGACTCAAGAATAATGACAAACTTGCTACCAGAATTTGGACCTCTTCATACCCTTGGAACCTCATATACATGGGACACCTGATGAATGCGGTAATTTAGCATCTGGATAACTAAGGATGTGATGCATATGAGTAGGTGGGAATATCAAAACAAACCACATTATCTATCTCTATCACATGATTTAAAAAATGAGTGATTAAAGAGGACTATTAAATGCTCGACTAGGGTTTATTTGTATGTTTGTATTTTTTTTTTGGCGGTTGATTGCGCCCATATCAAATGTTGAGGATAAGTTATGTTTCAAAGTTCTGAGTTTGTAGCTCAAACAGAGTCCACATCCATATCAGTTTCTAAGAATTCATTGGTAAAAGAAACAAAAACAAAAACATGAGGCAGACACACACCTATCTGTATCAGTTAGTTGCTTCGTTTATGCAAGTTATTGTTTTCACAGTGAATCATATATTACCACCCGATGGCACACAGGTTAAGACACAGAACAAACAGAAGGCTTACCCGGTGCGAAGCACGGGTTACTATCTAGTGCTATTTTAGACAAGTTTTCTGTATGTTTTTGTCCTCAAACCGGCATGGTACACTTGGGAATCAACCATGCCGGCACTATAACCGGCATGATCGATAATGAACTTTCTATGCCGGTAGTGTACTTCCAATTTTTAAAATTGGGGGATATTGTGTACCGGCATGGTGAAAGTATGAATACCATGCCGGCACTGAGTTTTTCAGGCGCAACAATGGAGAATTCAATGAAAAAAAAATCAAATTTCAATACATTAATACCTAATATGAGTAATTGGAGCACTTATATGTTCAGCTAGTTTACTTTCCTGGGTTGGTTCTTCACGTAAACCTTCATGATCATAAATATCTTGATTTGATGTTGTTGCATCAACAAATTCAATGATAATGATTTATTGTAATGATTATCAAACTAATCTATTAACTTAATTAATTATATTTAACCACTAAACATGATTAGTAAGGGGTAGATTAGGAATTAGATAAAATGGTTAGATAAGGGGTGACCCTGATTTGATATTTAAATCCAGTTTTTGTTTTTTTCCTCTATCCCCCAATTAGTTTTTTTATCCCCCAATTGCGCGTTCTTTTTATATCCTTATATTCTTTTTATCAATAAATCTTTTCTTTTTATCGATAAATCTTTTCCGCCGGTCCAAGAAAAACGTCCAAGCAATTTGTTATCGTTTGGAATAATACAAAAGTAGAAGAACAAATATTGATCGCATTGCATTATAGAACAAAATTGGAAGAGGGTACTAAGGCCTATTCCTATGCACATGCCAAAAAAATGGTGTTTGGCATGCCAGGTGGCATGGCAAACCATTTGCTCCACTATGGGAAAACCAATAAGCGACGGACTTTGTAGCGAGCGATATTCACAATATCGCTGGCGATAATGACTTTATCGCTACCGATATTGTTAAAATCGCTCGCGTTAAATAATAACGCTGGCGATACAATGGTTATTCTGCATCGGCTATTTCCCCCTATGGTTCCTATATATACGCCCTTTTACCACTCTAGATAACTCACAGTTGCTTCTACAGATATTTTACCTATATTCTCAATTTAAGTTTCATTAATCATCTCAATGTCGAGATCCAATGAAGAAAGGGATATTATTATGAATCGGTTCAGGTTACAGCAAGAAAGGTATCGTATGAGGCTGCATCAAATTGACGAAGAGGAAGCTGAGGATAATAAACTAATCGAAGTTTTGATGCTTGTTCATACGGGTCAAATACCAAGAGTTCCAGAGCACAAAGAAGTATTATCAAGAAAATATATGTATCGAGGGAGGGAATTTTACCATCAGAAGCTCATGCACGATTATTTTCTTCCCAATTGTGTGTACTCTGATCGAGATTTCCAAGGTCGATTCCGCATGCCTCGTCATCTGGTGAAAAAGATTATTGAAGAGCTTTGTCGAGTGGAACCTCAATTCAATTATCAGTTTGATGCATTGAATATTAGAGGGCATAGTCCTGAACAAAAAGTTACTTCGGCTTTAAGGATTCTAGGTTATGGCACTCCAGCGGATGCGAATGATGAGTACCTTCGTATGGGTAAAACAACTTCTTACACTTACCTTTCATTGTTCTGTGAAGTAATGATTAATCATTTTGGTCCAACATATTTACGAAAACCAACCGACGAAGATGTTAGACAAATATTAAGGGAGAATGAGGAAAGGGGATTCCCAGGAATGCTAGGTAGTCTCGATTGTATGCATTGGGTATGGCATGGATGCCCTGTTTATTGGGATGGTCAATATAAAGGTCATTATCCAAATCCAACAGTTATCCTTGAAGCTGCTGCTTCTTATGACTATTGGATATGGCACACTTTTTTTGGTCTTCCGGGTTCACAAAATGATATTAATGTTTTGCACAAGTCGCCTCTGTTTGAAGATTTGAAGTATGAAATTTCTCCATCTGTCCGTTTCATAATCAACGACCATCAGTACACTCATGGCTATTATCTTGCGGATGGTATCTACCCAAAATGGTCCACCATAGTTCAATGCTACCGCCAGCCTCCTGCCGGTACATTGGGCCTTTCATACCGATATTTTAACGATGCAAATGGCACTGAGAAAGGATGTGGAACGCGCTTTTGGAATTTTGAAGAGGAAGTTCGCTATCATTTGTGGCCCATATCGTGGGTTCAGTCCTCGTGAAATGCACAAGACTATGCTCACTTGCATAATTCTTCATAACATGGTAATTCAGGAGACCAGGCGTGATTCGGATTGGATTAACTATGATGATGAAGATTTGAGGCCGGAGATTCGACCTGTAAGAGGCCTCCCTGCAAGGAATTATGGTCAAATGACTAACTACATTCAGAACCGTAATTTTTATGACCAGTTAAGAGATGATCTGAGATTGAATCTTTGGGCATAGCATGGAAGATGATTTTATGTATTTTTCTTAATGTTTTAGCTTCAGTTTAAGTTATGTTATGTACTGTTATTTTTCTAATTAATAAACTTTAACATTTCATTTCAAACTAATATTAATTGGAATGCATAACAACAAATCAAATTAAAACTTAAACTAAAATATTAAAACTTAAACTGCTACATTAAACTAGTACTAAACTAGTACATTAATCATTTAGAGGAATTATTTCATCAAACTCATCATCAGTTCCATCATCATCATTTTCATCACGGTTGTTAGTAAATCCAGCTTGCTTTTCAATCATGGCTTGAATCTGTCAAATTCGATTTGCCATACATGTTTTTGTTGGCGTTCATAATTGAGGTGTTAGCTTGAAGAATGTTATGCTTGTCATAGTCAAACCCAAATTTTTCTTGAGAAAGACGACTTTTCTTACTCTCCCGGTTTTGAAATTTCCTTTCAATGGATCTTTGCTTCTCGACGGTCTTTTGATGTTCCATAAACTCTGGCATGTTAAATCCTCCGGAACTCCCTCATTCTTGAGCTAAATTTCTAGCCAGTTTTGCCTGGTTCCTCCCTGGAAGTTTTACCTTATTATTACCATCAACATAATTATTGAAAACTTCGTTGGAATTTGAGCTTGTAGGGGTATCTGGTGAAGAATTTGATGGACCTTGTGAAAATGGCGAAGAATTTGGTGTTGAGGGAGAAGAATTATATGGTGACTTTTCAGGTACTATTTGATTATTTTCTAAGTAATTTGGATTATATTTGTTCAAACCCTTCAAAATATGATAACAACTTTCGAAAGCGATGTTTTCGTTGCCAATCTGTACGAACCTCTCTTTCAAAATCAACATCAGTCGACCACTTTGTCCTTGCCTTTTCTCTTGGCTTGCATTATCAATGCAACATAAGCGGCTACTTCAGGTTGATTACAATGAAGTGTTCGACAATCCTTTTGCATCACGACCATTGATGTTCATGGTTTGTTCTTCATATTTTTGAAATATATTATCCCACATGTGTTACCATGTTGGTGCACCACCGATACAATCTTGGGTAAAAAAAACATAATTACGACAAATACATTCATCTTCTATCATGTTTGTATTTTGCACCACGGACCTCGGTTCTTCTTACCTTTGCCTTGAGTTTTACGCTTGTGAATCCATTTTACAAGAAAATATATAATTGTAGAGGAGGTGTGATAGTTTTAGATTTGAAAAAGATTGAGAGATTAAGAAATTCTAGAGAATTTTAGAATTTGGTGTGTGAGTTGATATGAGTTTGAAATTATGTATTTATAGAGGGGGAAAATGGTAGTCGTTAGATGAAGATCTGATGAGCGATAATCATAGTATCGAGCGACATCTTGACTAACGCTGGCGATTTCAAGACCATCGAGCGACCGAGACTCTATCGCTCGCTGGAAACTCTGTCGTGTATGTCTATATGCCAGGAAAAACATATTGGCATATGAGTTTGACAGTTTGGCATACCCATAGTGGGTGCATATATGTCAAATATCATGTTTTGACATGCGCATAGGAATAGGCCTAACCCCTTTGGTTTTTGTTTATGGACTCCCACCAACTCCACGTTGTTTTAACAAATTGGAACTGTTCCGATGGGATGTGGTTGATTTTTTATTTTTACTAGTTTCTCACCCGTGCGATGCACGGGTCTGTTTATTGCTTATGGAATATTTATTGCTCTTTTTAAATAGGGAATATATTACAAAACCAAATTGTGCAAGAAAATAAAATAAACAAAATTTCATAAGTTCTGATCAGAGTTATCTTTATTATAAGCTATTGTTAAACAAAAACAAATTTTAAAGCACAATTCAAAATTCTTGATAGTAATAAAATTTTATTATTTTTTTAGCTCTGCAAATAACAAAGAATTGATTGAAAATAGCAAGCAAGGTAAATTTAAACTATTTGGTCGGGATTAAACTTCTTTTGGCTGGTTGAATAAAACCATACCATTCATATCAAATCGAAGATTCACACTCCTTTGCCTATGGTTTCTTTGTTGTCTTTGTATGTCTCTTCTTCTTTTTTTGTCGATGTGAAGTTCTTCAAGGTAGATATAAGTTTACTTTGCCTTTTCATACTGTTCCGCAAGTCTTCTCTGTTCTTCTTTGTGTGAATTGGTTGTTTTCTGCAATTTTTGTTGTTCTTTTTTATTACCGCGTGTAGGTAGTGATACTCGTACTTATATATTACGAAGCTCTTCTAGCTTTATCGTTTTTTTTTTTGGATAAAGGTCGCTTACACTTGGTTTTTATATACAGAAGATAATTCGGGGGGTTTTTTTTTTTCTCTCCATATTTTGTTTCCATATTTAATCTAATTTTTGGTTAAATTCTAAATATATCTTCGTTACACGAAAAAAGATATCTTTCGTGTTTATTTAGGGTTTCTAAATATACACGGTTTATTTAGGGTAAGAAAGATATCGTTTTACACGTGGTTTATTTTACCCTAATCTAGAATATAGCTATTGAAATTAATTTACTACTTGATTAACTATTTAAAATTTACGGCGGTAAAGATCTAAATTCATATGGTAATTATCCCACACCATGTAAAGGATGATGGGAAGATTGATTACCCTACGATCAGTTTGTAAATATTCTGGACAAAACCAATAAATTAAGGGTCAATGCGCTGGGAGGACTTCTGAGATGCGTCATTGTTTGGCAATTCAGTCCATAAATAACAAAGAATATCTTCTATTACACGAAAAACTACTTCACAATAACTTTTCAAGTAAAATAATTTATTCTCTTTTCTGAAAATGGTAGCATAAGAGCAAAACTATAAGAACTATAACATTTACAAAAAGGGAAACCATAACAAAGTTGGAATTCTTTGTGATTTCTAAAAATCCCATTTAAAAAATCTATTCCAAAGAAAAATAAAAGCAAATCTCTAATTAAGTATCTAAATCACTTTAACCTTCTATTCATGATTCTCATTCCTATAGGTCCTTTGCTTGGAGAATAATACGGTTTATAGACCGGTATTTTCACAAATGTGTTGATGGACAATAGTTTTGGTATATCCATCTTGTAAATCATTCTTTCCATGCCACCAACGAAGCAAAGTTTTCTTATTTGCATTCTACAAAACAAGCGCCAAATTCTTGAATTGATTTGCAATAGATTTCAAAAAATAAACGACAGTGGAATGAGAAAAACCAAAAAGCTTAAAAATCAACAAAAATCAAGATATTTCTAATAGATTACATACCCGATAGAAGCAGTGGGCAAAAAAGAAGCAACACCAGCTGGAGACGAAAAAAAAAAAAAAAGCAATCGAATATATTTTTGAATGATACTTGCTAAAAAAATAGTAACAAACATCAGATGACAAAATAAAATTGCTTCAGAAATAAAAATAAGATGACAAAACCCTAAAAGAATATACAAAAAAAAAAAGTAAAGCGAGGACTGGCACAAAACATAAAGAGTACCATGCGCGAAAATATATTAGGAATCCCATTAGAATGACATTTGCAACGCCAAGGTTTCAAGGATTCCTGCAAAATTACCAGATGGCGGATTAAACAACAAAATAACATATTGGAAAAGAAAAAAAACAAAAAACGAAGTCGTTATAGGAAGTGAGAAGCGGCATTGAAGATGCTGCTTGGCTTATGCTCTAATAATTTATATAAAGTCACTTCCCATAAATAAAAGGATTTTGTTTTGAAATGGATACCAATCAATATCTAAATATATTTGAGATTTTTTTTATTTTTGGCTAGCTGTTCTTTTTCCCATATATATTGTGTACTTTGGATTACATTTGGCAAGTTCAGACTATAAAAATCAGAGTTTAGCTAATTTTTGTAATATTTTATTTCCATAACTAAATAAGTAAATATTATTTTTGGATGGTTATATCTATTGGTTGAGTATTTATTTTCGAATTTTGAGTATCTTCTAGACGTCCAAAAATTCTATACTTATCAGATTCCATCTTACACAAAAAATGCAACTTCCTAAATTTCATTTTCCCTAATAAAGTTGACGAAACAGCTTTCCTAATTTGTGGGGTTGAGAATCCTTTAGATGTCTGTTTTGTATTTTTTTTTTCCTCTCTGCAAATTTTATTTTCTGGTGATTTTTACTCCTAATGATGTTGTATTATTTTTATCTATACAGGATTAAAAGAACCCTCGAAAGAAGATTTCTTGACTCATGTGTGACATCCACAAATCAAATATTTTCTTTTAATCATCAATATAAATTTTCTATTTTCTTGTAATACCAACTCAAAGTGTAATTGCAATTAGTACGTTAAAAACTATAAATATTCTAATAAGGTTTCTTCTGCAGGCCTGCTGGAATCTCTCTGCAATGAGAATGGTTCCCTCTTCAAAGGAAGAGGGGCAAGATATTTTTAATAATCTTGCAGATAATCACAAGGAGATTAACATTGTGGAAATTTAATGTGAATCTTTTTCTCATGTCTAGCGTTAATTTGTGGACTTGCATTTTGTTTTTGTATTTGGCTGAGGCGTCTCAAGTTTTTGTTGCTCTTGAGATACCCTGTCCTGCAAGTTAGCCTTTTTTTTTGGTGGGGGGTGGGGGATTTAGATGTTACCGCTTGCAGTGGTCTTTTTGTTTTTCAATCTAATTATATGTAAAGAAAAAAAATACAGCTACAATTCTTTTTTTCAAAAGAAAATGATGGATTTTCTTATGAGTGGAAGGGAAGAACAAAAACACCACGCACACTGCCTCCCTTCAAAATCCAATCACGAGTATGCAAATTCGGCACTCTACAAACCCAAATACATGCCCCTCTACAAACTCAACCAATACCGTAGTTCCATTTTTGTCATAATTAATTAAATTTCCAACAAACATCGATGATACAAAACATTGAACAAATAACTAATTAAGCATATACCAGGGAAAGGAAAAACAGCCCGACCAACCGCCATAGTCGTAGATGATCCGGTTAACATACAAAAACTTAGCACCAAATGGAATCCAACTTAAATTATACCCTTGGTCCTCCACATGCTGAAAATATCATCAAGAATTGCAAAAAAAAAAAAAAAAGGATGACTTCATATTTTTATTATCGCAAAATTATTAAAACATAACAAAATAATAGATGAAAAGAATATGCATGTATGTACATATTACCAGACATTATCGCACGGAGATAATGTATATGCTAGATATAATTTTGCAACCATAATAGATGAGTCTTATTCACTGCTACTTCTATCTTTCTTACATCAATCAAGATCTATTTAGTTACCTGTAATAACATAAAAAGGGAAAATAAACAAACAACAATCATATATACACGATCGATAATAAATTTGATAAAAAAACCTTGATTTCCTGATGATTTAGCAACATGTGAAGAAATAACAACCTAAATAAATAATGTCAAGAGCAAACACGTTTTACACCCAAAACATATGGTGTTTGGTTTGATAATGCAAAAATATTTGCAAGAATTAATAGGGGTATACCTTGATGTTGCTTCTTTTGGAACAACTGCAATAGGTGCATGATCGAGGATACCTACAAAACAAAATGACAAATGTCATAAAAAATCCTAAATCGCAGGAAAAAGAAAAGAAATAACAACAAAATTTTAAAAAGCAATGTGGAAACAAAAGGGTTTGGCTAAAAATGGAGTTTGGGTTTGTTTGATTGCTTTATATAGAGACACCAGACCCAAAAATAAAATGATTTATTTTTGATATAATATTAATTAATATCTAAAATTATCTGAATTTCCTTTTTATTTTCAACATAATATTAAGCAATATCGCATTTTCCAGATTATATCCATCTATTGTAATATTTTTGGCAACTTCAAGCAAAGAAAACCACAAGTTTACCTGTTGAAGTATATTTTTTTCCAATCTTAGTTGAAAGTATCTTTATTAGTGCATTTAATTTAATATTTTTCTGAATAAGCAATATTAAAAAGTATAGTAATAAAATCAGGATATTCAGAAGAAAAAGATATTATTTCCGCACTTATGTGCAATTTCTTTTGTAGTTTTTATACTTCGGATAGCCACTATTTTTGGATACTTACATGTACTTATTGCAATTTTTGTGTCTAAAAGATATTTGGCATATTCTACATCTCATAATGGAATCTTTTTTTTTGGTTTGTATTTACGGAATGAATAAAAGTAATGTTAAAATCATTATTATTATCGCATTTTTCTACTAAAGCTTTTGTTTTTCTATTCTAAATTTTTTGTTTGATATCATGTATTGATCATCACGATTTTCTATTAATTATTTTGTATCTTTAATATTCTACAGGACCAACAATTAAATGTTTAGCAAAGGGGAGGAAAATTCGAAATATTGGTATGTATCCACGACTCTAAACATTTTTATTTTTAATTTGGGCTATTGACTCATATTTGGGTCAAGCATGATTTAGCTTCATTGTTGAATTGTTTTTGTAATTTCATTTGGAGTTGTAATTGTAAATTGCAATTAGAATTAGAATTTATTCAATTATTAGTAGTTTGGAACTATAATTAAAATTAGTTTCATTGGAATAAATGTAATTGAACACTTGGACATTGGATTATTTTTTTGTATGATTGATTTAATTTGTGATGAAATCATGATTAATAATGCATATTTTTATGTGATTTTATTTTAATTTGTTTGTTAGACTAAATTAAATTAAAATAAAATATATTATGATTAATTTGTCAATATATTTTTGGTAATTTTATACAACTTTTTCAAAAAATTATGTTGTTTTCGGAAATAATTTATGTTGAATGTGATTGTCTATAAAATATATTGTGGAGAAAATTATATCTTCTTGAATTTTATTTCCAGATTTTTTACAATTGTGGTGGGGCCGGAATCAACCAGAAGCTCCGATTAACCACGTCGCTCGAAAAAACTCTATTTTTATATAGAGAATTTTTTACAATTGCCTTAAAAATTAAAATGGTGGGGCCAGAATCAACCAGAAGCTCCGATTAACCACGTCGAAAAAACTCTATTTTTATGTAGAGAATTTTGTTTCGTTTGAATTTGTCCAGTGTGTGGTTGATGTAAAGAGGTAAAGGGTTTACAAAAGGTCGATGCGATCTAAATGACATGCCACTGGCGCTGCGAGTGGTACGAATTAACTACCTTTGCCACATCTTCTTCCGAAGGCTTGAATGCTTGATCAGTTCGAGTTAGTACTTGCTCGCACATCAACCCCTTTAAAGCCCTAAGCCATGCGAGGCCATGCGTTGCGCGGTGAGAATACCCACCTTTGGATGAGCGTCACCGCCCCCTTGAAAAATCTCCATTCCACTTTTCCTCGAATTCTATTAATGTAACACTAAATACCGGGTTTTTTTTAAAATAACAGTTTCGGAAAACCACAAAAAAAAAAAAAAAAAAAAAAATCCGCAGAAACAAAAAAAAAAACGGAAAAGCTTTTATTCTTATATGAAAAAAGAAAAACTTACAGAAAAACTAAAACCCTAAAACCCAATCTTTGATCGACCGAACCATTTAATCATCATCATCTTCTTCATCAGTGGTAATGTTCTACCATAGGCTACTGATTTTACAAGTTTAACAACAAGGGTTTTCTGATTCGTAGAGAGGGGAGCAGAACGAAGGGTTTTGCTAGGTTTTTTGATTCCTTCGATCTAAATTCACGAAGAAATAAAATCCCCAATCTCTTTTCTCTAAATAAATTAAAACAAAATATGAGTATCTGGAGGGTCAGTTCTACATGATAACTGACGAGTTACCAAGCCTAAAGAAACCCAAAGCCTCTGTGTCGTCTCATCTCTTATTCTTCTCGATCTTCTCTTTCACCCCCGCCGATTTCACTCTTTATTCTTCTTAGGATTTGGTTATCTCCTTTTCAGATCAATTATTATCCTATTTTTTTTCTTATCTGCAGGGATGCAGATTTGATATTGTTGATGTTTTAAATTACTTCTTATTATTATCTCTTTGGTGTGTTTTTTTAAATTATTATTTAGCGATCTGATTATAAAGATTTGAATGAGCCCTAATTATTATCTTGACTCACTTGTTTTATTGATTTGTTAACAGTGCACAAACGATAATTCTCCACTCAGGTACAATTTTGATTTCTCACTATCATCTTTTCTTTTGATTATGTGTGTGTAATTTTGAGAGTTTGATGATTTGGTTAGGTCAGTCCGTATTTTTTTTCTTGAATATGATTTTGGTCCGTTTTTTGTTTTGTTCTTTTCGGAAGAAAGCAATTGATTCATCTGCATACAATGATGAGGTTTGTATAGATTCATCTGTTTGTTTTTTTCAACTTCAACTGCTTTTATTCTAGATATCTACACAATTATCAGCAGACGTTCAAACTACAACAATTTTCCCAAATTTAGTAAGTCAAACCACCATTCTAACAACTCTTATAGGATCAATTTTGATTGATTCGGGGAAAAATCATTGTCACCTAATATTGTAGTTTTCAATAATTACTTTGAATATTATGCTTCACAGGACAATAATTTTGGGGTTGATGCTCTGGCAGAGATGCTGCTGCTTTCAGGATTTTACACAGGTTGCTAATGAAGTGAAGATCACAATAGGGCCTAAGGTAAGGAATTTTCCTTCCTAATTTTTGGCGTCGTTTGTTATTATATATAAGTTTGAATTCTACAACTTGATTGAGTAATAGATTAATGTGTTGCATTGTAAAGTTTAAGGTGATAATTTTGACTGTGCACCAGACTAATCAAAAATGTAATGATACTTTTATATTGAATAGTGTTAACAGAGATCACTATCACTATTTTGTAAATGCTATACATTTGGTCCAAGCTGCCTTAAAAGTTTAATAGGCAAGGAAACATCTCAAGCTGGGTCGTACGTGGTGTTTGTACATGATTTCCGCGAACCTGATTATTGACAGGTTTTAATCATTTTTAGTCTCTTTTTGGTTCATTACAGATCATTGTATGTTATGGTAATATATATTTTTATTTTATGTTTTGCTAAAATTTATGCTTACGCTGTTATTATGACTGCAAAAAACAGGGTGAAAATTTCTGATAGGGAAGAAAGCAAAAGTGGTAAAGATGGTTGTGCCGATAATAATTGGACCAACAGAAGTTTCACCAGATATGTATTGTATAGTCCTAAAGTGACGGTATTAGAGCAAACTAAGAGGCGGAGTCAAATTAGTACTGAGAAGATACTTTTGTGGTGGGCATCTAAATGCTAAGCTAGAGCAGGTGAGCACTGTAATAATAACATCTAAGTTTGATTGTATATTAGAATAAATTTTTGTTAATTTATGAATTTAGGACATGACTTGAGAAAGACAAAAGTGATTGTAACATATCAAACAATAATATTTCCCAAGGGAAGAATTAACAATTGGTGTGTTGTTATTTTCCAATAGCCATCAGTTAGCACTTACTAACAACACACCAATTGTTAATTCAAGCCACCAATGGGAAATGAACATTTTACTGACATATTGTACAGCAAAGCATATATTTTGCATCAATGGGAGTGTGGTTTTTAGCTTGATGCAGTTTCGTCTTGGTTCATTGCGAGCTCTCTTCAAATGGTGGTGGGCAAAGTAATTTCTACTCATGATATTTTTTGTATCCATCTCATATATTTTGTTCCCTAATCCTGGTGATCTAATTGTTTTTTCAAGCCACCAATGGAAAATGAACATTTTAATGACATATTGTACAGTAAATCACATATTTTGCATCAATGGGAGTGTGGTTTTTAGCTTGATGCAGTTTCGTCTTGGTGGTGGGCAAAGTAATTTCTACTCATGATTTTTTTTGTATCCAGCTCATATATTTTGTTCCCTAATCCTGCTGATCTAATTGTTTTTTCAGAGAAGACTCGAAGTGGTCATTTATTTGTATGTTTTCTCACCACTGTGAATATTTTGAAGCATTGGTTCAAATTCATTACAACTTCTCTATCGCCTTGGTCTAAAGGTATGCATGTATACTACAAATATCCCTTTATTCTTCCTGTTCTCTTACAAAATTTGATTTATGAAGGTTAGTACACCAGGTTAATTATGTTTTATAACTTTTCCACGACCTATATCAAGCGGTCAATATAGTTTATTGGTTATATTTAAGGTTGCAGGTTTTACTTCCTCATGGATGCTGACAGTCTGATATAAGGTGATGCCAGGTTTGCGATGGATTAATGCAAGCAGGTAAAATCATTCAAGTTAACTATCTAATGACAGACATAAGCCAATGCACCAGTGATCAATAGAGTATAGGATTTGATCACAGGTTATGGACTTTAGGACATGTGGGTATGCATGAATCTTCCATTTGTTAGTGAATTGTTAAAATCTAGGCATCACGGATAAATTCAGATATTGTAGAAAAATTGGAAAAGAGAATGGTTCCTTGGCATATATACTCACCGGAGTGAACTACTTCCGGGATACTCACCTAAGTATATGGGTAGTCTCCTAATAAAATTTGATTTGTGTGGTTTAACAAGAGTAGAAAATGTTAATGTTAATTTACCAATTGACATTTTGGTGATTTTTTTTTATTACTGAACAGTCTACACCATCGTCAAGTTTTTTTCTTACATCACATGACTTCATCTTTTTGAAAGCTGAGAGTGTGTTCATTCAATCAACATATCCACGGGTAAAAATTCATCGTGACGGGTAGAGGCGAAGCTTTCGACACCAAATAGAAAATACATCGGGATGGGGCGAGGCGGAGCCGAGCCACACCAAATCGAGACGGGGCGAGGCGGAGCCGAGCCACACCAAATCGAGACGGGTCGAGGCGGAGCCGAGCATTAAACCTGGAAGAGAAGATGTTTAGATGGGAGTTGAGCTCTATAATGAGGATTATGTAGTTGTTCGTGCTGAAAGGATATGATTGAAAAAAGATTTGAGTTATGGTCAATGGTTGAGTTGTCTTTGCAGGCATGTTTTATTGCAGCCGGAACATGGAAGAAATTAAGCAACAATAAAGATAAGGTTGTATGTAAATATAAAAATTTATTGATTTGTAAGGATTGAAATTTACCAGTAATCATATAAAACTTTGGAGCATCAAACTTAAAATATGGTGTATGGTTTGCGAATCCGCCCGGTGCGTAGCACGGGCCAAAAATCTAGTTAAATTTGATGCCAGTTGCGAGCAAAAGAAGTGCTGATCCACGAATTTCACCAACACCTCCACTAAGCACAGTTGAATAGTTCCCTTTCCATCGTTGCGTCCTCACATCTCATTGACATACATTCAATTCAGACGCATTGTAAGATTCCCTCTACAATTCAAGTTAATAATATATTAAGTATATGAACTGAGTCAATCGAAATGTAATCGACAATTTGCATATATAAATGGGTTTAGATGTCTCTCTTTTCATCATAAGTCCTGCAAACAACAACTTGTTAGATATTTTTAGTTTCTTCCTTGCCTCCATTGTTCATCATGTCACGGCTCTCGGTCTCTCTTGTTTATGCTTTAGCCTTCGTTTTTGTAATCAATGTTGCATTGGCTGAGTATGAGCCATATAATTCCAATTACAAAGAAACTTCCTATGAGAAACCAATTGTAAATGCCAATGTATATCTTCCTAAACCGGCTTACGTCCCTCCCCAATATGTAGCTCCAAAAGTCTACCCATCACCACCACGTGGTTCCAAAAGTTTATCCGTCACCAGCTTACGTAGCTCCCAAATATGTTGCTCCCAAAGTATATTCATCACCGGCTTACGTTGCTCCCAAAGTCTACCCATCGCCGGCTTACGTTGCTCCAAAATATGTTGCTCCCAAAGTTTATCCATCACCAGCCTACGTCTCTCCCAAATACGTTGCTCCCAAAGTTTACCCATCACCAGCTTACGTTGCTCCCAAAATGTACCCATCTCCAGCTTACGTAGCTCCCAAATACGTGTACCCATCACCAGCACCACCGACTTACGTTGCTCCCAAATATGTTGCTCCCACAGTCTACCCATCTCCGGGTTACGTTACTCCCAAGGTCTACCCATCAACGGCTTACGTCGTTCCTAAGGTTTATCCATCACCGGCTTACGTCGTTCCTAAGGTTTATCCATCACCGGCTTACGTCGTTCCTAAGGTTTATCCATCACCGGCTTATGTTACTCCTAAAATCTACCCATCACCGTCTTATGTAGCTCCCAAATATGTCTATCCATCACCACCACCACTGCTTTACGTAGCTCCTAAATACGTATACCCAGAATTACCACCAACTACTTACGTCGCACCCAAATACGTTTATCCATCTCCACCACCACCAACATACTACTACAAGTCTCCCAAACCATCAAAATATACTCCATCAGCACATTACCATAGACCCCTACCAGCACCTGCAGCTAAACCCCGTTACCCCAAGTACAACTACTAATCTCCACCACCGCAACATTTTACCAAAAACCTCCATCATCACCTCCTTTGCGTTCCCAACCAGCAGCTCATTCTGTTACATCTTGTGTAACATGCATTTACCACTTTCCCCATTCACCATTTGTTTTTAAAGTTTTGTTGCAATTTTTATGTTTTACGGGAGTCATATTTCCAACTTCTAAAGTGAAGGTTGATTGGTTGTAGATCAACATTCAGGGGATTAATTCTTTTTGATATGTTTTTGATTTGTATTTGCTCCATGTACTAGAAATCCAAGCGTATATGTGTCATGACTCATGAGATTGGTTCACATATACGAGTAAATGATTTCTTAGGCGTACTGAATTTGTTATCACATTTGATATCTCTGCTTAATTCTTCTTCTTTTCTTATGCTAAAGATGAATGAATTATTAAACTGAAACCAGTACATTGTCTTGTATCAGCTGATTCTCAATGATACTAGGTGGAGTATCAAACCAGACTTTAGTGACTTTAAACTTCTTGCTGAACTTGGCTAACTTGTCAGCAGGTTTATTACAATCTCTAGGAACATAATGACATAACCAAAAGGAATGGATTTCAGACAGTCTAAAGCATCTATTAGAATGCTTTCGTTTTCCCACGCGATAACTGGTTTTCTTTGTATTGATGTAGATTTCGATTCCTTGTAGATCAGTCTCAAAACTACATGAGTATGACGCGATTCCTTACACCAGTTGACAATGATCGAAAAACGCCGGCATTCGTCGCATGTTCTGGATTCTTTACTCATGAATAGCATTTTGTTGAGCATCCTCCAAGTGCCTGCAAAATCACGCAGTACAAGTGCAACACCAGCTTAGCCTGAAATTACTATCATATGATGCATCACAGTTTATAACAAAGTATGGATATGCAGTGGTTTCCCACTGAGTTTTGGGAGGTGACATTTAGAGTAACAGGGATGTGTAACTGGTCTTGTGAGTTTAGTTTACTAGTATATGCTTGCAAAACTAATGGCTCTCCTAGCCACTGCCATTGGATCGACCTTTTTGTTCGAAAGTTAACTTCACAACGTTCGTTTCAGATAGTCCATGAGACTGTCATTTCCATTATCAACCACTCTGGTGTAGAGGTTTGTTGCTGGTTTTGGTTCATCCAAGCTTCAAAAACTGCAGCTGCATTAGTGTGTATTCCTGATAAAATCGTAGATCCACCTGGCACTTGCATCCACAGACCCTAGAGAACGAGCATGAAAACAAGACATGCATGATAGTTTCTTCATAATTTCCGACCTTTAATGGGCAATCACGGTTTATGTGCCTGTAGTTTCTCGACAGTCTTTCCTTAGTAGGTAGAATGTCGGTTAAGCATTTCCACCAGAAATGTTTCACTCTTGGCCATATCTTTATTTTCCAAAATTCCTTCCACTCAAATTTGTTCCTTCAATCTTCAAAGTGAAACTTGCAGATTACCCAGGCTGTCTTCATGAAGTTTATTATAAGCTGACTTCAAAGTGAAAATACCATTCATTGTTAAATTCCATATGAGTTTATCAGCAGCAGCAATCGAGATTCTCATATTTAGAATCAAATCTGCAGTTGTAGGTTCCAACAGATGCATCACAAGTGTGGCATTCCACTCCTTACCATCATTAAATAGCAACTCTTGGACAAAGATGTAAATCTCACTGTCATTTATTCTTTGTTTTGGAGATGGAGGAACATTCAAACCTGTTACCCAAACATCTAGCCAAATCTTTATCTTATCTCCTTTACCAACTCTCCATCTGCTATGCTCTTTGATGAAGGGAATTTGCTTCGCATTCCTTTTCTGCACCCACAAACAGCTTCTGCTTTGTGTTAGAATGAAGCATACTGGTAGATGGAAAATACTTTGCTTGCATAGCTTTGACCCATTGCGCCTCAGAATTAGTACATATCCTCCATGCTGATCTTATTAGGAGTATTTTATTTAGAAGCTTCAGATTTTTAAACCCTTGCCCTCCTAAATCTTTGTGCAATCCTAGTTTTTTCCACGAAGTAATGTAGGTACCTTTCTTATTAGTGAATCCCCACCAGAATTTACGTTGTAGAGAGTCGATTTTCTTGATTGTTTCAGCAGGTATTTGTAGACAGTTCATCGAGTAAGAGGGAATAGTGTTGGTTACCGTATTTATCATTAATGACTTGCTGCATTGTGACATTGAATCTCCATTCCATGTTGAAAGTCTTCCCTTGACCCTGTCTACTAATTTAGAGAAGCATTCAGTTTTCTTTCTCCCAATTAGAAATGGTATGCCCAAATACCGTTCATTTGAGTTCATCTTTGGTACCTTCAACCTTCTAGTAAGAAGTCTACAAAATCTTTGTGGAACCCCAACACTGTAGTAAACACTTGATTTAGTAAAATTTACTAACTGACCTGAAGCCGCACCAAAATCTTCAATAATACTAAGGAGATTATTAACATTATGAATGTCAGCATTAATGAACAATAGGCAATCATCTGCGAAGAATAAATGGGAGATTGGAGGCGCACTTGGAGCTAATTTAATTCCTTGAATCTTTTTGTTGTGCTCAACATGAAGTAATTGGCGAGACAAGGCTTCCATAACAATAATGAAAAGGTAAGGTGATAGAGGATCACCTTGCCTTACACCCCTTGTTGGTTGGTAATTAGTACAAGGTGCACCATTAAGGAGGATCGAGATTTTTGTAGTGTTAATGCATTGCATTATTAGATACACCACTCTTGACTAAACCCCATTTTCGAATGAAATCTATAAGAAAGGACCATTCGAGCCTGTCAAAAGCTTTTGACATGTCCGATTTCAAAAGCAAGATGTTTGATTGGATCTTTTTTTGTTGTTCATAGAGTGAACAATCTCTTGAGCAAGGTGTATATTGTCTGATATTTGTCTTCCTAGAACATAAGCAGACTGAAGTGGAGAAATGATCTTTCCCATAATTCTTTTCATTTTGGATGCAAGAATCTTCGAGATAATCTTATATGACGTATTACAAAGAGCAATTGGGCGCAAATCTGAAGGGAACTGCTTGTTCTTTGTTTTTGGGATGAGAGAAACATTAGTAGTATTTATGCTCTTAAGAATAAAGCTAGTGCGAAAAAACTGCTTCACCATCTCCGTTACATCCCTACCAACAATTTCCCAATGTGATTTGAAGAAACTCATGGAAATCCATCCGGTCCAGTGCCTTCCATGGCTTCATATCCTTTAGGGCTTTAAGTATTTAAAGACTCTCTGGTATTCAAGTTTATTCCATATTGTCTCGAGGTCAGAATGACTTGAGGAATGCACTAAAGTATAGCTTCATTTCTTACTGGTGATGAAGTAGTGTGTAAATCACTATAATGTTTAACTAATTAAAAGCTTTTCGGATCTTCTCTTATAGTGCACCATTGTCCACCTTCATCTTTGAATGCTGTAATATTTTTTCTCGATCTCCTTATATTTGCATTGGCATGATGGTACCTTGTATCCTTATCCATTTGGAGATAATATTCATCTCTTGCTTTTACGCCTCCATAGAAATCACTTTGCACTTGATGCAAAAGTGTTCAATCACGGTTCTCAATTTGTTGAATTTGATGAGTGGAGTTTGATTTACATATTCTTGTTGCATGTGACTCCATTTGTTGACATAAAAGATGTATATTACTTTGAATATTGCCAAATTTTCCGCTCTACTTTGACACATAACGCCTGGTGGTAATAAGATGCTCCGATAGCCGATAGGCATGTGAGCCATTAATCGGTATTCTCTGCAAAAGCAACTTCATCCTTAAGAGATGCATCACTTTCATAGCATTGAAAGTATTTCCAATCCCTTCTACTGTCTCCATTAGTTGAAGAAGTATCTAACATAATAGGGGGTGATCTGAACCAAGTTGAGAAAGATGAATAAGTTTAGCATCATCAAAGAGAATGATCCAATCTCCGTTTACTAAAGCTCTATTAAGTCTTGATCGTCTTATTCCAAATTGCCATGAACATTGCTTGACCAGGTAAAAGATCTTCCGAGTGTATCATAGATCCTCTAACCCCGCATCATGAATAAGCTTGATATAAGAAGAATCTCTCGAAGAAGAAAATGTAGTAGAAGTATTAGAAGTGTGAGTAACATTTGGAGAATTACAAATGCGATTCGTTTTTTGAAGACCAAATTCAAATCTCCCAACACCACCCACGGTCGCTTGACATTAGAACTTAGATTATTAATATAATTTCATTGCTTCTCTTTATTAATGGGGTAGGAGGATCCATAAATGCATGTCAAGAGCCTACTCGGTTTCAAGGATCATCTCGCACTAAACAGATTAAAAATCCATGATTAACGCATTTACAACTTTAAATTGAAAACCATATTTCACAGGAGAATTAAGCCTCAACCAATCCCACTTTGAAGGTATTAGTTTATTATTGGGATATTTGAGAGGTTTAATGAGTTTCCTCATTTTATCTTCTCCAATTTTTTCTTCTGATATAAAGATTATGTCTGGGTTGTACCTATATATCAAGTCTTTTAGATGATCCCTAGTTGTTTTACTAGCAAAGCCTTGGAAGTTCCATGCTAATACTCGTTGTGACAAAATATAAATCACGAGAAGAAGAAAATAATGATAGCTTAACTTAAATAGACAACACCTATCAGCAATAAAAATTCTAGCGGGAAAACAGAGAAAAGTAAAGGTAGAGTATATTACCATATTTGTGTGGCCAACTTGAATCTGAATGGCACCATCCAAAACACTTGCACCTTGATTCTCAGAGTTATCCATGATTACTCCATCCATGAGTTCAACGTTAGCATTATTTGCATCCATAATATTTCCCACCCCACCATGAGCAGCTAATATGGGACCTTGAATGGAAGGATTGGACCCAAGGGTTTGAGTATTTTGATTCCTAGCTTTTTTTAGTATTTCTTGCTTCATTCGTATATCATCAATGGATCTGTTTTCTTTTTCAATGTGAAAAAAATCATCACCAATGCTATTCTCGATTGACAGTTTCTTCAAACAACAACATTATTCTTGGTTTTGAGGTGCTCTTCATATTCTTCCGTGTCATAGTTTTTTTTTTTTTAAGAATTCAGCTACTTCTTCACATCCGCTATCATCATGATCAATAACATAACACTTTGGGCAAAGGCTATGAGGTTGTTTTACCCAATGGTAAACGAATCCAAGTTGGTTCTCCCGAGTTTGTGTTCCACCATTCTCCTCTCTTGAGAGGCTTTTTGAGATCTATCTCGACCTTACAGTTATCATATTTCCGTAACGTGGCTGCAGCTTTTTTGGAAGCGTGCTTATTTTCTTTCCCAAGTCTTCAATAGCTTCGTTTCACAACCGCAACATGATGATGTTCTAATAGTAACCCCTTAAACCGAACAATCCATGGCTTTTTGAGATCTATCTCGACCCTTACGGTTATCATATTTCCATAATGTGGCCTACGGTTTTGGGAAGCGTGCTTATTTTCTTTCTCAAGTCTTGATAGCTTCGTTCACAACCATGCAACATGATGATATTCTAATAGTAACCCCTTAAACTTAACAGTCCATTCTTGCTTATCAAAAACATAGTCTTTATATGTTATTGCAGTATATACACTCAGAGCCAATAAGTTTCTCCGGACGATCCATGGAGACTTTTTCAAAACATCTTTCATATCATTGTCGAGTTGAACTTGAATACATAGAGATATTTTCCCACGATTCGACTTCCCTCTTCGTAATTTTTCCAGCATGTTTAATTCATCTTTCACTTCGAGGTCTCAATCTCATCATCATCGGTTACTAACTTGCCGATCAAGTAATTAGTCCATTCATTTGCAACTTTCATTAATATTCTTTGAAGACCCAATGGCACCTATGGATCTAATCGTAGTAGTCTTCATTTTTTTCAGTGATAGCACTTAGGTAGTTGGGAGATTGAGTATCCATATCAACAAAAAATACGCAGATCGCTTAGGTTTGAATAATTTTCGAGTTACAAGGCTTAGGGTTTTCTTTTTTTGGTTTTAGAGAAACAGATTAATATAATCTATGACGATATATTTGTTTCCTTAAAACGGGTGAAGAATAATTCTAAATGAAAAAGATTTGATCATCTAAATATTGTTTGCATG
>JAJJWW010000484.1:0-184729 GCA_023531295.1 Papaver armeniacum
GGGATCTTTTTGGGAATTGTTAGGCAAGTCATTAGGAGAGAGAAAGTTTAAGAGTGTTTAATTTCTAAGCGTAATTCTATTCTCTTGTGTAAACAATTCATGGATTCAATCAATAAATATTCTTGATCTTACATCTTTCAATGGACTAATTAAGCAAAATCGAGTAAGGGGTGTAGTGTGGGAAAACCTGCAACTACATTAGAGACTATAATTTTATAGCTACCATCAATTTTATCAAAAACACAAGAGTAATTTCGATAACTTTAAAGTTCACTACCTAAAATGATAAATAAAAAAGTTCAAACTAGAAGCAGGAGAGTAACTTCAACAACTATAAAATTTACTGTCTAAAATGGTAATTAAACAAGTTCAAAGTTCAAACTAGAAACAAAAAAGTAACTTCAACAACTTTTAAGTTTACCACCTAATCAATGTCTAACATCAATTAATCAGTATCATATCCATCATACTAATAATCGGTTGGGTAAGTAGACTTACTTCGAGAGCTACATGCACCTCTACTACCAACTGGCCTACTTTCTTCACCAAGAATATCTTGCAAATCATCCAAAGTTCCATCAAGAATACCTTAAAATATCCCCGATATATCGGCCAATACGGACGATATTTGACTATATTGGACGATATTATCGCTAAGATATCGTATCGCCGATACAATGCTTATCATACCGCTCCAAGGCCGATATCCAAAATATCCCCGAAATATCGGCCGATACGGCCGATATTGACTACATAGCCCCACTCCACCACAACCTGATCAATTTAGGTCATGTTGTTTCCAAATATTTACCCAAATTTGGCCCATGTATAAACTAAAATTTAACCCAACATCAAAATATATGTCAATATGATGTTTTCTTCCCATCTCCTTTTTTTCTTTTTGCAAACAATAACAAAAAATTGATGTTTAAATGTCCTGATGCTCATAAACTGATTTGAAAACCATACAGTTATATAGAAATAACATTTAAAAGTTTCGGACAGCTTCCAGCCACAATTTCATATAATCATACTAATTTTAATATACATGTTGTCGAAAAAAAATAATTTAAAATATTGTGTTGTTGGAGTTTAGCACTACCAGTATGTGTTCAAATTCCAAACTATGTATAGCCAACGCGAAAGACAGAGAATGTAGCGATGATAGTTTTTTCATGACCCTCAAGGCTCTCACTTGGATCCGGTTAGGCGACTAATTAAAGACCGGCCAAAAATTTCAGTTTTGTTGGTTAGAATTTGGCCATTTACCCAGTTGCGATCGAGAAAGATCTTTTTGTGTTGTTGAGAACGAAATTACTGTAAATGCCCCAACCATTGAACATCTAAACATATCATGTGTATTTAATGTTGATGGCAAATTTGATTGTGAGGTCCAGAATACTACGTACTTCTGATTCAATCACCGCTAACAGTTATTATTTCATCATTCCATTTCTCTGCGTATATTAATTTCTTCTTTATATACAGTATACATGTGGAGGTTTTCAACATAAAGCCACAACAATACAATTAGAGGTCCAAAACTCTCATTTTCTTTTGGTGATAGCTTGATAGAATGGAGATGAAAAAGGGGTTGGTACTGCTAACTTATGTAAGTATCCTCACGTCAATGATTATTTCTCCAGCTCTAGCTACCCGTCAAGTACAGGTACAAGAAAGAAATGCTGCTGCTTCCGAGAAAAATGGTTGTACAGCCTTTGGTAATTGTGCTGCGGGTGATAGCACTCATATGAGGTCAACCCAAGGTTTTTTCGGTGATGCGTGGAAATGTGTGACGTTACTTCCATTTCTTCCTCAAAGTTGCTCTTCGGAATTTGGTATGATACTTAGAGGTGATGAGCATTCGATAATAAAGGGAAAATGCTGCGAGATGGTCAAAGAAGTGGGTCGGGAGTGCTTTGTCTCTAATTTCAAAGCATTTCAAAAGCTGTATGATATTTGCATATATCTAATGGGATAGATCGATAAATGTCTCGTGTACGGGATATTCTGATTATTGAGAAACAAGAAAATATAATATAATTAGAATAAATGGCGCTAGCTAAATTGTTAGCAAGGTGTTCCTAATATTTTTATTTCGTAATAAGAACTAAGGAATAAAATGAAATGCTGATAGACATTCCAAGAACACATTCGATGAATTACCAACTGTGTAGTTGCGGAAAATCCTACAACTACATTCCACTGTACTGAGATAAGATTCTAAGTGATCATAATAGAATACTTTTATTATTATTTATCAAATTCTATATCCGGTTACAAGATATTACAATGACTTTACTTGCTCTCCAAATAAACTTTCTCTCTCCTAATTTCTTGTGTATCACCCTCTCAGAGAACTCTCTACGGTGTGACAACTCTTTCCCCTTATATAAGGCTCTACATAGTGGATGACAGCTAAAAGATCCACTATTTTCGGAATCATTGTGCGTTATATTCACTCATATACACTCGCTCATTCTCGCACAGTTTATACTTCGCATAGACCATCACACTATTCTCGTGACTTTGCTGACATCATTCAGTACGTCACCTTGATTATGATATGTGCGATAGTGGAAATGTGTGACGTTACTTCCATTTGAACATTTTCTCTTCTGTACGTACGAGTGTCTGAAAATTAACATTTCATGTACTTTTTTTATGTATGAAAAGATAAAAGAAAGTACCAACATCACATAAAAGAAAAACACACAAATTGGTCAAATAGCCGTTCACCGTCGCCAACTTTCAATTATGTGACATTTTCAATGCATTTGTTCTTCTATATAACCACGTACACACCACCAAGAGCACCCATTCTCATCCACCGCAACCGAAACTACCACACCCACCACTGCAACTCCAACACACAGAGGCAGCTATGCAACGGTGGCACCTGCACCCACTCCATCTCTAGTAGGAATTAGTTATCAGTGTTGGGTATCGTGCCACGAGATTGGTTTTCTTTCTTCTTGCGGCAGCAACACATAATGCAACATATAATTGCTGGTACGTATAGCAGAGATGCCCAAAGTGTATAACCAATAACATTTAAAATACTTGGATCTGTCATTTTATCCTGCCTTTAATCCTCCTTATTCTTCTTTCTTGAGTTGATCTTATTTCTTTAAACTGCTGTTCCCACTGACCGGGCTTGCTTATGTATCTAGATGAAATGCCTGAGATATATAAACCTTAACCTTCCTTGAAAAACTAAAATTCTACCATATGTGCTCAAAAAAAGAGAAACCATCATCTCTTTTGGTTCTCAATCCGAATTAAATTCTATTCTTCAAGCGCTAAAGATTGGTTCTCAATCCGATGAAATGACGTCCGATGAGGTGTTGAAGGGTCTCCCTAATTTAAGTCAGTTGTTGAAAATGCGTGAATTCCCGGGTCTAGACATCCGAAATATATGGATGGCCGATGGCATCCAAATTTGGCGAGGGAAATTGTTAGCTAGTCTGTTACACCTGCTTTACACCTGCTTTACACTCTCTGTTGACTTACTTCCACTCGCGTATCTTTCTTATTGGACTGCCTATTATGGCTCCTGGAGTGCTGGTCGTTGTGTGTTGTAGCAGTGTTGGTGTGCTTTGTTATTTTGGTACCAGAGCATTTCTCGAACTAGATTTCAGTTTACTCAGTGAATGGAAATGTGTATCTCAAATTGAGTTTTTAATTAAAGAAAATACTATTTTTTAAAGAATATAAAAAGAAAAGAAAAACGCTATTTTTCTACCACATTTTTCGGATATGTTGTTTGTGGTAGTGAACTTGTTAATACTTATTTTCGATTATCTGCTCCTTACCATTCTCTATCTTCTTCGGTTCGTTTGCGTAATTCTCATGTGATGCTGAGCTTCATAATCTGTTACTTTGTGAAACAATTGTGATTCTCAAAATATTGAATAAGGTTGTCTCGGAATCTGACAACCAAGATTTTGGAACATAATTTCGTAGTAATCACTTTGTTCCTTAATTTAGGGCATCTAATTCTCCGATGAGGAGTAGAACATTGTCGTTGCAGAGGCAAAAGTCTTTTAAATTCTAATTCTAGTGGTTTTAATTTTGTTAATTTTTTTTAATGCTAAATTGCATACTTGAAGGTTAAAGTTCTAAAATCGGTTGTGTACATGAACTTAAACATTTATATAATAAGGAATGCAATATTTGCAAACCGTGGCTATAATGTTCATGAATTGATTCGAGTTTCAAACCGATTTTGCTTCAATTGTGTTCTTGTATACTTGTATGAGAACTAAGCAATTGAACGACTCCTTAACTAGTTTCATTTGAGTCATTTGAACTAGTTATGGTTAAGATGAATAAGGTTGATATGAGAGTAATCATATGGCTAACTTTGGTTAATTATTGTTGATCCAACATGGTGTACATGTTTGGGTATGGTTACATAAACCTAAATGAGGGTACATTTCATTTGTTTGAAATAAGCTAAGTTCGATCTAACGGTTGAAAGATATTAGCTTGGTTGAATCAGGTTTTTCATCTAACGGTGAATATTTAATGCTTTGTTACCAAGGTAACTTAGATTCCAAACCCTGATTTGAAAACTATATAAAGGTGATACATATTGATCTCTATACCATGGTAACTATTACTATAAAGGCGGAATTCAAAATAATAATAGACGAGAAACTTAGAAAACAGAACACAAGTAATAATTCAAGAAAATATCTTCTATTATATTATGAACAAGAAAACGATTACAGAGTTCTCTCTTTGTTACGCTCACAATCTTCTCGAAACAAAGTGGATTAACCTTAAACTGTTTGCTAAGCTTTGCAAGTATTGTCGTAAGCTTTCTCTAGGTTTTTTGTGCCTAGTATATGTCCTTAGCTATTAGCCAAAGCCCTCTATTTATAGCCTTCATCGTACTCAGCCGACCAAGGACTTCTATTAGGAATCTATTTCCTAAACTAAGAGTATTTCCTAAAATAAAACTCTTCCCTAACTAGGAATTCTGCCTAAACAAGGATTTATGCCTAGAATAGGTTTCTTCCCTCAACTTAACTTGAGGTTTACTAAGTTGCCTAAAGGAGTGCGGATACACCGTATCATGGGTCCCCCTTTTAAGAACTTGAACTCTGTGAAAGTTAAAAATTAAGGTTAGGGAACTCAAGAGTCCCTTTTCCTTGTTAAACCACTTAGCCTTGCTAGGAACTTGACCTTTACATCCAATCATAAAAGCTTCTTTCTCTCCTTGTCGTGTTTTAGTCACTCTTCGCTCCAATATGCAGTCTTACTTGAGTGGTTCCTCTCTATCAAACCATAAGTCTTCTACTCGTGGTAGGATCATAATGTCGTCGCCGTCATCATCAAGTAATGGTGGTTCAAAAAACTTCAAGTATTCGGCATTTATTACCGAGTACATTCCTAGATAAGGTGGCAGATCCAGACGAAGGCATTGTCACCAATCTGATCGAGAATACGAAATGGTCTATACCTCAATGGTTTCAACTTCTTACCTTCCCCCTTCAGTCGTTCCTTACCTAATTTTAACCATACCAAGTCACCAACACCGAAATTACAAGGCACAAGATGCTTGTCATGCTTTGCTTTGTATTTGGCTTGTGACTTCTTTAGTTTTGCTTTAATAAATGCATGAATCGAGATATCTTCTCCAAGAACTTTTGTGCCTTTTGTCGTTCACTTCCTTCCTTTCCCCCATTGAGGTGTCACTAGAAAATACTAGATCGAAAGGACTAGGTGGTAAGTAACCATAGCACGTCTCGAAAGGAGATTTTCCCAAAGAACGTGAATCGCTCTATTGAAAGCAAACTATAGATATGGTATACTCTCATCCCAAGTTTTAGGATGCTTAGAATTATATCCCCTTAACATGTGAACCATAGTCCTATTGACCACTTCTGTTTGTCTGTCTGTTTGTAGATGAAAATCAGTACTCTTTTTCAACCTAGTGTCCATCATCTTCCATAAAGAACCCCAAAAGTGACTAAGGAATCGAATATCCCCATCGAAACAATTGAAGTAGGTAAACCAAAGTGCTTCCATACATGCTCAAAGAAGAGATTTGTTGCACTCGGCTCCAAGTTACCGTCTTTGTACATGGAATTAATGCAATCATCTTGCTGAATCGGTCGACCACAATGAACAAATAATCATGACCAGACTTAGTCTTCGGTAACCCACCAATAAAATCCATAGAAATACTCTCCCAAGGATTTGATGGTACTAGTAATGGTAGATATAACCCACGTTTTATGTTGGAAGGTTTAGATGTGTTGCACAACTTACACCCTCTAACTAACTTAGCCACATCACCTTGCATCTTCGGCCAAAAGACATAACGCCGGAGGTTAAGTAGAGTTTTATTCATCCCAAAGTGTCCAGCAACTCGGGAAGTGTGTGCCTCTCTCAACTTCTGTAAACGATCTCCATCTTCTGGTATGCAAAGTAACTGACCTTTGTATAACAATCCATCTCGGAGTTCATAATCGCTTTTCGAACCACTATTTACACCTTCTAACACCTTCTTGAAGTTTTTGATGGATGTGTATGATTCCGCATACTCTTGAGGGACAATTGGATGAATTCTCATGGCCACCATTAATGCTCGAACTGGAGGCCGGGATAACATAGCTGCCAACTTGTTTGTTACTCCCTTCTTGTACCTAATGAGAATATTGAAAGTCATCAAGTAAGACATCCACTTCATGTGCCGGTCTTGTTGTAGTTTCGTTTGAGCGTGTAGATACTCCAATGGTTTGTGATCTGAACGTACCACTACTTCTTTACCTAAGGGATACACTCGCCAATGCTTGATACATTGATATAAAGCATAAAATTTTTTGTCATAAGGTGTGTAGTTATTAATAGAACCTGAGAACAATTCTAAATGTTACTCAACTGGTTTACCATCCTGTAATAACATTCCTCCCAATTCATAGTTAGAAGCGTCGGTCTCAACTTCAAAAGTAGGATGTAGGTTAGGCAATGCCAACACTGGTGCTTCTGAAATCTTTCTTTTTTAGTAACTGAAAAGCGTCTTCATGGGTTTGCTGCCACTCAAATTTTTCCTTAGCTCCCGTCAAACCATGTAATGGTCCTGCAATATTCGAAAAATGCCGGATAAACTTACGCAAGTAGGTGCAAGCCCGTAAGAAACTCCTGATTTCAGTTACAGTACTAGGTCTAAGCCATTTAGTGATCACCTCAACCTTCCTTGGATCAATCTTCCATTTTCCACCACCAACAATGAGTCCGAGATACACCAACTCCTCCTTCCCAAACTCACACTTCTTTACGTTCAACTTCAGCTGGCCTTCATGTAACACTTTAAACACCTTCTCAACGTCAACGAGATGCTCTTCCCAAGTTCTGTTGTATATTATGATATCATCCAAGTAAACAATCACAAAATCTTCTATAAAAGGTCGTAACAAATCATTCATCAAACGCATAAACGTCGCTGGAGCATTACACAAACCAAAAGGCATCACCAACCATTCGAACAAGCCTTGTTTGGATTTGAAAGCAGTTTTACATGTATCATCTTCTCCAACTCTCATATGGTGATATCCGAATTTGAAATCTAACTTTGTAAAGACTCGAGCTTTTTCCAATTTATCCATCATGTCGTTTATCCTAGGTAAAGGGAAACGATTCTTGATTGTGATCTTGTTCAATGCTCTATAATCAATACACATGGGCTAGCCTCCATCTTTCTTTGGAACCAACAACACCGCTGACCCACAAGGTGAAGCACTTGGCACTATCATTCCTAATTCTTAAAGTTCCTGGACTTGTTTCTTGATCTCATTAGATTCCTCTACGGTCGTGCGATAAAGACCTACATTAGGAAGAGAACTCTCCCCGGTCAACATGATCTCATGCTCCACACTCCTCTTTGGCGGTAATCCCGTGACATCTGAAAATAAATCTTTGTACTTCAACTTGAACCTTTCTAGGTTATCTTCTTGTTGTGCAGTCACAACACCAAATTCTGGGATTAGAAACAGAGCTCAGCCGTTACTAAAATGGGTTGTAACGTCTCTTGCCTTTTACAAAAAGGGGTATTACAATTTCTTTGGAACGACAATTGAGCCGTTACAAATTTTGGGTTGTAACGACGTTTGTAAGAGGCTTAAACCGTTACTACGTGGCGAGTCGTAACAGGCACGAGCCGTTACGAAATTTTTGTAACTTGTCAGTCGTAACAACTCCAGGCCGTTACGAATTTTTTCGTAACTGCCAAAAAATTACTGCCAGTCAACATTGACCTGGTCAAAATTGGTCAATAATGTCCAATTTTGACCAGGTCAATATTGACCGGCAGTTCATTTTCTGGCGTAAATAAGCCGGGCATTCCAAATATCCCGCACACAACTTTCATTCCATCCATTATCCACATTCAATACTTTCTTCAATCAATCAATTCATTTCAACATTCAATCAATTCAAAAAAGAATACAAATTCTTTTAAGTACAAAAATAAAATAAAATATGTAGTATCGAATTCTGAGGGAAGTCATATATAGAAACGTACCAAGTTCCTAAGTTCAGTTCATTCTCACTTATAAATCACTATAAGCAGAAACTACATAGAAACTTACTCAAAACTTGCAGTTGCTAAGGGACATAATAGCTGCCATTTAATGGTAGAACCTCTTGCTTGTGTATGATTTCATGAATATAAGCCCTCTTGTCCTTCCACCAGCTCAAGTTGCTGCAGAAAAACCAACATGACCCCCATCCAAAGAGATCTGCCATCGCATAGCTAAGGAGATATGAAAACAACAGTAAGACATCTGACACTAAGAGAATTCAGAGAGACATTTAAAATGGTTAAGCTCTTCCTAAAATATCAACATAAACTTATGTCAAGGGCTACTGCAGCATGAATGAATTCGGAGAGACATTTCAAGCATCTTCAGTTATACACAACAATAAGTGTATATAATCTGACTACCTACCTGCTTCTAAAGACTTTTCGACTGAATTCTAGTTAAGTTAGACAATACACATGACGGGTTTACTTCCAAATATGATACCAACAACAAAGTATTAATGTCAGATCTTGAATACTACACATAGGTGTTGGACTGCTTTCTTTCACCAAGGCGTGGAGCAAGGTTTTAACAACATCATGGATTTGACTATATTACAAGAACTAAGTACCATTGTAAGAAACAGGAAATCTATCAAGTATACAAGTGAAGTACTTACCATCTTCAATGCGATAGCAGCTACGCATCGAAAGAAGCAGCAGCTACACAAAGACTTCATCTCATAGACACAAGACACTTAATTGTTAACAACAGCTTTTAACAGAGATCTCATTAAACAAGAAAATTCGGCAAATGCAAAAGCAAAAACAAATTCAGTTGGTTAGAGATAGCATATAACACTCACATATAGGACAAGTACAAAATAGATAATAGATATAACATATTTCTTACTTTTCAAGTCAGTATATAAACATTGGCAAAGAACACGATATATATCGAAGGAGATTTGATCATTTTCAAGTTCTTCAAGGATGGAACAACCATCACCATACATCCAAAGAGCTTCATCAGGGGAGTCTTCTTGACATAAAACGTAACATCTGTTAGGTCTCTAAGCAAAGAAGAAAATGCTTGCAGGAAAAACGAATCAAAAAGCAAAGACTGGAGATTTTAGAAATCAAGAGGTTAAGATTGATCACTATGTCAAGTAAACATCATAAGAAATCACATATTTTCTATCAATACCTAGACTTCAACTAGGAAACCAAACAAATAATAATGCTAAACGCTTCCATGAATGAATCTGTTCATCATAGACAACCTTGTCTTTCTTGCAGTTTTTAATACCCGCAATAATCGAAAATCATTTCGTGTGTATCGCACCGTAACGATACGGAAGTCTGTAGACATCAGTTCGGAGAAGCGGATAAATAATTTGTGAATAAAAATGTAGCTAAGGGTCACATAAAGTGAAGGAAGAAAAAGAATAAGGGTTTTTGTTCACCTTGTAAGGCGTCCAATACAAGTTGCTCCCTGCAGAGTTGATGAAATCAACGATATAAAGGACTATCTTTGGATCTCCTCCAGCATCGCAATGAACAAAGTTAGCACGAGACCGTGAATAGGAAGATAAAAATAATTATGTACAAGGATCAAAAAATATACAAGCACATTTGCACCAATTTTTTTTAGACTAATCCCATGCTAGCTAGTACGAATGGGGAAGATGTCGGACACATTTGTAGTAAATTTGGTTAATTTACTACAAGCACAAAGTACGCAAAGAAATGTTACTTCGTCAGGTCTCACTCCCGCAGTCAGCATCCATCTGAATACACCTAGTGCTTCCACTCTGCAACCTTGTTTCGCAAAGCCTACGATCATAGTGTTCCAGGAAATCAAACTTCTATGCGCCATATTGTTAGACAATATAAAATGTATGTGTTATGTCAACATTGATTGACTAGACTTGTGTCTGTGTGGAACACTTGTGTGTTTGTAATAATCTTACACACTTATTATGATTGCCTTAAATAGGAATCATTAAGAACTATCAGTTTACTTAATATCAATAATATTGTTTTCTCATGGTATCAGACGATCCTGAGAGTAATTTTCATAAAAATTTTCTGCTGAAACAATTCTTCTCAATATTCTTTTACAGTAATCAACAAATCTAAATATTCTTTTCAATATCTCTTTGATTCAAGCTCTTCATATATTTTTGAAATCACCTGTTCTAGGTTAAAGATTCATCAAGAAATTCTTAAAGATTTTGTCAGAACAGTAGATCTGGTTCATGTCATCCACGATTGTTTACAGAAGACGCAGAGACATGGCTTCTACTACAAATTCCGCTGCTATGGTTGGCACTAATTCAAGTAATTTCATCTTCCCTTTCACAAATATTTCTAATTTTGTTTCTGCAAAGTTAGGATCCAATAATTTTCTTTTGTGGCGAGATCAAATGGAATCAATTCTCGTTTCTACTGATTTGTTTGGTTATGTTACTGGTGATATTGTTGAACCTGTTAAAAATGTGGAAGTTGATGGAGTTTTGACTCTTAACCCTCAATGGGTTCTTTTGAGGAAAATTGATTGTTTTGTTACTAGCTGTATGAAAGCTACATTTATAGATTCTGTTTCTGGTGATGTATTGGGGTTATCAACTGCAATGGAAATTTGGGCATATCTTGAAATCACTTTTAAAAATCAATTCACAGTAAGAAAAAGTATGCTTAAGAATCAGTTACATACTATTAAGAAAGGCAATCTTACAATCTTGGTTTACTTGCAAAACATTAAAACAATAGCTGACTCTTTAGCTGCTATTGGAGAGAAGATGAGTGATTCTGATTTGGTAATGTATGTATTACATGGCTTAGGAAGAGAGTTTGATACATTTGTAGTAGCTGCACAAAACAGGGAAACTCCATTCACTTTTACAGAGTTAAAACCAAGACTATTAAATCATGAGCAATGGATTCTTGAATAACATCAAGATTCCAGTACTATCTTTGATACTCAAAGATCCTACTGGCCCTCTATGGTAAAAATGAAAATGGTGGTACTAATTTTTCTGGTGGTGGTAGAGGCAAGCCAAAGAATACTAGTTATGGAAATTTTAAACCTAATAATGGTTTTCATTCAAGAAATAATACTGGTCAAGGTCAAGGCAGTACATCTGGACAGAGTAATGGTACTGGTAGTAGAAGAGATTTCTCAACAGTGGATTGTCAGATTTGTCGAAAGAAAGGACATTATGCCAGCAGATGCTATTTTCGCTATCATCCTCCAACTTTTAGTAATTCTGCTAATGAGACTCAGTCCAATTCAACTCAACATGCTTTTACATCCTTTAATGAAGCCAGCACTTCATCTCAACATGATTATGATACTCCTTCTACTTCACCTGCAACTCATTGGATTTCTGATTCTGGTGCTACAAAGACACATGATGGGGATGCAAATTTACTTCATAATTCTTCTTCTTACAAGGGAAAAGATCATGTACAAGTTGGCAATGGTAAGTCTCTAGCCATAACTTCAGTTGGTAATTCACATGTTAATACATCTGCAACCAGTTTTAGATTGAATAAGGTTTTACTAGTTCCTGATATGAGACATAATCTGTTGTCTGTTGCGAAATTTACTAAAGATAATGCTTGTTATTTCAAGTTTTACCCAGATGGGTATGAAATTAGGGATATATACTCACATGCTCTCCTTGCTTATGGAAAAGTAGTCAATAATTTGTATCCCATTCCTCATATTCCTAACACTCATTTTTCATTATCTGCCACTTTATCTGCTCCTTCTCATGTGTGGCATGCTAGATTAGGTCATCCATCTAATCTGATTCTACAAAAACTTCATTCTGCTAAACAAATTATTTTAAATTCTGCACCGCCTTCTACTTTGTGTCATCCATGTCAACTAGCAAAAAGTAAAAATCTTCCTTTTCACTTGTCCAACTCTCATGAGCAAAAACCTTTGGCTTTAGTGCATTGTGATGTATGGGGGCCAACAGTTCCATCTCTTCAAGGTTATATATACTATATTCTGTTTGTTGACGATTTTAGTAGGTTCCATTGGATATATCCAATGGAATCAAGTCCGATGCTTCTCAATGTTTTCTCGCATTTCAAAACTCATACGAGAAAATCAGTTTTGTACAAAAATTTTAGCCTTTCAAGTTGATGGTGCAGCTGAACTTGTTAAAGGACATTTTCAAATTGTGTTACAATCTAGTGGTATTAAGATTAAAATTTCTTGTCCAAGAACACCATAACAAAATGGTTTGGTTGAGCGTAAACATAGGCATATAACAGAAATGGCTAATACTTTACTATTTAACTCTTCTTGTCCAAAGGAATATTGGTATGATGCTTTTCAAATCTGACTTCATATCTCAAGTACATCATTAAAGTGATCTGGGAATTACGTTAAGGAAAAGTGATATTACTTCATTAAAGGCCTATCCGATTAGATCGAAGGTTTGTCGGATACTGGTTTTGCTATTTTCTAGGCTCTAAAGATCAACTTTGGTTTTGCTATTTTTCTAGGCTCTAATTTAGTTTCTTGGTCATTTAAAAACAACCTACAGTCTCTAAGTCATCTGGACTAAGTGTGAATACAAGTGCCTCTTTGTTGCTTTCTGCTGAATTGAAATGGTTTACTTACTTATTAAATGATCTACATATCAAATTTACATCTGTGCTGTTATTATGTGATAATACAAGTGCTTTGGCATTAGCATCTAATCCAGTTTTTCATGCCAGGACTAAGCACATAGAGATTCAATATCACACTATTAGAGAATTGGTTGAGGAAGGATTCTTGCAGCTTCAGCATATTTCTTCAGCAGATCAGTTGGCTGATCTTTTTACCAAAGGATTATGTTATCCAGCTTTCTCAAAACTGCTGAGTCAGTTGCTTGGAACTTCTTCAATAACTACTTCAACTTCTTCGACAGTTCAGATTACAGACCTTACTTAGTCTTGTTTTCAATCTGCTGCTTAGTATCAGCTTGAGGGGGTGTACTTGAGATATGAAGTCAGATTTGCTTATTCAAGAGTTCCTGAGAAATTACAAGCTTCATTAACTTTTTCTTCTTGCAGCTTTTTTGCTTCTTAGTAGTGTTTTTCATTTTATGTTTCAAATCAAGTTATCTTCTCGGTAATAACGGTTTGAGGGGGTGTGTTAGACAATGTAAAATGTATGTGTTAAGTCAACATTGATTGACTAGACTTGTGTCTCGTGTGGAACACTTGTGTGTTTGTAATAATCTTACACACTTATTATGATTGCCTTAAATAGGAATCATTAACTATGTAAGAACTATCAGTTTACTTAATATCAACTAGTAAGGTCACATGTGCGATGCACATGCTTGAATTGATTCTTTTAACAACACCAAATTTGATAATAATGGAAAAAAAAATATCAATAATATTGTTTTCTCACATACCTCTGAATGCTCTATAAGCTTCTTCAATTGCTCCACAAATTGCTCTAAAGCCTTGAATATGTAAGTGTTGATGGTGGTTTTTAGACAAGGGGTAAAATCGTAAAACCCCATGACCTAGTGTTACCCGCAACACATTAACTAAGAGCATTTAACTCAGGTGTAAATAATTAATAGGGGTATTTTTTCAAAATACCAGATTAGGGTTTTCAACACAGAACCCTAATGCCAAATCAAGCCGCACCCTGCGCACCATGGAAGCAATGCCAAACCAAGCCGCATACTGCGCGCCATGGCAACAATGCCAAACCAAGCCGCATACTGCGCACCATGGCAACAATGCCAAATCAAGCCGCACCCTGCGCACCATGGCAACAATGCCAAACCAAGCCGCATACTGCGCACCATGGCAACAATGCCAAATCAAGCCGCACCATGCGCACCATGGCGACAATGCCAAACCAAGCCGCACCCTGCGCACCATGGCAACAATGCCAAATCTCCAAGCCGCTATGCCTTTGGCCCACGCCAAACATAGCGCCCTAGGTTTGCAAGACTTGCAACTAGGTCAACATGGCGGCACGTGCCATTGGCACATGCCAACACGTGCCGCAAGCCATATTTCTAAGCCGCTATGCCTTTGGCCCACGTCCAACATAGCGCCCTAGGTTTGCAAGACTTGCAACTAGGTCAACATGGCCGCACGTGCCAGATCGGCACATGCCAACACGTGCAACAAGCCATATTTCTAAGCCGCTATGCCTTTGGCCCACGTCCAACATAGCGCCCTAGGTTTGCAAGACTTGCAACTAGGTCAACATGGCCACACGTGCCATTGGCACATGCCAACACGTGCCGCAAGCCATATTTCCAAGCCGCTATGCCTTTGGCCCACGTCCAAACATAGCGCCCTAGGTTTGCAAGACTTGCAACTAGGCCAACATGGCCGCACGTGCCATTGGCACATGCCAACACGTGCCGCAAGCCTTATTTCTAAGCCGCTATGCCTTTGGCCCACGTCCAACATAGCGCCCTAGGTTTGCAAGACTTGCAACTAGGTCAACATGGCCGCACGTGCCATTGGCACATGCCAACACGTGCCGCAAGCCATATTTCTAAGCCGCTATGCCTTTGGCCCACGCCCAACATAGCGCCCTAGGTTTGCAAGACTTGCAACTAGGTCAACATGGCCGCACGTGCCATTGGCACATGCCAACACGTGCCGCAAGCCATATTTCTAAGCCGCTATGCCTTTGGCCCACGTCCAACATAGCGCCCTAGGTTTGCAAGACTTGCAACTAGGTCAACATGGCCGCACGTGCCATTGGCACATGCCAACACATGCCGCAAGCCATATTTCTAAGCCGCTATGCCTTTGGCCCACGTCAAACATAGCGCCCTAGGTTTGCAAGACTTGCAACTAGGTCAACATGGCCGCACGTGCCATTGGCACATGCCAACACGTGCCGCAAGCCATATTTCTAAGCCGCTATGCCTTTGGCCCACGTCCAACATAGCGCCCTAGGTTTGCAAGACTTGCAACTAGGTCAACATGGCCGCACGTGCCATTGGCACATGCCAACACGTGCCGCAAGCCATATTTCTAAGCCGCTATGCCCTTGGCCCACGCCCAACATAGCGCCCTAGGTTTGCAAGACTTGCAACTAGGTCAACATGGCCGCACATGCCATTGGCACATGCCAACACGTGCCGCAAGCCATATTTCTAAGCCGCTATGCCTTTGGCCCACGTCCAACATAGCGCCCTAGGTTTGCAAGACTTGCAACTAGGTCAACATGGCCGCACGTGCCATTGGCACATGCCAACACGTGCCGCAAGCCATATTTCCAAGCCGCTATGCCTTTGGCCCACGCCAAACATAGCGCCCTAGGTTTGCAAGACTTGCAACTAGGTCAACATGGCCGCACGTGCCATTGGCACATGCCAACACATGCCGCAAGCCATATTTCTAAGCCGCTATGCCTTTGGCCCACGTCCAACATAGCGCCCTAGGTTTGCAAGACTTGCAACTAGGTCAACATGGCCGCACGTGCCATTGGCACATGCCAACACGTGCCGCAAGCCATATTTCCAAGCCGCTATGCCTTTGGCCCACGCCAAACATAGCGCCCTAGGTTTGCAAGACTTGCAACTAGGTCAACATGGCCGCACGTGCCATTGGCACATGCCAACACGTGCCGCAAGCCATATTTCCAAGCCGCTATGCCTTTGGCCCACGCCCAACATAGCGCCCTAGGTTTGCAAGACTTGCAACTAGGTCAACATGGCCGCATGTGCCATTGGCACATGCCAACACGTGCCGCAAGCCATACTTCCAAGCCACTATGCCTTTGGCCCACGCCAAACATAGCGCCCTAGGCTTGCAAGACTTGCAACTAGGTCAACATGGCCGCACATGCCATTGGCACATGCCAAATACACACACTGGTAGCCTAACTTGCAAACCGTGCAACCTACCACCAAGGCATTCCGCACATGCCATTGGCACATGCCAAACACACACGCTGGTAGCCCGACTTGCAAACCGTGCAACCTACCACCAAGGCATTCCGCACATGTCATTGGCACATGCCAAACACACACGCTGGTAGCCCAACTTGCAAACCGTGCAACCTACCACCAAGGCATTCCGCACATGCCAAACACACACGCTGGTAACCTAACTTGCAAACCGTGCAACCTACCACCAAGGCATTCCGCACATGCCATTGGCACATGCCACACGCGCCACTAGTATCGCCACTTGCACTCAAGATGCAACCAACACTCGAGACATCGACACAAACTAGGGGATGCTTCTTTAGGGTTTTGGTTTGGCGGTCACAGCATGCAGCGTACACTACGCTCACATTAAGAAAGCGTGAAAAGGAATAAAGCGGTCAAATAAAAGAGGAAATAAAGGTGAAAAAACGTTTTCACCCATTAAACCATGCGGTTACCACCTCCTCCCATTATTTCACCCTTTACTCTCTTCCTTCATGAGGCTGTGGTACGTTTCAATCTCGACTTGTATAAATAGGTCTTACCTATTTCCACCAGACAACAAGTCTCGGTCAGGAGAAATATACTACACTTACACTCTCGTAAAGGCAACTTTGCAAGCTCTCCCAAAAGCTTTCATCTCTTGCAAGCTTCCTAAGCTTTCACTTTCTGATACAAGTCGAGATACTACTCTCCTCAACACCTTTCTTTGCTTCCCTCCCCAAATCAACCCTTCTCCTCCACTTTGTGACCGAAGCAAGTCTGGAACGGCCATTTCTTGGTTTAGGCCGGACTTGTACAGATTGATCTCTCGAATCTATAAAGTGCTCACGTGCAGCACATTTGTTTAGGGTTTGAACTAGTTTCTCACTCACCTACCGAATTTACCGAAATCGGCAGAAACGATTTTTACCCATAAACAATTGGCGACCACAGCGGGAGGATTGATCTATCGGCTACAATATCAGATTTTCGATCTCGTTCTTCGACCCAGATGTCGAGATGGTAGGAGAAGGCGACTCAATCCGACTCAACTACCATTACGACCCGGTTACTAGTTGTAAAAACTACACAAGAAAAACTGGGACTTGATGAAGATGATATTACTCAATCGCCGAAGATGCTACAGCGATTGGGGACTTGCTGGCGATGCTACCAGCAAAACCGCCATCAAAACCGCCTTTTACATGGAGAGGGGCGTGTTCGCAAAACCTATGAAGTGAGTAAATTCAGACTGGGCAAGATATACAATTTATTTTTAGGTTCTTAGTAAAACCGCCATACTACTGAGTCTTGTGCCTATTGCTAGCACACACTTTCATAAAAGCAATATTCTTTTCCCAAAACATAATCAGAGTCATATTATCAAAACCATTCATCCCATAAATAATCCAATACCCTAAAAAGCTACCATTTTGTCTATCAAAGGTCAAGTTTTGAACCAGACATCCAATATGTCTTTCAAAAAAAAAAAAAAAAAAGAACCTAAATGAAAGTTTAACAGAGAAACGTTTAAGGAAAATCGTCCAACAGAAGTCTGCTCTTCTTGGAGAAAGTCAACTTTGCGTCTTCAAGAGCCGCTCTCTTCATAGTCAACATCTCGGAAAGCTTTTCGAGTTCCATCTCCTGTCGTGCGATCTCCTCGGCGGAAAGGCTTTCGATTGTTGCATCTTTCAACTTTTGGATCTCAGCAAGGCCTTCGACAAACCACGAAGTGTTGAACTCCTTTTCTACGCACACGTCGCGATGGTGCTCCCAGTTGGCAATAACGTCTTGTAAACGGTGTGACCAGTCACCTCACGCATATCCTCGATGGAAGATAAAGCCTCTTCCACACGCTTAACCAGCGCAAATCGACTGGTGACTTTCTTGGTTGTGGCCATATGTCCGTGCTTCTCCCAGATTCTGGTGTACAACGCCTCATGCTTAGCCGGCACGCTAAATCCGCCAACCAAAGCACATGACCTCGGATAAGGAACCAAGTACGGGATCAAAAATGGCGCCCGCAAGTGGCCTCACGACTCGCAAAGGGTCTTCTTCCATGTCTACGGCAACAACCATCGAGAATCATCCACCGTTTGAACCACGTTTGTGCCCGGCAATTGGCTAACTCCCATCTCCAAGTCACCGGCGGTGGTCACCAAAGGCAAGTTTTCGTGTGACTCCACCCCAGAATCGCCCTCCGAACCGGATTCCTCCTGCAAACTTGAGTTAGACATTTTTCAAAAGAAGAAACAGAAGAAGAAGAAAGAAAAGAAGCGCGAAACTCACCGAACCACTTCCCGAAGAAGAACCAGTGCTGCCAAAGGAATCACTCTCGCTTGTTGAACTTTCTTCTTTCTCTGACTCATCACCGCTATGACTAGGCTTAGTGCCGCCGGAATTCTTTGAAGAAACTGCCGTCTCCTGGCAACGTGCAAGGGCAGCGAAAGCATTAACACTACCGAAGCCCTGAAGGAAACAAGACACATATTCTCAGCCGAAATTCACGTGTTTTGAGACAAACCAATGAAGAGGCGACACATACAGTTATTGGAAGAACCGAAAGACACAAGAGCCGTGGGAGGATCTTGTGAAACCGTCCGAACCCGCCAAAGACGGTTCTTCGTTCTCCGTTCCTTGGCCCGGGGGCTTTCCGAATTGCTAGGCAACTTTCGCTTGGGATCTCTCAACATTGGATACTCCTTGAACTCTTCGGGGAAGGTTTGCAACGAACGTTTTCCACCACGTTATTCACAAAATCTCGGATCATAGTAAACTCGTCGCACCAAAACTCATTATAGCCGAAGGTCGTCGAAGTTACTCTTCCCATTTGAAAGAAGGAAAGACGGATACCCGTCTTAAGGACACTGGCGTCAAGGGCGACACGCAATGAATCCTTAGGGATCACCGGCCGGTAAACAAGAGGCACCCCTTGATCGAAACCCATGTGACGAGCAACACGGTCAATATTGTAAGCAGCTATCTGGAAAGACCCCACGAAGAAAGACGGCATATAACCGGGCAAGCAGCTTTGGATGAATAGGTTTTCCCAACGCTCAAATCGTCATCAGAAGACAAAGACATGAGCGGAGCAGAAGCAAAAGTGTCAATTTGAGTCACTGACTTATGGTCCGGACCCCATGGACGAAAATTGATTTCATGCAACTTATCAAGAAAACTAGCCAAGCTCACGCCAACCCTTGGACACTGTTGTTCACCCATCGAAGAATTCGGGAGCCACCCCAACTCACGGAAGCGAAGGCAACGGTTTCGAGCATACTTCTCAAAGTGCTCCCATAACCGGACTTGCGAGAAAAGCAACGTGCACATAAGAATCCACTTTCATGAAACCATTTGAAACTCGCATGTTCGCAACTAGGTGATCCAGATGCACATACAGGGAACCAAGGAACAGACTTGCCAATGGGAAGAACTTCACCCTTTGCCAACTTCACAAAGAATCGCCAACAACTCGGTCTTATTCCCTTCTTGCCGTAACCGTCATCAAAAATGTCTCTAGACAACTGAGAGCCAAAAATGCTGCGACATGAAGATCACCGCTTCTGTTCGGACTCCAACTCGTCCGGAAACCATTGAGATATCCACCAACCGTAAGGGCACCTTTCATCCTCTTTCCGGCAGAGTCCTTCGACTTCGCAATGGAGTCTTTCCGAGCGAAATCCCCCAACTTAGCGGCCAGGTCATCCCGCATCTTCACCTCACTTTCGAGATAATTGGATTCTAAGATTCCCGATTCTGGAAGATTCAACAAGAGAGCCACACTCTCCAAGGAGAAAGTTATCTCACCCCATCTACATATGATTGTATGGGTGTCCGAACACCATCCGGAGATGAAAGCAACTAGCCTCGGGATGTCCTTCATAACTGGAGATTTATCTGAAGTCTTGACAAGACATCAATGACCCGCGCTTGAGTCAAGTTGGTATTTATACGCTCCTCGCTCACCATGAACTCAACCCATCTGTCAAAAGAACGCAATGGACTTTGACACATCCCGAAGTCAATGTTGGAAGAGGAATATACCCCTTTACGAAGACGAACCGAATGGTGCTCTCTGGGCGAACCGAACGTGTCTTCTGTCATCCTCACCTTAGGTTAGCAAAATTGGCACGAAACCCGGGTGATTCTTCCGAGCAGGGGCGAGGGCTCTAGTGAAGAATTCATCATCCGTGTTCGGTTTGGAATTATGAGCATCCTTCGACGAAGTGAAATGTGGTTCAGGTAACATCTTATCAAATTCCTTCATAACAATTTGGTAATAAGATATCTGCACAAAACAAATGGAGAAAGACGAAGTTATCTCCCTGACACATAACCGCACCCAAAAAAAAAAAAAAGAAGAAAGGGGAAGGAGGACGTATTTTATTCGGTTTCAAGACTATATACACAGTATTTTATTCGGGTTCAAGACTATATACACAGTATTTTACTCGGGTTCAAGACTATACACGCAGTATTTTTCTTCGGGTTTGAAACTATATACGCGGCATTCTATACGGGTACAGGTGTGTCTACAGTATCCTTCTTCGGGTTCAAAAGTATATATGGAGCATTTTTCTATTGGTTCAAAACTGCGCGCGTGATACTTCTTTCAAGAAGCAAAATCATATATACAATATTTCATGCGGGTTCGAAGTCATATGAAGCATATACACAGTATTCTTCTTCGGGATTCATACAGGGTTCTCTACGGGTTCGAAATACACACGCAGTATTTTCTTCAGGGTTCAAATATTTCTTTCAGGACCGAAAATTCATATATGCAATATTTCCCACGGGTTCAAACAATATATGCAGCATTCCCTTGGTTGCATACGTACAATATTTTCTACAAGAGGCACGCCAAGGAATCATATGCAAGGATTGTGGAAGCGCCTACTCTTAAGGTTTATACCTATGTGAAAAAAAAAAAAAAAAAAAGAGAGAAAGGAAAGTACTCGAAAACATACCTGGAAGCCTCTCTTTGCCGCTAGTATGAAAAGAGGAAAGGATAAAGCGCAGAATGGGGAAAAAGGGGCTTTATATATATATATATATATAGGCGTGAAAGACTTTGAAATAGGGAAGGATTTCCCTTTTACCAAAATCACGCGTGTAAGAAACGGGCCCACAAAGGGTGCGACTTCCCAATGCCACCCAAGTCACGCCTGCAAGTATGGTTTCCAAGTTGGAACGGCCCCACCAATTGCGACTTCTCAATGCCGCCCAAGTCACTCCTGCAAGCATGGTTTCCAAGTTGGACCGGCCCCACCAATTGCGCCGACTTCCCAATGCCGCCCAAGTCACGCCTGCAAGCATGGTTTCCAAGTTGGACCGGCCCCACCAATTGCGGCCTCCCAATGCCACCCAAGTCACGCCTGCAAGCACGCACGGCTTCTACACTTCGCGCAGGTCCCACCAGCTAGCACACTCAGTTTCCCAACTCACGCCAACTTCCCAACGTCGCCCAAGCTGCACCGGGCCCACCAATTGTTCCAGCCTCCCGATTTGTGCAAAACTACCAGAGGCAAGGATTCCAAATCCTATTTATAAAGGTCAGACAAGCCTCCTTCAATTTTCCTTACGTTTTCTTTGTTAACGAGTTTGTCACCATCTTATGCTTACCTCGCAACAAAGCCCCTGCTCCGAGCTAGCGGGGGACTTAATGTTGATGGTGGTTTTTAGACAAGGGGTAAAATCGTAAAACCCCATGACCTAGTGTTACCCGTAACACATTAAATAAGAGCATTTAACTCGGGTGTAAATAATTAATAGGGGTATTTTTTCAAAATACCAGATTAGGTTTTCAAATACGTAACCCTAATGCCAAATCAAGCCGCACCCTGCGCACCATGGAAGCAATGCCAAACCAAGCCGCATACGGCGCGCCCTGGCAACAATGCCAAACCAAGCCGCATACTGCGCACCATGGCAACAATGCCAAATCAAGCCGTACCCTGCGCACCATGGAAACAATGCCAAACCAAGCCGCATACTGCGCACCATGGCAACAATGCCAAATCAAGCCGCACCCTGCGCACCATGGCGACAATGCCAAACCAAGCCGCACCCTGCGCACCATGGCAACAATGCCAAATCTCCAAGCCGCTATTCCTTTGGCCCACGCCAAACATAGCGCCTAGGTTTGCAAGACTTGCAACTAGGTCAACATGGTCGCACGTGCCATTGGCACATGCCAACACATGCCACAAGCCATATTTCTAAGCCGCTATGCGTTTGGCCCACGTCCAACATAGCGCCCTAGGTTTGCAAAACTTGCAACTAGGTCAACATGGCCGCACGTGCCACTGGCACATGCCAATACGTGCCGCAAGCCATATTTCTAAGCCGCTATGCCTTTGGCCCACGTCCAACATAGCGCCCTAGGTTTGCAAGACTTGCAACAGGTCAACATGGCTGCACGTTCCATTGGCACATGCCAACACGTGCCGCAAGCCATATCTCCCAGCCGCTATGCCTTTGGCCCACGCCAAACATAGCGCCCTAGGTTTGCAAGACTTGCAACTAGGCCAACATGGCCGCACGTGCCGCAAGCCATATTTCTAAGCCGCTATGCCTTTGGCCCACGTCCAACATAGCAGCCTAGGTTTGCAAGACTTGCAACTAGGTCAACATGGCCGCACGTGCCATTGGCACATGCCAACACGTGCCGCACAAGCCATATTTCTAGCCGCTATGCCTTTGGCCCACGTCCAACATAGCGCCCTAGGTATGCAAGACTTGCAATAACGTCAACATGGCCACACGTGCCATTGGCACATGCCAACACGTGCCGCAAGCCATATTTCTAAGCCGCTATGCCTTTGGCCCACGTCCAACATAGCGCCCTAGGTTTGCAAGACTTGCAACTAGGTCAACATGGCCGCACGTGCCATTGGCACATGCCAACACGTGCCGCAAGCCATATTTCTAAGCCGCTATGCCTTTGGCCCACGTCCAACATAGCGCCCTAGGTTTGCAAGACTTGCAACTAGGCCAACATGGCCGCACGTGCCATTGGCACATGCCAACACGTGCCGCAAGCCATATTTCTAAGCCGCTATGCCTTTGGCCCACGTCCAACATAGCGCCCTAGGTTTGCAAGACTTGCAACTAGGTCAACATGGCCGCATGAGCCATTGGCACATGCCAACACGTGCCGCAAGCCATATTTCCAAGCCGCTATGCCTTTGGCCCACGTCCAACATAGCGCCCTAGGTTTGCAAGACTTGCAACTAGGTCAACATGGCCGCATTTGCCATTGGCACATGCCAACACGTGCCGCAAGCCATACTTCCAAGCCGTTATGCCTTTGTCCCACGCCAAACATAGCGCCCTAGGCTTGCAAGACTTGCAACTAGGTCAACATGGCCGCACATGCCATTGGCACATGCCAAATACACACACTGGTATCCCAACTTGCATACCGAGCAACCTACCACCAAGGCATTCCGCACATGCCATTGGCACATGCCAAATACACACACTGGTAGCCTAATGTAACACCATGCCGTGTTTTTAGCATGGCGCATGCTAAAAGATGCGCCATTTGCTTGTGATGAAGCTTCATTCAAAACTTCCGCAGCGTGAAAAAGGTGGATTGGGTTAAGGCCAATACCGCGCCAAAAATGGCATATTATGTTTGGCATTTGGCCAAGGGATAATATTGCATCATCATGATGCATTAGGCCAGTTGGGTAGGTGGCCTTGAGCTTACAGCATAATCATTGCGCATTATGAGAGTTATTGGCCAACAACCAATATCGCACAATCATTGTGCATCAGACCGCAGAGGAATTTGGTCGAGAGAATATTGCATAATCATTATGCGATATGCCAAAGAGAATGTCGCATAATCATTGTGCGTAAGACGGAACGAGTGGTGCACAATCATTGTGCAACGAACGAAACTCGGCAATCATTGCCGGTCATTGATTTTCATGGCAACGGCCGTGAATAGTGAAGCATGTCAATATGCTCCCTTTTCATACTTGTAGAAACTCCATTAAGACATATATAGGGAGGGGTAGTTGGTTGAAGGTGCATATGCGGACTATGTACCAAGTAAGCTTCATAGCTTAGCCAGGAAGAGCATAAATGATGCCTAAGGCTCATTTATAGTTGCGTAGCCTTTCGAAGAGGGTATTTGATGCGTTGGCATCACTATCCCACGGCGCGGACCCGATGATGCATAATCATTATGCATCTTGGCGGAATGGCCTATACGAACCAGGCCATAACCGTTTTTGCTAGGCCACAGCCTTGCAAACGATTTGGTTTAAGTTTCTATCCCTTCTTGGATGAACTACGGTCGTGCTTGATCCCTTTAGAGTAGGAAAGGGTACGTAGGCAGCCGCAATGAGTTGCAAAGATTGCCGGTCCAAAGACTTTGTCGCTCATACCATCTAATTCGGAGATGATTGCGACATTACGGCCCCTCATATCATCTAAGCTAGGCAGCTCGACGCAAGAGATGATTGTGGCCGTACTTGATGAGGCTTAGTTGCATGCCAGCAAGTGGATGCTCATACTTCCTATCAAGTTATAAAGAGTTGGTAAGCGAGGTAACGTAGGAAATGACGAGGGCTTGGTGCGGCCTACGCCAAAGTCCAAGGCTTATGCCCGGACAATGACGGTTGCTCGGCTAGCTAGGAAATTCGGTGACGAATTCCCTACGTAAAGGCAAAGCCCGAGAGATGCATGAAAAATACATTGGCATTGGCCTTATGTCCTTAATAAACCCTTTGCGGAACAAGGGTAAGTTGGAATGGTGTGAAAGCTAAGTTAGATGCATCATGCTCCACGAGCATGCTTGCAAGGGCGAATGGACGTGCATTTGCCTAGCCCTAAGGCCCGGATCGTAGCTTCATCATCATGGCGCATCGGGGAGTTACGGCCCGAGGCGCAACGCGCCAAAGGCGTAATTTTCCGGTCCGTCAGAGATGGTATCAGAGCGAGTTCCGAGAAAACTCTAGGGACTTGTGCGGAGTGGACTCATTGGCGAGTATTTTCCTTGATGGAAACTTAAAGTTGGAGAGTAGGCCAACTTCTCGTAAAGAAAGAGTTTGTAACTCGCTGAGCCGAGTTACTTTGCAAATCGAGTTGAGCTTGTATAAGTACCGTGAGTTTGCCAGGCCTCGTGGCACCCCGCTTACGAGCATCGGAAGACCGTCCGGGACGGTGGGTAGACAATGGGACTGATCATCCCCACACGTTGGCACTTGCCAAGGGTGTGCGTTGTCGAGCCCGCTAGCATCCCACTTACGAGTGGCAACTGCAGTAAATCCGTCAGGGACGGTGGCTTGCATCCAACTGCACTGGCATTAGAGATTGGTCCTCACAGTGTTGCATTGAGTTTTTCTTGTCATTTCGATGACATCTTTCAACCTTGTGAACCTTAGGGACTTCTGAGTGCGTAGTATGGGATGCGCATTCAGGATACCTTGTCGAGATATCCTCTTGGCACTGGCCAATTGCGATTCTTGGTTTTGTTGTGGGCACTTTTGGATCCCTGTGCAGGTGGTATGGGACATGTTCTCAGAAGGTCTAAATTGTTGTTCATGACAACTTGAAGAAACCCGTGATTTCTGAGCATCTGGTACGGGACTTTTGATCAGCAAATCCAACTCGAAGAAATTGTCCACAATAGCTTTGGTTTTGAATTTCGGGGACGAAATTCTTTGAAGGGTGTGATAATGTAACACCCCGTGTTTTTAGCATGGCGCATGCTAAAAGATGCGCCATTTGCTTGTGATGAAGCTTCATCCAAAGCTTCCGCAGCGTGAAAAAGGTGGATTGGGTTAAGGCCAATACCGCGCCAAAAATGGCGTATTATGTTTGGCATTTGGCCAAGGGACAATATTGCATCATCATGATGCATTAGGCCAGTTGGGTAGGTGGCCTTGAGCTTACAGCGTAATCATTGCGCATTATGAGAGTTATTGGCAACAACCAATATCGCACAATCATTGTGCATCGGACATTTAGAGGGCTGGTCGAGAGAATATTGCATAATCATTATGCGATATGCCAAAGAGAATGTCGCATAATCATTGTGCGTAAGACGGACGCAGTGGTGCACAATCATTGTGCAACGAACGAAACTCGGCAATCATTGCCGGTCATTCGATTTTCATGGCAGTAGTGAATAGTGAAGCATGTCAATATGCTCCCCTTTTCATACTTGTAGAAACTCCATTAAGACATATATAGGGAGGGGTAGTTGGTTGAAGGTGCATATGCGGACTATGTACCAAGTAAGCTTCATAGCTTAGTTAGGAAGAGCATAAATGATGCCTAAGGCTCATTTATAGTTGCGTAGCCTTTCGAAGAGGGTATTTGATGCGTTGGCATCACTATGCCACGCGCGGACCCGATGATGCATAATCATTATGCATCTTGGCGGAATGGCCTATACGAACCAGGCCATAACCGTTTTTGCTAGGCCACACCTTGCAAACGATTTGGTTTAAGTTTCTATCCCTTCTTGGATGAACTACGGTCGTGCTTGATCCCTTTAGAGTAGGAAAGGGTACGTAGGCAGCCGCAATGAGTTGCGCATTGCCGGGTCCAAAGCACTTTGTCGCTCATACCATCTAATTCGGAGATGATTGCGACATTCGGCCCCTCATATCATCTAAGCTCGGCAGCTCGACGCAAGAGATGATTGTGGCCGTACTTGATGAGGCTTAGTTGCATGCCCGCAAGTGGATGCTCATACTTCCTATCAAGTTATAAAGAGTTGGTAAGCGAGGTAACGTAGGAAATGACGAGGGCTTGGTGCGGCCTACGCCAAAGTCCAAGGCTTATGCCCGGACAATGACGGTTGCTCAGCTAGCCAGGAAATTCAGTGACGAATTCCCTACGTAAAGGCAAAGCCAGAGATGCATGAAAAATACATTGGCATTGGCCTTATGTCCTTAATAAACCCTTTGCGGAACAAGGGTAAGTTGGAATGGTGTAGAAGCTAAGTTAGATGCATCATGCTCCACGAGCATGCTTGCAAGGGCGAATGGACGTGCATTTGCCTAGCCCTAAGGCCCGGATCGTAGCTTCATCATCATGGCGCATCGGGGGAGTTACGGCCTGAGGCGCAACGCGCCAAAGGCGTAATTTTCCGGTCCGTCACACCTAACTTGCAAACCGTGCAACCTACCACCAAGGCATTCCGCACATGCCATTGGCACATGCCAAACACACACGCTGGTAGCCCGACTTGCAAACCGTGCAACCTACCACCAAGGCATTCCGCACATGCCAAACACACACGCTGGTAGCCCAACTTGCAAACCGTGCAACCTACCACCAAGGCATTCCACACATGCCATTGGCACATGCCAAACACACACGCTGGTAACCTAACTTGCAAACCGTGCAACCTACCACCAAGGCATTCCGCACATGCCACACGCGCCACTAGTAGCGCCACTTGCACTCAAGATGCAACCAACACTCGAGACATCGACACAAACTGGGGGATGCTTCTTTAGGGTTTTGGTTTGGCGGTCACAAAGATGCGGCGTACACTACGCTCACATTAAGAAAGCGTGAAAAGGAATAAAGCGGTCAAATAAAAGAGGAAATAAAGGTGAAAAACGTTTTCACCCATTAAACCATGCGGTTACCACCTCCTCCCATTATTTCACTCTTTACTCTCTTCCTTCATGAGGCCAGGGTACGTTTCAATCTCGACTAGTATAAATAGGTCTTACCTATTTCCACCGGACAACAAGTCTCGGTCGGGAGAAATATACTACACTTACACTCTCGTAAAGGCAACTTTGCAAGCTCTCCCAAAAGATTTCATCTCTTGCAAGCTTCCTAAGCTTTCACTTTCTCGATACAAGTCGAGATACTACTCTCCTCAACACCTTTCTTTGCTTCCCTCCCCAAATCAACCCTTCTCCTCCACTTTGTGACCGAAGCAAGTCCGGAACGGCCATTTCTTGGTTTAGGCCGGACTTGTACAGTATTGATCTCTCGAATCTATAAAGTGCTCACGTGCAGCACATTTGTTTAGGGTTTGAACCAGTTTCTCACTCACCTACCGAATTTACCAAAATCGGCAGAAACGATTTTTACCCATAAACAGTAAGAAATGAATCCGTGTTCCTAATTTCAAGTTTCCCAATTCGGCACAAGCCGATAAAGCTACCTGATCCATCCCTATACCCGCTCTTTCCCAATTCAAGATGTACCGTTTCGTTCTTTCCATCCTGTTTGAATAACTTGATCGATTCTTTAGACGATGATTCACCGGAAGCGTACCTCCGATCATTTGATTCCATATACTTGAACTAGGATTTTCAATGAGCTGAAAAAAGTTTTGTGCGCATATGATAGTTCACCTAATCAATACGAAAGATAATAACTTTGCAAGAATAAAATTCTTTCGGGAGAGTATGTATCTAAGTAAGCTCTCTAGTAGTTTCGCATTTATGCAATAACGAAACAGATCTTCTTGCTGCAGGTTGTCTAGAGTTGGGTGTCAAAGATTTTGGTTTCATCAAGTTACTATTGTCGAGATAAATTCATGAGTTGTATTTAACGTAGAGAGCTCGAGACAAACGAAAGTTACACCGGTTAACACCGGTGATGAGCAAAGCAACGTCTTTACACTTGACAGATTCACATCATCTAATACAATGGTAGATCATTAATTCACTATGCAAAGTCGGGTCATGACTGATTTCCGGATTACGATAAAAATTTGGATGAATAATAAAGTTTTTGTGCTCGAGGAAGATATTGGGTTGCCTAGTCCATTTCGACGAGATTTTGAGTTTGAGGCACGTGGTAGATATAGGTCAGAAAATTATTTTTACGTCACTGTATAAAGCTAATGTCCAACTGTTTGCAACTCCAACTTTCATGTACTACGCGTTCCCTTTATTGTACCGGTCGATAAATCATTTGTATTCGGTCAACTCTGCCTCTGTCTCCCTCTCTTGACTTTGTCAAGACCTGGAAGTTACCAATTTAGTAACAAGCTTGGTAATGGGGCGGCATGAATTGGTAGAGGGGCGGCAAGTGTGATAGTAATGTCCCTCTTATTGGTTAGGGGGTGTCCTATAGGGATGTAGATTGACTAGATTACCCTTTCACCTTAAATCAACCAAAATCAAATCAGTTTTTTAACCTAATGAATCAAAAAAAATAAAATTTTTTTTTTTTTTCATCTTCTTCTTCATCTTCTCTTCTCCTCCATCAATCCTAACCTCCATTAAAACCGAAAATTTCATCGTCTTCGATTAATCGGCGATTTGAAAAATGTTTGGAAAAACCCAGTTAGGGTTTAGTTTATCGTGTTGAATTTAAGTTAATTTTGTATCAAAAATTAGGGTTTTGTATGAAAATTGAAATTGAAATTTCTGGTTTATGCGAAAGTTACGGTTGGTAATAACTCAATTACCAACCGTACCTGTATTGGTTGAAGAACATACGGTTGCTAACAACCCAAATACGAACCGTACCTTAAAAAAATTGAGAATTAGGTTTAGGTACGGTTGGATGAAACCTTAGTTACCAACCGCATTTAGGTTCGTGTTGGTAACTTAATGAAAGTTACCAACCGTATATCATCCCGAATGTTAAGAATTTTTGAAGTAGTGATGTACGGTTGGAAACTATAGATGACTTACCAACCGTAGTTTAGTTACGGTTGGTTTCGATTCCTTTTTATGAACCGTAATTAGTTCTTGTTCGTATCCAAGATTTTCTAGCAACCGTGAATCGGTATTACGATTGGGTTTTTCCCCAAATTGAACCGATTACTGTTGGTAACTAGTTTATTTCCAACCGTATGTTCTTGAAAATTTTAAAAATTTGATCTTTTTACATACTTTAGATAATTTTGATCAACAAAAAGCTAATGGGAACTAATTTTGATCACTCACCTCTAATTTGCCACTTGAATCACTCATTTTGGTTGAGTGAATCAAAATCTAGGGTTCCACAAATATCACATTATTTTTTATTTTTTTTTTTATAACTCTAAAAATCTAATTTTAGAGTTATTATAAGTGAAAATTGATTATCAAACACTAATCTTGATTATCAAACACTAATCTTGATTATTAATAATAAGGGTTAATTGGTCATTTCCATTTTTTTTTAATAAGGGGCACTTGAATTTACTTCTAATGACTTTTTTTGTCTTATTAGGTTGCCGCACCTCTACCGATTCCTACCGCCCCTTTACCAAGATTGTTTAGTAAACAAGTTTGTGGATAAAATTCATACATTTTGCTTGGTTTCTGACTCCTCACTAAATTTAGACTTTCAAAAACTGTTAATGAGCTTCTTTCTCATCTCCTTTGTTTTTCTAATCTCAGCCTGATAATAATATATCATCTGAAATTCAACGGAAACTGAAATCTGTTGTTGGCTTCCCGGAACAAAATATACAGAAACTCTCAAGAGGGTTCTTATGGTTGAAGACGTACATAAGGACGATGAAACTGGTGCATTATGCATGGCAGATCATTCGTCTGAACCTTCGGCTACTGCAACAATTCAGGTATTGGTAGGAATACCTCTATTGATACAGCAGTTCGGAGCATTGTTCACGAAAAACATAATATTGTCATTGAGGAATAAGAAAGCTTTCATCGGGCAACTTTTCTCACCGGTCGTCTTCATTCTCTTATTGGTTGGTGTCGAAAGAGTTATGAATTCCGGTTATATGTCTAGCAGAACTGTAGATGTCCCTGATCCGGCACCTCTAACCATTCCACCAATACCTCCATGTGAAACCAAGTTCTATGTCCAGCTTCCTTGTTACGATTTCGCGTGGAGTGGAAGTGCAAGTCCCAGGATTCAATCAATTGTGGAGAAGATCATGTCGAATAATCCTGGTAGGCCTATTCCTTCAAACAAGGTAATTCAACATTGTCTTTCTTGGTTGTCATTGCAATCGGAAAAACGACACTCTGAGTATTTAAAGTTTTTCGGTGTGTTGGAATTGACAGGTGAAATCATTTAAAACAAGTGATGATGTAAATGCTTGGCTTCACAGTGAGCCTCTGCATTGTGCTGCGGCCTTGCACTTTGTTGAAAGAAGTGCTACTGTAATAAGCTATGGCATACAAACAAACGACTCAGAAACGATATTGCGAGGAGTAACTGAAGACCCTGTGTTTAAGTTTCAATTACCACTTCAAATTGCTGCTGACCGTGAAATTGCGAGGGTTCTTGCCGTAGGTACGTAACTCATTGATTCGTATGTCTCCTTCGTTTTTATCACTCATATTCTGACATTTTTTTCATTTATTTTGCAGTTCCAAAGTTAAAATGGAATGTGGAACTGAAGGAATTTGCACATCCTTCGACTGAATATGTATCTGCAATGGTCAGTGCTGGATGGGTTTTCCTTCTTGCAATAACGATGTTTCCTTTCATATCACAAATAGGTTCCTTGGTTGCAGAGCGAGAACTTAAACTCCGTCAGGTTTTGCGCTTAGCATTTCCTTTACGTATTTTCGGTCGGGTTTAAGAAAGAAAATCCAACTTGATGACAAGCGCACTGGTATCCCTTTTACAGGCAATGTCAATCATGGGTCTTTATGAATCCGCGTATTGGTTATCATGGCTCGTATGGGACACTGTTATGATATGCATTGCATCACTTCTTACTATTATCGTCGGGCTGATATCCCAGTTCGACTTTTTCGTGCTAAATAGTTTTGTGGTTCTCTTCCTGACTTTCTTCCTGTTTCAGTTCAGTATGGTAAGTATCTTAAATTTCCTTCAATATATTGCATGGTTCACTTTCATTTTTTTTTTTTACGTATTTGCATGCATGCATGCATGCATGGTTCTTATGTTACGTATGATGCTAGATTGGTTTCGCATTTGCGGTTTCGACTCTCCTTAGCAAGTCATCAGCAGCAAATACTGTCGGTTTCTTTGTATTTATCGTCGGTTCCTTAACCGGGGTAAGATCCGTCTCATGCTCCCCTTAGATGCACACTATATTTTGGTGCTGTTAAAATGATAATGCATGGTGTTTGTGTTGATGTAGATGGCTCCTAGTGAGGTTGTGGATCAGTTTTCAAAAATTTACAGAATTGTGTGGAATTTTTTCCCTCCTAATATTTTCGGTCAAGAGGTTACAAAGCTTAATACGGCATCAATGTCTGGTAATGGGATTGCCTGGAGTGGTATAAATAAATGTCCATTTCCAGGGGTTTCGTGTTCAACAATGGTACGTATTTCGCGCTTAACAACTAGAGCATCCTTACTTATGCTATCTTTGCAATCTTGTTGGGGATCTCCTGGTATAAGACAACAGTATAAAGCCATGAACCCTGAACCAACCATGATTTTGATAGGGGGTATCACTTAAATGGAACTTGGCAAACATCATTGTGTGGTTTCTTTTGGCACTCTACTTGGACAACGTTATCCCGAACTCATCCGGTGTAAGAAAATCATTCATTTATTTCTTGAACCCGGGCTACTGGACTGGAAGCAGTGCTGGTAATCATTTGAGCTTTTTCCGTCCCCGTCCACATTATTTATCTAGTTATTATCATGCACACCCAAATATTTTCTGTTCTTGTTTCCCAGGTGGTAGCACAAGTGACATTCCACTACTAGATGAAAAGAACTTGGGTAAGGATGAAGATGTCCTCGAAGAGGAACGCACGGTGAGAGACCACATGAAGGAAGATTACAAAATGAGTAACGATTCGAATATTGCGGTTCAAATACGTGGTCTTGCAAAAGCATATCCTGGGAGAACCGGAACTTATCATGCCGTCAAGGTAACCAAATTAGCGTCCCGAGCTTGTGCACATGCAAGATGAGTTGAATATATACATGTTGTTGCTTCAAGTATGTTGCATAACTGTTTTCAGGGTGTTTGGATGAACTTTGAAAAGGATCAATTGTTTTGTCTTCTCGGACCTAATGGAGCTGGAAAAACTACAACAATAAACTGTTTGATCGGCAATATACCGGTGACGGGCGGAGATGGTAATGGCTTCTTTATCAGGATATTAGTTACATGGTTTTGTATAAGCATGTGATTCTTAATAGACCTGATATGTTGTGTGAGGGCTAGGCGCCCTAGGCGCCAAGGAAAGAATAAAACATAAGTAACGGCTCACATTTTTGCTCCTTGGCGTTTTATTAGTTAGGCCCCCTGCACAACTCGTGGGCGCCTAGGCGAGCGCCTAGATCGCCTTTCACAACACATGACCTGATAATTAACTTTGCTATCCGTATACAGCTTTGATATACGGATATTCAGTTAGAAGCTCAATCGGCATGACAAATATTCGAAGAATCATAGGAGTTTGTCCTCAGGTTTGCATTTTACACACGTTTCAGCTCAACAACATTATATAATGAATGAGAATTGAAATTGTGTGTGCTTGTTTATATAGTTTGATATTCTTTGGCCGGAGATATCCTGTGAAGAACACCTCCGTCTCTTTGGAAGTATCAAGGGTTTACCTCCTTCTTTGCTCGATTCGGTACATTCTGTGATTCTGACAATCTGTAGTACCTGTTTGCCATTTTTCCTTTTTAATACTTAGAAGGGGCTGCTTGAGTTAACTTTATGCAATTGTTGCTGGAAATGCAGATTGTTAAGGAAGCACTAGCAAATGTAAAGCTTGCTGGCGCAGCAGGAGTAAGAGCCGGAAGCTGCAGTGGTGGGATGAAGCGTCGCCTCAGTGTTGCTGGTGCTCTTCTGGGGGACCCGAAATTGGTCATCTTGGATGAACCTGTAAGCATTTCTTTTACATAGATACCTCCAATGGGTTTATGAATTCATTTCATTTATATCTGAAAGCACTCCTTTGATGTGCAGACCACAGGTATGGATCCAGTTACCCGTAGACATGTATGGGACGTAATAGAATACGCGAAGAAAGGTCGAGCGATTGTTCTGACAACTCACTCAATGGAGGAAGCTGACATATTAGGAGACCGCATGGCAATTGTTGCAAAGGGTAAACTCCGTTGCATCGGAACGTCAATACGGTTAAAATCACGGTTCGGGACTGGTTTAGTTGCTACGGTTAGTTTTGCGGAGAACACTTCGAGACAATTTCCCGTGGATGGAGATGCAGTCACTGATGAACCTCATCATCTGGCTGTGAAGCAGTTTTTCAAACATGTATGCCGTCTATTCAGTGCTGATGTTTTTATTTATTGCAGCGAATTCCCTAAGTATGATATGCACTGACTTGCTGAAATTTGAATTCGCAGCATTTGAATGTGGTACCTAAAGAGGAGAATAAGTCATTCCTGACTTTTGTTATTCCTCGCGATAAAGAGAAACTTTTATCGGTAAGCACGGCGAATTCCCTCCGTCACCATAAATTTTGTCTTTCTGCTTTCTTCAACTTGATGTTTTGTGATGTGTGTCTGGAGACAGGATTTTTTTGATAAGCTTGAAGACCAAAAGAATGAGTTTGGGATAGGAGATATCCAACTTGGGTTGACAACACTGGAAGAGGTCTTCTTGAATATTGCCAAAAAAGCCGAGTTTGAAAATGCTTTGAATGAAGGCAACTTGGTTACTCTGACACTAACTTCCGGGAAAAAATTACGGGTGAGAGCTCCTTATCTATCATTCATTAAGCTAAGTCCTATGGGCTAGATTGGACCGCTAGATTGGCCAAAAAGTGTTGCAAATCATAAAAAAAGTGTGGGAAAAAAGTTAACACTCAATCTGGCTACTTTTCTCTCCTAGCAATTGCTCGCAGTCGGACTATCGGCGAGATTGAAACGCTGAATGGTGCGGCGCTCAAAAAGTGACCAAAACGCCGAACCGTTTGGCGCTCACAAAATCTAACGGCTGAGATTTAAAAAGCCGAACCGTTCGGCGCTCAAAAAGTAACCAAAACGCCGAACCGTTCGGCGCTCACAAAAACGCTGCACCATTCGGCGCTCATAGATGACGTGGATGGCCAAACTAGCAGCTAGATATTTAGCCCATAGGACTTAGGAGGTTGCCCAGGCTGACGTGGATGGCAAATTTAGCAGCTAGATATCTAGCCCATAGGACTAAGCCTTAGTTTATTATAAAGAATTTGATGTTGGCGAGTTTCAAACTCAAACCACTGGTATCATTACAAAAAATTTGACGCTGGCAAATTTCGAACTCAAGTCACTAATATTATTATAATTTTTTTTTTTTTTTTGATGCTGACGAGTTTCGATCACTGGTCAGTGGTCACTAATAATTTTGTTGATTATCAAAACGGAAACTTGATTAGTTGGTGATGTGTTGCAGATACCGAAGGGTTCGAATTACGTTGGAATTCCAAAGACAGAATCCGAAGAAAATCCACGAGGAGTGTTGGTTGAAGTAATCTGGGAGCAAGATGAAAATGGGTTTCTCAAAATGTCAGGTCATTCCAAAGAATATCCAGTACCGCCAAATGCTAAAATAATTGCTTCGAATGCAAAACCATCAGAAGTTCCACAGGTGGATCAACCAGAAGTAGGGGTCATATATGATCTTACGGATTCCGAATCTTCAAATTTAAGGAGTCTAAGTAGGAAAATTTTGTAGTAGATTGAAGCATAAAAGAATTTTGTACAGAAAAGAATTTTCATTTCTATACCGGTAACCTCCTTTCTGCAGCACCCTTGCAATTGTTGTCAATGGGCTTCTGAGTGAGTTGTGACCAAAAATTACAGTTAAGCCTGCATTTTAAAATTTCTTGGGCTATTTAAGCATTGGTACCCGACAAATGACCAACACCTAGCAAGGTACCCAACATTTAAAATATTAAGGGTCGGTACCTGGATGGACCGTACCCAACATTTAAAATATTAAGGGTCGGTACCTGGATGGACCGTTGACTGTTAAAGACATGCTTTGACCAAACTATATATATTTTCAATTAATTTTCTACTGTAATAAAAAAAGGAAATATACAATTTTTTAAGCGTACTATACCAAAACAAAAAATATAATTTCATCGTACCCATTCCTTACTCCAAATCACAGTTCAATTCAATGATGAGTTCATCCAAATATGAGACAGACATCCTAACTGTCGGTAGTTGATAGACACTCTGTAGTTTAGTGGTAGTGCGATTTGGGTCTTTCATTTTCATCTTCTCGTGGTGGTGCAGTTGCTGATGGCAGTGTAGTTTGGTGATGAGATCTAGAGAAGGGGAAAGTAGTTATAATGTTTACGATGGTGGTGTTGCCATTGTTTTAGAAGAAACTGCTAGGGCAGTGATAATTGGTCGAAATCAAGGGTTTTTGAAATTTGTTACTTTTTCTCTTCTTCTTCATATTCTCACTGATACAGGATTTTCAGAAAGAGTATACGGGATTAGGGTTATTAAGGGTAAATTTGTAAGTTTGGATAATTTCTTAATTTTAATTTGACAAAATAAATAAAAACACGTCAAACATAGTCTTTAACAGTCAACCGTCACTGTAGGTACCAACCCTTAATATTTTAAATATTGGGTACCATTGCTAGGTGTTGGTCATTTGCCGGGTACCAACGCTAAAAATAGCCCAAATTTCTTCCTTTGTTTCAAGAGGAAATACAATAAAAATAATATTTCCATTACCCAATATCTGAACCATGGCCCCTAGTGGCCTTAACTTTAAATTGGCCTTGTAACTAAACCTTTTGATGTGTCTAAAGTATATCATTTTTATTGGATATTGAAGCTAATTTCCAATAAAAAACCTTCGCTAACTTCCACTTCTGAACCAGTTGCCAGGGCAACACCCCATTCTGAAAAGCTTGAATGCAACTAATCAAATCTGATTGAATGCAAATATTCCAAACAGTCCATGTCTTGGCTAGCATCAAACCATAAATAATAGCACACACTTCCGCATAATAATTAGTTTGCCACCCAAGACCAACACAAAGAGCACCAAGTACCGTTGCATTGGCTCTAGCACCGGCATGGCCTGGATTTCCAAGAGACGCACCATCACAGCAAATCATAATTTCACCTTGGTTAGGAGGAGACCAACTATAACCTCAATCGAAGTAGAATTCCTACACGATCTATGATGCACCTTGAAATAGTTTAAGATGCGCTCCATATTATTAAACATATGGCCCTTCATTCTAATAGAGTTATCATGAATTACCTGATAAACTCTACCTTTAAAACCAAGTCAATTAACTGCCGCACCTTCAAAAAAAGATTTATTCTGCAGCTTCCATAATTCTGTGACAATTGCAAGATTCGCAACCAGCCACAAGTCCTTTATCATCCTACTACGCCCTTTTGCATCCTTGTAAGAGGCCACCAGATCTTCATTCGGTTGCATATTAAAAATGACATCCGCCCATGCCCAAATTCGTTTGGCAACTCTGCAATGCCAAGTAATATGGCTAAGAGTCTCGCAACTCTTTTTGCATAAACTTCACATAGTAGGCATGCTTCTACCAGTCTTCTTAATTATATTATCTTCAGTCGTCCATATCTTCAAATATTGTACACCCAAAGTAGGATGCACAACCGATCTAGAAAAAAGAACAACACTTGGATGCACCTCAAAAGACGTTCTAATAGCCTCATTTGCAGACTTGACTGAAAAAACTCCATTGGAATCCAAATCGCAAATTTTATAATCTTCACCACCAACAATATTACACCGAACCATCAAAGCACGAGTTCTCGGTGGAATTACCCAGGCGCCATCGACAATGATATCACTTACCTTGGACTTAATATCATTTGGGCCCAAAGAAGTTATTCCTAGTCTCTTCACAATCGAAAAATCACCGCACCAATTTTCAAAAAACAGGGAAGTATTAGCGCCATCACCAATAATCGAGCGCATATGTCGTTGCACAAAATTGTAAATCCATCTTATTCCAGGGAAAACCGTGGAACCCAATTTATAATCAATCAAGTTGCCATTTATTTTGAAATATTTTTCCCTCAAAAATTTCGCCCAAATCTTGTCAGAGTCACGGATAATAACCCACAACTTCATAAGCATTGCCTTATTCACAACAGACAATCTCTTAATACCTAGGCCATCTTATCTTCTTGGACAGCACAAACTATCATAAAGCACTGTAAAAATATTTGTGTTTCTCAACATCGTCAGACCGAAGAAAATTTCTAGTGGACCTTTCGACCTGTTCAATGATCATCCTTGGCCATTTGTAAACAACCATGGAGTGAATAACATAACTAGAAATCACAGAATGAATCAACATCAATCTGGCCTGAAAAGATAAAAGCTTCCAGCCAACAAGTTTATCCATAATCTTCTCAACCACATGTCTAATGTGTATGTGGCGCACTGTGCCAGGCTTCAATTGAATTCCAAATATCTATCAAGAAATAAAGCACTTCTCATGTCCAAAAAATAGAGATAGCAATATCCAGAGAACAAGTAACACCTCCGTAATAAAATTTTCTTTTGGTATGGTTAACATATTGGTCAGAGGCCCTTTGATACATACCAAGCATATCCATCAGATTTTGCAAGCTATGCAAATCTCCTTTACAGAAAATAAGGATGTCATCCGCAAAGATAAGGTGAGTAGGCGCCAAACCCTTCTTGCTGACCATGGCATGCATACTTTTTCAAGCAAACCGTTTAGAGATATTACGACTTAAAATGTCTTCAATAAGAACAAAAATCAAAGGCGAAAGAGGATCACCTTGCCGCAAACTTCTAGTGATATTAAATAAACCTTAAGGGCTGCCACTGATCATAATAGAAATTCGAGTTAAGTGAAGAATATTAAGAATCCATATTGACGAAAAACCTCAGCTACAAACTCCCAACTAACCATATCAAAAGCATGAGAATGTCCAGTTTAAGGCCAACATTCCCATGCTTCCTAGTCACGGAAATCTCATTAATTAGCTCAGACGCCAAAGCAATATTTTCATGAATATTTCTTCCCTTCATAAATGCTACTTGCTCTTCAGAAATCAACTTATTCAAAACCGTACCAAGTCTAGTAGCCAAAATATTAGTGATAATCTTGAAGAAAAAATTACTCAAACCAATAGGTTTATAATCCTTAATTGCATCAGATGCATTTTTTTTTTTGGAACGAGCACAATAAAACTAGATTTAATTAATGTTATTAGGAATTTTCGTCATCGCCCAACAGTTTGTAATGACACTAAATAAATCTCCAGCAATAATATTCCAGCAATGTCTGTAAAAGATACCTGAGAAGCCACCCGGACCAGGCGCAGAATCAGCTCCCAAATGAAGTACAGCTTCCTTAATCTCCTCCAAAGTTGGCATGGCATCCATAAAAGCACTCTCGGCTGTAGAGATACTTTCACGTTCAATATTAAACAGCTTCGGATCAATATGAGTATCACCCCCATTAAACTTGTCTTTGTAATAATTGACAATATAATCATTTATTTCATCTTGCAAAAATAAAGTAGTGTTAGTGGAAATCTTAAGCTCTGAAATTTTATTTTGGCTCCTTCGCATTCGAATGTTATTGTGAAAAAAACGAGTGTTTTGGTCACCGTCCTCCAACCAAGTAAGTCTTGCTTTCATCTTAAGCATAACAGCTAATTAACTCATTTCGCACATCGTCAAAAACCTTTTTAGTATCCATAACTTTAGTAAACTGAAGCTCGTCCGCCAGGTCATAGTCAAGAAGATCATTCTCCGCTTCAAGTTTGAGCTCAGCTTGCTTCAACCGAAACTGCACATCATCATACAGTTCTATTCCATAGTTTTAAATCCTCCTTCAACCTCTTTAATTTTCCAGCAAAACCAAAAGGTGGAGTACCATCCAACCTCAGCTTCCAGTTATCTTCGACAAATTTCATAAAACTTGGATGAGATAACCACATCTTTTGTATTCGAAACGGTGCTCTAGTAGGCCTTGGATTTTCAAAAGCGTAACTAAAAAGAGGGGAATGATCTGAAGCAATCCGTGGCAAATCCTTGCACCTCTCATATTTGTAGATCCAAGCATCATTAACAACATCTCTATCAAATTTAGAAACTATTCTATAATGTCCAATCTGACAATTAGACCAAGTATATTTTTACCAATTGCATCCGCCTCAACAAGGCCATTTTCCGAGATCCAACTTCTAAATTCATTCATATAAACATTTAAAGGAATCATCACACCCTTCTTTTCTTCAAAGCGCAAAATACAGTTAAAATCACCCAGCACCAACCAAGGAATAGTTATGAAACTCAACCCCAATTGTTTCCAGAGTAATTTCCTCGTAAATTGATTAAAAGAAGCATGGAAAGCCGTAATATAATCATCATTAAAATCCATAGAAATTGCTTGACTAGAGCGTGATAAAATACCTGGCCGAGATAGATAATTCTTCCACAACACCCATATATTATCTTTGGCACCGTCAACCTCATTAGTAATAACATCTTCACTGAAATCATCCAACCTCAAACTCCTAACAAAACGTATAGTGCAAAATACTTTAGGCTCCGCAATACAAATAATATCAGGTTTGTGCAAATTATGAAGCTCTTTAAGCTTGGCCTTTGCACCATCTTTATCCAAGCCTTAAGCATTCCAATAAAAGACACGCATTAAGAACCATTTTCTCTAGAAGGTATTGTCGAACCCTGACGTGACTTGCTTCTACCTCTTCTAACTTCAGGTTGACCCTCACCCTCCGTGGATGGCTTAGGTGCGCCTGCTTCACCCGTTTTTTTTTCTTTGTTACTTTTGGATTAGCAGCCTTTTTAGCCAGCTCCTCCAATTTTTCTTCTCGGCTTGTGCCTTCTTTTCCCGATCCTCTTGGTCTTTAATGGAACCCCATTCATGTTTCTCCGATGCCACCTCTAAAGTGTCAGAAGTTGGATTAGTCGATTGCAGATTGTCAGGTGGCTCTTCCGCAAAAACCTCCTCCCATTCCTCTTCAGACTCCTCGGTCCCAGTTTCAAACATATAGAAGTTGAAATTTCCAAATGTTTACCTGGCGAAATAGGTCTTCTAGCTGTTTTAGTTGGGGAACTAAAACCATCATCTCAAGTTAGTTCCAAAGTATAATTAGTTAGCAATGAACCCATGGAAATAGTATCAATGTGATTTTCAGTTGGAGAAGAGTGGATAGAAGGAACCTCAGCTTTCTTGTTTTTTATCATTGCCAATCTCCTCAAATTTTCTAGTTTAGCTTTTGCAACATCTTGCTCGATTTTAGCCAAATCTGCAGCTTTATCTAAGTCCCTTGCTCATTTTTTTTTCAGTTCTTCATAGTCGTTGAACGCGGCTGTTGATGGTGGTTTTTAGCTTAGGGATAAAATCGTAAAACCGTAAATCTGGCATGACGTCACTATGACCAATAGCGCATTTATTGAAACAATCAGCGTATTTACGTAAGAATTACTAGGGTACCTTTTTTTATATACATGTGTCATGTTCCACGACAGAACCCTTAGTATTAACTGACATCACCTCTGTATACACCTAACCCTAATTCTCCCACCGTGCCAATGGCAAACCATGTCTGCACCAAGGTATGCCAACCATGCCAGCCATACCACCGTGCCATAGAAAACCATGCCAGCCATGTATCTGCTCCAAGGCATGCCAACCATGCCAGCCACGTCTCTGCGCCAAGGCATGCCAACCATGCCAGACGTACCACCGTGCCAATGGTAAACCATGCCAACCACATCTCTGCGCCAAGGCATGCCAACCATGCCAGCCGCACCACCGTGCCAATGGCAAACCATGCCAGCCACGTCTCTGCGCCAAGGCATGCCAACCATGCCTGCCACGTCTCTGGGCCAAGGCATGCCAACCATGCCAGCCGAACCACCGTGCCAATGGCAAACCATGCCAGCCACGTCCTGCGCCAAGGCATGCCAACCATGCCAGCCGCACCACCGTGCCAATGGAAAACCATGCCAGCCACGTCTCTGCGCCAAGGGATGCCAACCATGCCAGCTGCACTACCGTGCCAATGGAAAACCATGCCAGTGATAGACATATTTTTTGTGTCTGAATTGTCCTCAGTATTGGTATTGTTGAACTCGATTTTTGTACTAGTATTGTGTTTTTATGTATTTTTAGGTATTTTTGGAAATAAATATTTTTTGGAAAAATCGGCTTGAAAAGTTGCACGGAACACCCCCGGAGGACATTTGCTATTCGGACTCCCACTTTGGATAAGGGGTAACCCAATTACTAAGGGGCACCTCAGTTGGGCACCTGCTATTCGCACCCCTGGTTTGGTTAGGGGGACACCTTTCTTCTTCATTTCAAAAAAATAGTTTTGCCGGGAAAGCTATATTTTCATGGCAGCAAGATTTAGGATTTGCATTTTGGTCGGGAACCAAAGAGACTCAATGGCTGGAATTTGTTGGGGTGATGTGACAGATCATAACAGGCATGGTATGGCTTATTTCGTCGGATAGAATTGGATGGATTCTCGCGTTGAAGAAATCAGAGCATCACGGGTTTTGGGTAGTCCGTTCCAAGCTCTGAGTTTGTGATCAAAGGGTTTTCGCGTGCCTTCTAAATGATGGAACACTTCTGGACGCGTTGGGATTATTTTGGGCACGAGATAACAGCGTATGGAGTTAAATTTGAGAAGAAAATATTCTCGAAAATATTTTCTTCACTGTCGAATAATGGAGAAGATTTTTAATTAATGAGGTGTTATTCTTGAGCCTGTTGGGTATAAATAAGACGTTGGAGTATCATAGAAGGGGATGGAGTGATAGGGGCCAGAATAGGGACGAGAGAATCAAGAAAATCAAAGTTGCAAAGAGAAGTTTCTGCTGCTGCAGAACTGAAGAACACGAAGAACAGACGGCCAAAGACCGTCGTTCTTCAATAGTGTCAACGACTCGCGAAAGTGGGTCGTATATTGGAGGCAGACTTAAAGAAACAGTGCAAACGACGCTTCTCATTTATCGTTCTCTGTAACATTTAGTTTTGTAACATCCAGCCACGTCTCTGCGCCAAGGCATGCCAACCATGCCAGCCTCACCACTGTGCCAATGGAAAACCATGCCATCCACGTCTCTGCGCCAAGGCATGCCAACCATGCTAGCCGCAACACCGTGCCAATGGCAAACCATGCCAGCCACGTCTCTGCGCCAAGGCATGCCAACCATGCCAACCGCACCACCGTTCCAATGGCAAACCATGCCAGCCACGTCTCTGCGCCAAGGCATGCCAACCATGCCAGTCGCACTACCATGCCAGCCATGTCTCTGCGCCAAGGCATGCCAACCATGCCAGCCGCACCACCGTGCCAATGGAAAACCATGCAAGCCACGTCTTCGCGCCAAGGCATGCCAACCATGCGCACCAGCCAATGGCAAACCATGCCAGCCATGTCTTCGCACCAAGGCATGCCAACCATGCCAGCCGCACCACCGTGCCAATGGCAAACCATGCCATCCACGTCTGCGCCAAGGCATGCCAACCATGCCAGTCGCACCACCGTGCCAATGGCAAACCATGCCAGCCACGTCTCTGCGCCAAGACATGCCAACCATGCCAGCCGCACCACCGTGCCAATGGAAAACCATGCCAGCCACGTCCCTGCGCCAAGGCATGCCAACCATGCCAGCCATGTCTCTGCGCCAAGGCATGCCAACCATGCCCGTCGCTCCACCGTGCCAATGGCAAACCATGCCAGCTACTTCTCCACGCCAAAACGAAGGGTTGCAATAATCAACGGCCATCCTTCTCTTCGAGATACGGATCTCGACCATCCAAGTTTGCCACCTAACGCACGGCAACTTGCGGCCCAAGGCCAAACACCACAGTTTGCACCAAACCCTAGTTTTTGCCACGCCTATAGCATGCAGCCTCTCCTTCACGTCATTGGCTGACAAAACGAAGGGTTACAACGATCAACGACCACCCTTCCATCTAAGATGCAGATATTAGCCGTCCAAAGTCACCAGCTAACGCATGGCAGCCTGCGGCCCAAAGCCAAAACATATGGTTTGCACCTAAACCCTAATTTGGCCGCGCCTACTCTTTGACAAGGCCATGACTCAACGCTGGCTCCTAAAATAAAGTGTTGCAATAATCAACGGCTACCCTTCTCTTTGAGATGCAAATCTCGACCACACAAGTTCGCCACCTGACGCATGGCAACTTGCGGCCCAAAGCCATAACACATGGTTTGCACCTAAACCCTAATTTGCCGCGCCTACTCTTTGACAAGGCACTCAACGCTGGCTACTAAAAACGAAGGGTTGCAATAATCAACGGCTACCCTTCTATTTGAGATGCAGATCTCGACCACACAAGTTCGCCACCTGACGCATGGCAACTTCTAGCCCAAGGCCAAACATAACGGTTTGTACCAAACCCTAATTTTGGCCGCGCCTAAACTATGCCAAAGCTTACTGGTCCCCTACTTTCATTGACCAATCAGGTTGATCCAAACCTACCACGGTCTCAAAAGAGGCTAGCTTCCCAAAACCGCGCCAACATGCCGCACGCGAATACCAAAAAGCCATGTCATCCATGCCGCCATGACACAGGCGCGGCTATGCCACCTCGGGCCCACAACATCCCTCCTAAATTCTTCCTTAGTTTTACTGTCGGTCTGGTTTCACCTCTCGAACGAGCTCAAAACCTAAATATCCCCACGTATAAGATAGGAAATTCTTTTCTGGTCGAATGGAGGGACGGACCGTCGAAATCCGAGTCCGTACGAGAATTCTACAGCGATTCTACTAAAGGGCGCTAATTAGGGTTTCAACATGTCAAACCCTAATTTAGACAAAGTTGTCAGGCTACAAACGGAAGGTATCCATGATCGACGGCTGCCCTTTCTCCTGAGATGCAAATCTCAGCCGTCCAAGTTCGCCGCCCAACGCGTGGAAACTTCTGGCCCAATGCCAAAACTACATGGTTTGTACCAAACCCTAAATTTTGGCCGCGCCTAAAACATGCACGAGCATGCCAAAACCAGACCGATCATGCCGCTACCTGCCAAACGAAGGGTTGCAATAATCAACGGTTTCCCTTCTATCTGAGATGCAAATCTCAGCCACACAAGTTCGCCACCTAATGCATGGCAACTTGCGGCCCAAAGCCAAACATCACGGTTTGTACTAAACCCTAATTTTGGCCGCGCCTAACACATGCCAAAGCCATGTACGACGCTGGCTGCCAAAACGAAGGGTTGCAAAAATCAACGTCTACCCTTCCTCTCAAGATGCAAAATCTCGACCGTCGAGGGTCACCACCGAGCCGGCAAGCCTCCCAAGCTCAACTTGCCAAGCAACAACAACATGCTACACGTTTTCCACGAAAACACTCGAGACATCAACACGTGTCACAAACTGGGGGATGCTCATTAGGGTATTGGTTTGGCGGTTTACAGCGTGCGGCGTACATGATAGACACATTTTTGTGTCTAATTTGTCTCGCTTCTATTTATTGATAGTGCTCATTTTTGTATTATGGTGTTTTATGTTTGTGTAGATATTTTTTGCCAATAAACATTTTTGGAAAAATCGCCTCGAAAAGTTGTTTAAAGCGCCCGGAGGAGTTGTTATTGGCACCCATAGTTTGGATAAGGGGCACCTCTAGGACACCCCATAAGGCACCTCTAGTACACCCCATAAGGCACCTGCTATCGACACCCCTACTCTGTATATGGGACGCCTCATCTTCATCATTTAAACTTCAGTTTGGCGGGAAATGTTGTTCACGTCTGCATGATTTTGCTGGAACGGAGTTGGAGAGATTTAAGGAGATTCAATCACCTATTTTTCTCGGGATGGGCCTGTTAAGACTAAAGAAAGATGATTTGGGTCTCAGATTGGATTAAGTTGGGCCCGATTGTCGATTTGAAGAAAACAGGGAAAGTGAAATATTGTCGGGTGTTGGTTTGGGTTATACTTGGATTATTACGTGGATATGGACTGGGATTGATTTGCTGGAGTCAAACAGGGATGGTAATATGATTTTTCACGTAAAAGGAGGGAAGGAAATCATTGATAACCAATTACACAGGGGATGAGAGCTTCTCGGAAAAATAGGGGAAGAGTAATAGTCACGGGAGTTTCTATCCTATATTTGGAAGTTACGTACAGAGTGGGAGAAGATATATATTCTCTTAAGATTGGTTACAGGTTTTGGAGAGTTTCAAAGAAGCCAGGAGACGCGTAAACAAGAGGAGAAAAAGAAAAGAAAAGCCGAGACTTTGGGATAAAGAAAACCAGAGATTTACTCGGTATTTTTGGTTGGTGTGTGTATATATATGAGCTGTGGGAGTCACTGAGGGGGAGTCGAGAGTTAGGGGACCTGAGGAAAGCTGTAGAGCACAAAAAACCCAAGTTGCAGAGAAGCTTGCTGATGTTCCTGGGAAGAAGAAGAAGAACAGTGCAAACCGCGGACAAAGAAAGTCGCAAAAACCGTTACCTAATCTTTCAAATCAAATACCTTTGTAACAGTTTTGTAACAATTAAGTTTGAGCTCGCAACACTTCTGCTAGGGTTTCTCTGTAACAGTGAGTTTTGTAACAATTACATCTGTTACAAACTCGCTACTTTATACTTTTGCTTCAATAAAAACACCTCTTGAGCCATGTTTCTATCTTTTTGGTGTGTTTTTGACATGAGGAGCTAAACCCCAACACTGGGATGACGGAGGAAGACATATTTCATGCATGTGGTAACTATATTTAATTCTTTTATGACTACTTGCACTATTATCAATTGTTTTATGATTTTTCTTAATTGATTGTGATGTCATATGATGATGTATGCTTGGTCTAAGTGCTTTTGATGCGTCATGCTAGTGATTTACAGTCAATCTTTTAAGAATCTACCTTGGCAAAGAACTAGAGTCAATATTATTTGAGCTATAATTGTTTGGAATAAATATACGAATCGCATGAATGAGTTATGGTGGAATCCTGAGTCCTAGTAATCTCTCGATTTTTGTGACAAACTTGTGAATATATTTTATTTATTTTTAGTATTTTCTTAAATCAAACCTTTACAAGCCCGAGTTGAACGAACTTTTACTACCACTTTCTACAACAACTTCAGAATCACATCAATTTTTGGCGCCGCCGACGCGGACTTGTATTTAGGTTTTAGGTTTTAGAGTTATTTCTATTTTTATTTATTTTTTTATATTTTTTGTTCTCTTTTACGCCTTTGGTATTTTTTTTTTGATTCTTTTCAGATTTGGAGCGAAGCTACAAGGAAAGAAAAGAGGAGTCCAAGGAGTGAAGAAGATTTTGTATATATTTATTTTATTTAGACTTTATTTCTTTTTATTTTTAGAAACTGTAAATAGGGTTTAATTTTTTGTAATTTTTCTTTTTATTTTTGGACATTTTTTTTGGACTGGACAATATTTTTAAAACCCTAAGGAAGGGTTGAAATTAAATATAAACTGTTTGCAGGGAAGGACGACAGTTACAATACTGTCTCGGCCCCTCGGGTTCGTACACTGACATCGGAGTCGGTGGCCTGAGTCGACTTCAACGGTTCATCGCCCGTTTGGTACGTGATGAGTGCTAAATAGTGCATATTTATACACCTTTTTATTAGCATTTTACTCATCTTTTGCGCTTAGAAATCAGATATTATCCCAGATTCTGTGTTTTCTTTGTTTTCAAGAATAAATATTTGTATTAATTAATTTTGTGTTTTTAGGTACTAAATAAAGCTCGGAGAAACTGAGGAGCCCAAATAGCGAAGAATTGGAGTCGAGCATCTATGGAGCAGATAGCCAAAGTCCGCGCGCACAACAGTTGCAACCCAACAAGTAGAAACTCATCTACAAGACATGGGATTGAGCTAGACCCGACCCGGATCCGAGTCCGTACATTCCAAGCCGTTGAGATTTCTATCTCCCTCATCCATCGGTCGCTGCCTCCACGTGCATCGAGATTCGCTGCTCCCGTGCAACACCAGATCACTCCAAATCATGCTGAGCCGTTGAGATTCTTCTCCTAGATCTGACGCTCGCTCCATCAGTCTCATCAAAGCTTGCTATCCTCGCTCCACAACAAAACGCCCTAACCATATACACCCCATCGACCCACCTCATTTCTCTTCTTCTCCTTCTCTTTCTTCTCCCCGACCAGCTCTGCAAAACCCATTCTCCACCTTCTCCTCCCTTCCCCATGGCAAGAAGCAGAGCTGCAACTTCCACCACCTCCATCATCACCTTCCCGACATCAAACAACAACTCCAACAACCACTGCGCCTCATCTCTAACCCTAGATATCTCTTTTGTAGTTTCTACCAACCCTAGAAACTAAATCGGAGATAACTAGAGCTAGGGTTTCCATTCAATCACCCGCATGGAGCTACGAGGCGATTAGACGCGAGGAAAGGGAGAAGCGATTCGGGGTATGGGTTTGTTGATTTTTGAATTAAAATAGAAATTAGGGTTTGGTATTTTGGAATTACTTTTGCATGTATAAATAAGAGAGGTAGAAGATGATTTTGCTCATGCCTGGATTAGCCAGAGCATCCTTGTAGATTTAATTTCTGTTGTTTTAGTGTTTTAATTTAGTTGCTAAGGGTTTCAATGAGACCCTAACTCCATATTCTGTTTTTAACTATGATTGAACCATCTTGAATGCTTAATGTTATCAAATGTCTTCAATTACAAATACCCAATGCTTTTTCTCTCACAAAGTGTATACCAAATCCATGGATACACCGTAGTTAGGTCACAACTTGTGTTGAGTGTATTGCAGCTCAACCTTAGATACAAATGCTGATTCCCTTGACTAGTTGTACTAAATTAGACAACTAGTGCTACGGGTCGACACTTTAGTCGTTAATTGAGGCATTACGGGGAGAGATAGGTGGTGGAATTGACACCGCCCTTATCAATCACGGGACAACAAGAAGCTCAATTTATTTCAACACGAGAATAGGAATTTAGAGGTGGATTTGATAACCCAAGCACCCCTTTGTCACTCTGTTTACCTTAGTTTAGGTTCACTTCAGTTCAAAATCAGCCGTATCGGCACAAAATATCTGTTGTCACTATGTTACTCATTTAGAATTCAGTTGAAGAAGCCTTTGATCAACATAAGAGCACCACAAGTCCTTGTGGGATCGACCCGTACTTGCCGCGTCTCCGATAGACGCCGTGCACTTGCGGTATTACAAGTAGGCTTAAATAGAAACACCTTTCGAGGCATACCAGTACGGGAGGTAAGACTCTATCCACCCACGAATCCCCTGTCAGTGGGTTTTATTTTGTGTGACAACTCACACCCCTGAAAATAGAATGTCAAACTGGTATTACAATAGCCAATACAACGAATATCCGACTGAGTTTCAAAATGGACGTTACTACTTTGACCATAGTGTGAATAGTAGTTGGGAACATCAGCCTTTTCAAGGTTATGGCTCATACCATGATGAGCCTAATTACTATCCACACACGCACAAGTCATACGAGCAAAATTCTTATATTTCTCCTTTAGAAGAGTCTCTCAGGAAATTAGAGGAGTCGACACGTAAGTTAGCTAACATGAATAACTTAGTTTATGAAGAAAGAGAACTTTCTATAGAGGAATCCCTCAAGATGATAGCGGATACGAACGAAAGAATTGCTCGAAATAATCTTGATTTCTAATACAATGTTTCCAATAGTACCCTTGAAAATGAGGATAGTTATTTGCATAATCAAGATGACGAGGATAAAATTGGTAATACTACTTGTTTAGATGAGGTTCAACCATTTTCATATTATTATAATCATGATTATGATGAGGATAGTGTTGATGAAGAATTTGAAATAAGTAGGCATAGTGATCAGGAATTTGTTACTCCAATTGAGCTTAATAATGATAATGTTTCTAGTTCAAATCCAAATAATTTTAATAATTATTCACCTATTCAAAAGGACGAGGACTTGACTAGAGATACCCCCGTTTTAGACGATGTAGTATTTCCTTTTGATTACGAAGCTAATAATGGTTTAGAGAAACGAGTTTCTTTTGAGAATATTGTTTTAGAGTCGAGCGATTTAGAAACATTAGTCTTAGACAAAGAAAACTAACTCGTAGAGATGAGTGAGGATGAACCTGACTTAGAAGAATCAATTGACCATTTTGAGGAATCAGATGACCTTGAAATTAGGGAAGTTGTGACTAGTCTTTCTAGAGACACTGAAAACTCTAAGTTTGGGGGTGATTATCATTCTCCATGTGCCTTAACTCTTAGAAAGGTCCCTCACTTGGGACCTGACATATGTGCCTCAACCATTTTAAAATATTATCTTCATACACATTTTCCTGAAACTAGTGATGTCCATAGGGAAGTTCAGTTATTAGAAACCCATCCTCTGGTTGATGTGGTTTATCCAGGCTATGATACCCAGATTGACTTTGTTTTCCCACCAATAATTTTAAACCAATTGTGGGAATGTATAAGTTTCAGATGTGTCAATTATTCGGTTTTGAGACTGAACCTAATTATTTTAGGAGAATAGAAACGACACATTTGCTTAAGATTGACCACCAATTTCATCGTGGTCAATTGTGTGAGTCAAAACTGATTGACTTTAAGGATCCGCAATTATTCAGGTTATTATTATGTTCTTCTAAGTTCTTATTTGAGTTTTTACAAACTTTACAACCCGAACCGGATCTTATCTACAAGGAAATCCAACCCTTGAAAATAATTTATTTAGACCCTTTCATAGAGCCTGAACCTGAACCACAACTAGATGTAGTTGTCTTAAACAGGAAACTAGACAAGGGACTGCTTTATTTGTTGATATTCTTGGCATGTTGCAGATTCCTTTTACTTGTGATAGCTCTATTTGGTTTTGATGACCCACAGAAATTCCGGCTATTACTTTATGATTCTATGAGGTGACTAATCCTTTGATAGTCTGGCTAAAGACTTTAAACTTAACACTTCTTGGGAGGTAACCCAATATTCTTGCGACACGGTAATATCTTTCCTTATCTCTTTTACTTCAAATGGTAACAGTTTCTCCTTGTTCATGCTTTTAATTTTATCTTTAGAACATTGAGGACAATGTTAGATTTAAGTTTGGGGGTATGGGAGAAACTTTTTAGTTGCGATAAATAAACTTCATAGCCTAGAAATTTATGCTTATTAAGGATGGCACTAACCAATCTAAGTGGATGGAAGCATTTTGGTTGTAGGAGTTGAGGAACCAATCTGATTAGATGGAAACATCTAAAGAGTCTATTCATAAAAGCACGAGCTCGGGTGTTCGAATTAAAGAAAAAACATGGTAGTTTCGCCATATCTCGTTGAATCCTTTTCACTTCTATTTTTATTTTGTTTTCTTTAAAATATGTTTGTCTAAGTGATTAGGTGGGGCTCACGATTCAAGTTGTTACCACTGCTAGGGTGAAATAGAGTGATTGAGATACAAAAAAAAAAATTGAGACCAGACCATTAGAACAACCGGAATAAGTTTAATAAAGTCGACCACTGGTACCCTTGTATATGCCAGTTGTGTTGACCTAGAGTTAGGATTATCGACCACTGGTTCCCTTGTATATGCCGGTGTGTTGATATTAGTCAGACTAGTATCTCAGTCCATTAGGATAGGTTCGTTTTGGCAGTGGCCTTCAGACAGATATGAGAAACACCGTTCACCTTAGTCAACATCAGAACCATCTATGTTTTTCTATATCCATTTCTTAATCTATCCATGTGATTGGTTGACTCCGGTTATGATGAACAGAAACTATCTGAGTAGAGCGATGTCACTTTATATGAATTTTAGTATGCTTGAGTGCAAACTCGTGTACAGCAATTGGAATTTCGCATCAGGGTACTTCCTCTTATAGTCAATAAGTATGCCAACCAAGGTGTTTCTTTAGTTCCTTCCAAAGTTCTGCGTAGATAGCTAGGGTCTGAAGTAAAGGTTTTGTGGGTACACCTCTGGTAAACAAAACCTTTAATTTCTTTAGTTAGAGTCCACTATGCCAACCAATCTCTTTAACAAAAGGTTGGCATAGTGGACAAAACCTTTACTTCAGACCAAAACTCATAACATCATGCTTAGGATTTACAACCAATCTTTTGAGAATCTATCTTGGCAAAAATAAGAGTCCATGTTTTTATTTGTTGAGCGATAATTGTTAAAAGAATTAATATTTGAACCTTTTGTTATGAGTTTGGCCGAATCCTGAGTCCCAGCACATCTCTTCATCCTGTGAAGGTTTTGTCCACTATGCCAACCTTTTGTTAAAGAGGTTGGTTGGCATAGTGGACTCTAACTAAAGAAATTAAAGGTTTTGTTTACCAGAGGTGTACCCACAAAACCATTACTCCAGACCCTAGCTATCTACGCAAAACCTTGGAAGGCACTAAAGAATCTCCTTGGTTGGCAAACAATATTAACTGTAGGAGGAAGTACCCTGATGAGAAATTCCAATTGTTGTACACGAGTTTGTACTCAAGCATACTAAAATTCATATAAAGTGACAGAGCTCTACTCAGATAGTTTCTAGACATCATAAACCGGAGTCAACCAATCACATGGATAGATTAAGAAGATGGAAGTAGAAAAAATGTAGATGATGTTGACTAAGGTGAACCTATCCTAATGGACTGAGATACTGGTCTGGACTAATATCAACACACTGGCATATACAAGGGAACCAGTGGTCGATAATCCTAACTCTAGGTCAACACAACTGGCATATACAAGGGCACCAGTGGTCGACTTTATTGAATTTATTCCGGTTGGTCTGATGGTCTGGTCTCAATTTTTTTTTTATTTTTTTTTTTTTTTGGTGGTATCTCAGTCACTCTATTTCACCCTAGAAATGGTAAAAAGAACAAAAGAAAAAGAAGTGATCAGGATTCTTTCGATGTTTCCATCACGAGGATATGGCGAAACTACCATGTTTTCTTTTCTAACACCTGAGCTCTGTGCTTTTATGAATAGACTCTTCTAGATGTTTCCATCTAATCAGATTGGTTCCTCAACTCCTACAACCAAGATGCTTCCATCCACTTAGATTAGTTAGTGCCGACCTTAATAAGCATAAATTTCTAGTTTCTGGAGTTTATTATTGCAACTAAAAATTTTCTCCCATACCCCCAAACTTAAATCTAACATTGTCCTCGATGTTCTAAAGATGAAATTAAAAGCATGAACAATGAGAAACTTTTACCACTTGAAGAGAAGAGTAAGGAAAGATATTACCGTGTTGCATGAGCATGGGTTACCTCCCAAGAAGTGCTAAGTTTAAAGTCTTGAATGAGACTAAGAAAGAACTAGTCACCTCGAAGAATTATATAACAAGAACTTCGGAATAACTGTGGGTCATATGGATCAAAAATTATTACCCAAAAGAAGAGAAAATTGCAATAAACCATGAAGATATCGAACATACCCTTATTCAACTTTTTGTTTAAGACAACTATATCTAGTTGTGGCTCGGAGTTCGAGCTCTATGAACGGGTCTAAATGAAATGTTTTCATGGGCTGGACTTCCTCAAAAGAAGGATTCTTAAGATCAGGTTGTAGAGTCTGGAAATACTCAAGTAGGAACTTAGACACACATAACAATAACCTGAATAATTGGGGATCCTCTAAGTCAATCAGATTTGACTCACACAGCTGACCACAAAGAGAGTGGTGGTCTTCCTTAAACAAATGTGTCGACCCTAATATCCTAAAGTAATTAGGTTTAGTCTCAAAACTTAATAATTGGCACATCTGAAACTTATACGTTCCCACAATTGGAAGGAAGGATTTTGGTGGGAAAACAAAGTCAATCGTGGTATCATAGCCTGGGTTAACCACATCAACCAGGATGGGTTTCTAACAAACCGAACTTCTTTATGGACACAACTAAGTTCAGGAAAACGTGTATGAAGATAATCTTGTAAAATGGTTGAGGCACATATGTTAAGTCCCAAGTGAGGGATCTCTGTAAGAACTAAAGGTAAGGCACAAGGAGAATGATAATCACCCCCAAACTTAGAGTTTTGGGTGTCTCTAGATAGACTAGCTACAATTTCCCTAATTTCTAGATCATAGGAATCCTGAAAATGGCCAATTGCTTCTTCTAGGTTATACTCAGGTGATGCATCCTCACTCATATTTAAAAGCTCTACGAGTTCATCTTCTTCGTCTAAGACTATTGTTTTTAAATCGTTAGACTCTAAAATAATATTCTCAGGATAAACTCGTTCCTCTAAACCATTATCGACTTCGTAAACAGGAAATACTACATCGTCTAAAACAGTATCTCTAGTCAAATCCTCGTCCTTTTGAATAGGTGAATAATTGTAAAAATTATTAGGATCTGAACCAGAAATAACTCTATTATTATAAAGCTCAATTGGAGTAGCAAATTCCTGATCACTATGCCTATTTATTTCAAATTCTTCATCAACACTATCCTCATCATAATCATTATTATAATAACATGAAAATGGTTGAACCTCATCTAAACAAGTAGTGTCACCAATTCTAACCTCATCATCTTGATTATGTGAATAACTATCTTCATTCTCAAAGGTATTATTGGATACACTATATTGGAAATTCAAGTTATTTCGAGCAATACTTTCATTCGTCTCTAACTCAAGTCTACGTGTAGACTCAGCTATCCTCTCAAGGGTCTCCTCCAAAGAAAGTTCCCTTAGTGTTGGATCTAAGTTTTGAGTTAATCTATTGAGGATATCTTCTAAAGATTCAGTCGTTGTTGCAGTCCTTTCGTCCATAACTACGTTATTTACCTCAGCTAACTTACATGTTGATTCAGATAACTTTTGTGTCGGCTCAGCCAAACCCCTGAGGGACTCTTCTAGAGAAGGAAGAGGAACAGAAGGATCATAATAAGGACTACTTTTCAAAAGTTTGATTGTATCCTCTAGAGATGAAGAACTATTACTATAATCTTCTTGCTCGAATGACCGATGCACATGTGGATAGTAATTGGGCTCACCATGGTATGACCCATAACCTTCCAAAGGTTGGCGTTCCCAACCACTATTCACACTATGGTCATAAAAAGAGTGATGTCCATAATGTTCAGTTGGATATTCATATTCATTGTGATGGCTATTATAATACCAGTTTGACATCCTAACTGCAAGGGAATTCTATACAAACACAAACAAGGTTGACTCGACCAAAAAAAACCTACTGATTTCTAGCAAACAAAAAGCATGATGGCTCCACTTAGATTGTTTCTAGACCAGCTTCTAATCCTTCGAAAGGGAATTCGTTACAATTTAAGCAAACCCCTCTGGAATCAATCCGAGTTTAAGTAAGCTGAATAGAGGCGAGGGAAGCTGCATGGAGCTTTGATACCCAAGGCCTCACCGCATTACAAGGCGGCGCAGTCACGCATTCAACTCACGAAACCATCATGAACTTCGAAGTATGCTTAAAGAGTAACCAATATTTTTCGAATGACTTTCCTATTAAGCTCGTTACCCTATCGGTCTCGTTCTAGTCAAAATTTTAGGCTTAGGTTCGTGTTTGGTTTCGTTTTTCTAAGGCGGGCAAGAAGAGAACGGTGATGAAATCCGAACTCTTATCTTGTATGGCCAGTCCTTGCCCTTTACTAGGAAATTAAAGCATCCGGATTCATTTCCTCGACATATATTCACACGAAATCATCCAGTAAACCCGCTGACAGGGGATTCGCGGGTGTTTAGAATTCTTACCTCCCGTTCCAGACGGGGGATGAACCGTTGAAGTCAACTCGGGCCACGACTCTTATGTCATGTACGAACCCGGGGGGCCTAGACGATATCGTAATCGTCGTCCTTCCCTGTGCAGTTTATATTTAAATAACCCTTCCTTAGGGTTTTAAAAAAAAAAAAAAAAAAAAAGTCCAAAAATAAAGTCCAAAATTAAGAAGTCCAAAAAAATAAAAATAAAAATTACAAAAATAATTACCTAATTACAGTTTCTAAGAAAAAAAAAATACACTATATACAAAAATATTCTTCTTTACTCCTTTGGATTTTCTCTCTTCTTTCCTTCTTTGGCTTCACTTTACTTTTCAAAACTTTTTCTTTCTCATAAGCTTCGCACCAAATCTGAAAGCAAATAGAAAATACCAAAACGCGTAAAAAGGAACAAAAATAATAAAAAATAAAAATAAAAACCTAAAAACAAATCTATACACAAGTCCGCGTCGGCGGCGCCAAAAATTGATGGTTATTTTCAATGATGTTGTAGTAAGAAGGGTTGTCGTTCACTCGGACTTGATGGGATTGATTTTAAGAATTAATAAAAGAAAATAAAATAAAAATATATACAAATATTGTCACAGGATGAAGAGATGTGCTGGGACTCAGGATTCGGCCAAACTCATAACAAAAGGTTCAAATATTAATTCTTTTAACAATTATCGCTCAACAAATAAAAATATGGACTCTTATTTTTGCCAAGATAGATTCTCAAAAGATTGGTTGTAAATCCTAAGCATGATGTATCAAAACATTTAAGCTAAGCATACATCATCAAATTAAATGACAACCAATTAATTCAAATCATATTTCAATTAAAATTAACGCAAAAGTCTTAAAAAAGAATTAAATAATTTTACCCATGTATGAAATTCGTCTTCCTCCGTCGTCCCAGTAATGGGGTTTAGCTCATCATGTTGGAAACACGCTCAAAAGTTGATTTCAGTGCTCAAAAATGGTTTACAAATGATGAATTGGGAGAAAAATTATAAAACTGGACTTTGTAACACTTATATTTGTTACAAAACTAAATGTTACAGAGAACGAAAAATGAGAAGCGTCGTTTGCACTGTTTCTATAAGTCTGCCTCCAATATGTGACCCACTTTCGCGAGTCTTTGACACTGTTGAAGAACGACGGTCTTTGGCCGTCTGTTCTTCGTGTTCTTCAGTTCTGCAGCAGCAGAAACTTCTCTCTGCAACTTTGATTTTCTTGATTCTCTCGTCCCTATTCTGGCCCATATCACTCCATTTCCCTTCTTATCGACCCCAGCAACTATTTAAACACCTTTGGAGAAAGAATAACTCCTCATTAATCCCAAAATATCCGGCAGTAAATGGAGAATATTTTCACGGGATTGTTTCCTATAATTTCTTCTACACACGCCTGACAGCAGAAAACTCTCATTTTTCATCTCTCACACGCTCCATTCAGTGTCCAAATTCCTCCAAACTCGAGCAGTGCACGTCTCAAACTCACAGCGATTCATGATATCCCGTGAATATTTTCATCCACCCTGTTTTCCTCCTCGCGAGTTAACTAGCCAATTTTAGACAACAAATCGACCCATACCAACCCTGTTAGGCTCTAACAAGTCATCCCATGAAATTTCAGCCATTGAATCGTATTAAAACTCCTCCAAAAATCCGACCCAAAATCTGCTAGTGATGTGACTATTTTCCCGTCAAAACCAAAATTTGAAATGTTGAAGATGGTGTCCCCCTAACCAAACCAGGGGTGCGAATAGCCGGTGCCCAACTGAGGTGCCCCTTAGTAATTGGGTTACCCCTTATCCAAAGTGGGAGTCCGAATAGCAAATGTCCTCCGGGGGTGTTCCGCGCAACTTTTCGAGCCGAATTTTCCAAAAATATTTATTTCCAAAAATACCTAAAAATACATAAAAACACAATATTAGTACAAAAATCGAGTTCCAACAATACCAACACTGAGGACAATTCAGAAACAAAAAATGTGTCTATCAGGGAACCTCTAGGACACCCCATAAGGCACCTGATATCGGCACCGCTACTCTGGATAGGGGGCGCCTCATCTTCATCAGTTAAACTTCAGTTTGGCGGGAAATGTTGTTCACGTCTGCATGATTTTGCTGGAACGGAGATGGAGAGATTTAAGGAGATTCAATCACCTATTTTTCTCGGGATGGGCCTGTTAAGACTAAAGAAAGATGATTTGGGTATCAGATTGGATTAAGTTGGGCCCGATTGTCGATTTGAAGAAAACAGGGAAAGTGAAATATTGTCGGGTGTTGGTTTGGGTATACTTGGATTCTTACGTGGATATGGACTGGGATTGATTTGCTGGAGTCAAACAAGGATGGTAATATGATTTTTCACGTAAAAGGAGGGAAGGAAATCATTGATAACCAATTACACAGGGGATGAGAGCTTCTCGAAAAAACAGGGGAAGAGTAATAGTCACGGGAGTTTCTATCCTATATTTGGAAGTTACGTACAGAGTGGGAAAAGATATATATTCTCTTAAGATTGGTTACAGGTTTTGGAGAGTTTCAAAGAAGCCAGGAGACGCGTAAATAAGAGGAGAAAAAGGAAAGAAAAGCCGAGACTTTGGGATAAAGAAAACCAGAGATTTACTCGGTATTTTTGGTTGGTGTGTGTATATATATGAGCTGTGGGAGTCACTGAGGGGGAGTCGAGAGTTTGGGGACCTAAGGAAAGTTGTAGAGCACAAAAAACCCAAGTTGCAGAGAAGCTTACTGTTGTTCCTGGGAAGAAGAAGAAGAACAGTGCAAACCGCGGACAAAGAAAGTCGCAGAAACCGTTACCTAATCTTTCAAATCAAATACCTTTGTAACAGTTTTGTAACAATTAAGTTTGAGCTCGCAACACTTCGCTAGGGTTTCTCTCAGAACAGTGAATTTTGTAACAATTACATCTCATTACAAACTCATTTGCTTTTATACTTTTGCTTCAATAAAAACACCTCTTGAGCCATGTTTCTATCTTTTTGGTGTGTTTTCGACATGAGGAGCTAAACCCGAACACTGGGATGACGGAGGAAGCCATATTTTATGCGTGTGGTAATTATATTTAATTCTTTTATGACTACTTGCACTTTTATCAATCGTTTTATGATTTTTCTTAATTGATTGTGATGTCATATGATGATGTATGCTTGGTCTAAGTGCTTTTGATGCGTCATGCTAGTGATTTATAGTCAATCTTTTAAGAATCTACCTTGGCAAAGAACTAGAGTCAATATTATTTGAGATATAATTGTTTGAAATAAATATACGAATCGCATGAATGAGTTATGGTGGAATCCTGAGTTCTAGTAATCTCTCGATTTTTGTGACAAACTTGTGAATATATTTTATTTATTGTTAGTATTTTCTTAAATCAAACCTTTACAATCCCGAGTTGAACGAACTTTTACTACCACTTTCTACAACAACTTCAGAATCACATCAGTACACTACGCCCGTTACAAGAAAGTGTCATAAGAATGAGTCGGTTAGTAAATACAAGGAGTAATGGTGGAACGTTTCTCTCATTATGGAACATCAATTCCATGCGTTACCCGTTACCACCTCCTTCCACTGTACTCATCCGTTCCCATTTCTTACGAGACCAGAGTACGTTTTGTTACGACTTGTATAAATAGGTCTTACCTATTTCCACCAAACAACAAGTTTTGGGTCAGGAGCATACAACACTCAGAAACCACTTGCTAGCTTTCCCATCGTTAGCTTTCACTTTCGATACAAGTCAAACAACTACTCTTCCAGAATCAACTATTCTGGTTTCAACACTTTCTTCGCTTCCCTCCCTAAAACCAACCCTTCTCCTTCACTTTGTGACCAAAGCAAGTCTGGAACGGCCATTTCTTAGTTTAGGCCGGATTTGTATAGATTGATCTCTCAAATCTAAAGTACTCCCTTGCAGTACATTGTTTAGGGTTTAGACTCGTTTCTCACCCACTCACGCGAAATTACCGAAATCAGCAGAAACCGTTTTCACCCTCAAACAGCGGCGAACTCCTCATTCTCTATAGAATCATCGGGTTCATTTTGCGCAAGACTTCCCAAATTTGTTGCACCATCATTGCACAGAGTCGGACTCGTCTGTGATGCACCATCATTGTGCAGACTCTGAACCTGCAGGTTTTTTTGCACCATCATTGCGCATAACGTTCAGGGGAGAAGTTGCACCATCATTGTGCATTTCCAGAGAAGCACCATCATTGCGCAAGACTGGAATTTCAGTTTCAATAACAGCAACACTACTAGCTAGAATATTCTTTTTCCAGAGAAAAATAACCGAAGCACCATCATTGTGCATTTCCAGAGAAGCACCATCATTACGCAAGACTGAAATTGAAGGTAATATTCTTCGGTGTAGCCGGAGAAGGATCTTTTGCAGGTGTTTCCGAAGTATTATCCGGAGGATTTTCTGGTGGATCCTTAGTTTTAGGAGCTATTATTTTTCGCCAATAATTATTAAGCTTATATATCTCTGCCTGAAGCTCTTGTAGTATCTTAAGCTCTTGTAGTATCTTATAAGAAGATTGAAAGTTCAAAGAAAAAACCCATTTGCTAGGATTCAATAAGATGTGAATTCCAGGAGGGTGTAGTGTTATATTTCCCAAGCTTTTAATGTTATTTAAGTCTTAGATGGGGATGTGCAGGGCCGGCTTAAGGGCAAGGCAGTCTAGGCAGCTGCCTAGAGCCCCAAATTATTGGGGGCCCAAATTTATTTATTTTCATTTTATTATTATCAATATGTGACATTTATAAGTGTTGCTAAAGTGTTTTATCACACTTATTTAAATTACAGTTAGTTGTTACACGTTATAGCTGTTGCTAAATATTTGATAACAGCTATAAGCATCACTAAAATTTCAATTTTTGAAACCAACAACCCATTTTAGGGTATTTTTATACCAAATTACAAGCTGAGAACCCAAAATCTAACCAAAAAAAAATGCTGATTTTTTTTGGCGGCCTTCGGCCGCATTGCCTAATCCAAGTTTTCATGTTAAGCTTCTTATAATTAAAATATCCATCTCTCACCCGATTTGTGAACTCATAAAAGAGCCCCAAAAAAGTTATTGGCCTAGAGTACCACAAATGTATAAGACGGCCCTGGGGATGTGCATGATCAAATTCATCACTGAACGATTTATTTTTTATCCTTTTGGTCAATATCAAATTTACAATTTCTTAGATAGGAAATACTTTTGGCTTGATCTCCTTTTCGATAATGTGATATTATCAAATGTTACAGCCATAAACATTTGCTTACCATATTGTTGAGTCATTCTACCAATGTATCTTCATCTAACTTGAATTCCTTGTTTTCGTTTGTGGTAATCTCAGCAATCTTCATAATAGCGGAGACATATAATATTAATATATTAACGATACCTAATATGGGGGTTTCATGCATAATGAAAACTGTTTAGTATCTCTCCACCTTGACCTCCTAAATTATGAATCTCTTCTTTTTCAGAACTTAACATTGTAAAATCTCGAAAACCTAATGAAAGTAATAATCATGATTATTAATCATTTATCCAACTTATATTCATTCGACAAAACATAGAAAAATTAGAGCAAAATCGACATCCAAAATCCAAGTTTAAGTGAAAAACAGAGGAAATAGTAGATGATAAACTCTATTTGCTGATGCAAAAGACAGAAATACTTTTAGTGTAAATCAGGGTTTTTCTTGTAGTTTGATCTTCCTCATCTTCACTGGAAAAAGTGCCTAATGTTTACTTCGGTTTAGAGTTTCTCAGAAGAAAAAAATGATTTGAATAATTTTTTTTTTTTTTGCTCAATAATAGTAATTTTTATTAATAACCAAATAATTTCAAAATTACAAAAGAGAGTAATCAAAAATAACAAAAATAGTAGCTAAAAAAAGAGAAAGAAGCTAGTACACTTCATTTATGTATTTTTTGGTATCATTGTTTAGATGAACCTGTAGTAAGCTTGATTCTCATTCTCTACTTGTATTAGAAAAGGTGGTCTGGAGTTGTAGATGGTTTGCTGTCCTTGACCCAATCTTGATCCTCTCTTAGCAAGAGTGTCAGCTGAGAAATTGATTTCTCTGTAACTATGACAGAAACTCAAATCATCAGCACTTCTACAAATTCTGCTCCATCTGTTTATAGCAAACCAAGGAATTCTGTGAGATTTAAAAGCTTCAATCACTGCCAATGAATATGATTTAAAAAATCAGTTGAGTATATCCTTTGTGAATGGCCCATTCACCAGCACATATAATAGCTAGGACTTCAGCATAATAATTTGTAGCTACCCCCAAACCTCTTTCAACTGCTACTATGCATTCTCCTTCACTATTTCTGGCAATAAACCCATATCCAGCTGCATCTGGATTTCCTTGAGAAGCGCCATCACAACATAGCAGCATTTTGCCCATTTGTGGTAGATTGAAGAAGATTTCTTGTATTTTAGTTGATCTAGTTTTTATGCACTTCAACCCAAAGAATTTTAGAATTTGTAGATCATAAGTTGTGTTCCACATGTGAGCCTTCATTCTGATTTCACATTTTGAAGTTAGCTTTACAATTCTATCTTGGATGATCTTTGCATTAACTTTCTCTTCATCATACACAAATTTATTCCTTTGGAACCAAATCTCTTTCATTGTTATAAAAGATGTTATCTTCCACAGTTCTTTAATTGCATGACTTTTGTGTTTTGCCATTGACAGCATCTCCTCATATGATCTTGGATGTAAAAAGCAGAATATTCCACCAAGACATTTCCAAATGATTTCACTGAAGTCATAGTGCCATAGAATATGATTGAGGTTTTCTTCAGATTCTTTGCAAAAGCTGCATCTTGAAGCTAGATTAAATTTTCTAGATTTCATTTTGTCATCTGTAGGAGTAATATCTCTAAAGAGTTTCCATATATTACTTGAAATACTAGATGAACAGATGAAGACCATACATGCTTTGTCCAAGACAATTTTGGAAATTTTCTTCTTATACATTCCACAGTTGATGCAACTGTAAAATCTCTAGTGTTTGTGCCACACCAGATTTTCTTATCTTCATTTGTACTTATCACAGGAAGTTCATTTTGATGTATCATTTCCAGCTGTGAAATCTCCAGCTGATGCAACTTAATAATACATATTAAGTTATTGAAGTGGAAAAGGATGCTAGATTGAGTTTACGCGGATGTAAGCCACTGAAAACGAGGTGAAGGATAAGATGTAAATTTTTGAAAATGGTTTTGTTATTTTGTTTCCACCAAATTTTTTATTTTATCTTATCTTGTATTGCTACAAATGTGTATGGGAAGTAGTCGACATGAAGGGTCTAATTTGTTCGAAACTCTTCAATTTAAATGGAGGTTTTGAAGACGTCTTACATAGTAAATAATTTGCTTTAATTTTTGCATCGGGAGAAAAATGTTATAAAATGATGCTTATTATCACGCAAATGGCCATTTTAGTAAGATCCTATTATCTGTGCGCGAAGCATGTAAGTTTTATAAATATAACCCCAAAACTTTCTAACTATATTCACATGGATAATTATTTATTTTTCTCTTTCTCTTTATCCCTTTCTCTTTCTCTATTTGAAAATACACTCTAATCTATGAACCGGAGAGTGCAGTCGATTTTTATACTTGGTGAAATATTTGCTTTTGTGAAAACAAAACTTTGGACCTTTTATTTGTTTTTTTTTTCTTTTACATCTAAGAGATTTTATAAGCTCAAAACATTAACTTATACTCGTGTATTTTTGCAAGTTTAGCAATTCTGAGATTACTATATATGTGTATATTAGTCTGTTTGGCTCAGTAATAATCGACATTGTGAGAAATATTTTATTCAAATATTTCTTTGATTCTATATTTGTCTTTGTATCTCAAGGTTTATTTATATGGGTTTTAAAATAAGGATCCAATGATATGGTTAGAATGACATTATCTTGACGTTTTGGCGTCATTTTTCTTATAATTGAACGTCAACAAATTTGATGCTAATTTTCTAGTAATATTTTATTTTTACAAAGGTATACCTTCCTACTAAAACTAAGTGCATTCCTAAGTATGAAACCGATCCTCATATATAAATTTTAAAATAAACCTTTTGATGGTTGATTTTCAAAGCATTAGATAGCAGTCTCGGACGGCTCAAAAACAAACTTATTTTTGGTAGGAATTTAGGGTTTTTAAGAGCAATTGTTCCATCAACGTTCAGAAACGAGCAATTGTTCCATCAACGTGTCATTTTATAGTAAATACCCATTTATTTCCAAGCACATTCATTGATGGAAGGCGATGAACAATATCCCAAGTACTGTGTTGAATATGAGCATTAACTTCATCTGCCATAGAGTTCCTCCATACGTAACTATATCATTGTTGTGAACTTCGCTGGATATAACTAACGGATAATGACTCGCAGTAAATGTTTTCTTCTTAAAGATCCCGGATTTGGAAAGAGCGTGCATTCATGTTGTGGTTGTGGTATTAGTGGGTACTGAAGTATTACCCATGGCTAGTAACCCGGGAGTAGAAACAAGTGTTGTAGCAGATTCCGGTATAGCACTTGTAGTGGAGTTGCTGGAAGTTGTGTAAGTATGGATACAGTTGGACCTGCATATGAAAAAAGAGATTCATAAAACACAACATGTCGATCAATAAATATTCGCTTATGTGTTGGTTCATAACACTTGTATACATGATGGTGTGAGTTGTAACCCAAGAAGATACATCAAATTTATCTATAATCCATCTTGTGCTTCTTGTAGGGACGTAAATAGGATAGCAAGCGCATCCAAAAACTTTTAGAAATTGATAATCAGGAACCTTTCGGAACAAGACTTCAAATGGTGATGAATTATGTAACGTATAAGTAGGTAATATGTTGATTAGATTACATCAGCTTTAAAAGCATGATCCCAAAACTGATTAGGGATTTTTCCGTGAGCCAATAGTGTAATACATATATCAACTACATGTGGATGCTTTCTCTCAACATCACTATTTTGTTCGTGTGTGTGAGGACACGAAACCCTGTGTTCAACCCCAAACTGTGAAAAATATTTTTTTAGTTTTTGAAATTCTCCTCCCCAATCAGACTGAACAAGTTTAATAGTGCAAGAAAACATGTTTTGTGTCATTGCTTTAAACTTTTCAAAGATTTGAAAACATCTGATTTGAAAGTAATCGGGTAAATCCAAGAATACTTAAAATAATTAATCATCCATAAAAAGAACATAATACTTAGAACCAGACGTTTATATAATAGGTGAAGGACCCCAAACATTTGTAAGAATTAAATCTAGTGGAGCTTGAGAGATGGGTGAGTCATTCTTAATGTTTGTTGATGAATTTTACTCAACTGACAAGCTTCACCAAACTGAGATTTCCTATTGTTACTCACATGTAAATTATTTTTATTTAATAATAATTGAATGATTTTTTAGGTTGAATGTCGTAACCGATGATTCCAAACTTCTTGTGTTGTTCACTCCCTAAAACCTATGAATACCTTCCTTAACTGACTACATGGAATTGGTGAAGGAAGGTGATATAATCCATCTTTATTCTTGCCTGCTAGTGAAACATTCCCCAAAGTACGATCCTTTATATATAAAATATCAGGATGAAACTCAAAGTAAGCATCATTATCTCGAATAAATTTCCGAACTGATGATAAATTTTTCTTTAAAGTAGGAACATATATGAAGCTTATTATTGAGTTTGAAAGAACATGATGATATATCGAAAGAAGAAGATCCAATGTATTTGATTGGCAAACCTGTTATGTTTCCAACAGTAACAAGATTTGTGCCATTGTATTCAGGTCGAATCTGGATGTTTCTTAAATCATGGGTTACATGATGGGTCGCGCCAGAGTCAGGATACCACGATGGATCCACATAGTTATAGGCAGGAGGATGAATAGTTATGTTGGTTGTAGCCTGGTCATTGCGATAACCTTCACCATAGCGGTTGTGGCACTGTAAAGCAGTATGACCATATCGATTGCATATTTGACATACAATTGCAGATGAATTTGAAGGAAGATAACCACCATAGTTGTGGTTGCCAGCACGTCCACGTCCACGACCATTGTGATTTCTTCCACGATTGTTTATAAAATTCTGGTTACGGTTCTGTGACTGGATAGGAGCAACGGAAGGTGGTTGTCTTTGAGTATTTTTAGCAGCAGGAGATGCTAACTCATCTATATGTTGGTCTTCTAAAAGAATCTCATATCTTAGTAGGTATCCTTGCAAATCACCAAATAAGACGGGTTCAGTTCGAGTAGTCATAGCAGTAACAAATGGAGCATATTCAGGTTCAAGGCCATTGAGAACATATATAGGACAAGTTGTGATTCAGAAATAGGTTGTGAAATAGTTGTTGGGCTATTAGCAAAAAAATCCATTTTAGTAAGATAATCAAGGATATTCAAGGCTCCCTTCTTGGTGTTCACCAACTGCAACTGGAGTTGCATCATACGAGCTTTCGATCTTGAAGCAAATATCCTTTCCATTTGTTCCCACGGCTCTTGAGAGGTCTTCAGTCCAAGCATCTGAGTGTGTACACTCTGTGACAGAGAAGGTAGGATACCACTGAGCAGTAGTTGATCATTTTGCTTCTAGGTTAAGAAATCTGGATTAGGGCTTTGGATGAATTCTACATAAACCTTTAGCTTGAATCCATTGTATTACCAGCAACACAGCCAGAACTTCTGCCTGATCAAGATATCTTACATCCCTTGTCCAGGTCAAGGCTTCCATGAATTCTCCTAGATGATTTCACAGCAAAATAGAAAAACCAGCATGGTTAGTAACTAGTAGCATAGAAACATCAAAATTAATTTTCAACCAAGCAAATGGAGGTGGTTTCCAAAAACTTCTTAAAGATATGTCTATATGAGAGATAACATGACTATGAGTATGAGAATTTGATCTATTATGAATGCATATGCGATGGGAATAACAAAACTGAAAAATCTGGTGAATAATGGCCTTAGGATACCGAGTTTTTCCCTCAAACATCTTCAAGCATCTACTTTTCCATAAGAACCACATAGTTATCACTGTTAAATTCCTGAGATTTCTTCTCTATAAGCAATGAATTTTTATCTGTCCAATACTGAATCCAATGATAAATATCTCCATAATCATTAGCATCTTGAAGAATTGCATTAGAGACACCGGACCAAACCTCGGTAGCAAAAGGACATTGTAGGAGAAGATGTTTGGTGGTTTCAATACCATTTAAACACTAAACACAATGAGAATTATCAGTAGTAGCTATTATCTGGAATATGGCCGCCACCGGTAAAATATTCTTAGTTAATTTCCATATGAATATCTGACATTTATATGGTACCTCCAGATGCCAAATAATTAACCACATTTGTTGTTGTTGTGCCGTGACCATGTAATTAGACTGTTGCATGAGAATGGCCAGATAAGTGGAATTAACTATGAATTTACAATTTTTAGTGAGAGACCATCAAATCTCATCTGTGGCTGGCTGCTGAGGTATGATGATTTTCTTAATATGCTGAAGTTGAACAGGTGAACATACTTTCTGTAGATTATCAATCCTCCAGCTTCTTGAAGAATGATCAATATAATCATCCACCTTATCTTGTGAATTTTGAACATTTAGAAGTTTTCTTTGATAATCCTTCTTAGAAACTTTGCCAAACCATTGACTTTGTATGTTAATCCTTGACCCATCTCCAATTTCCCAAATATGATATTTGCGAATCCATTGTAATCCTCTCTGAATTCCATTCCATATCCATGTACCATGTTTTTTAACCTGACCGTACAGAGGATCAGAATTATTAAAATATCTCGCCTGTAGAAGTTGCACCCATTTGGCTTCTTTTTCATGCAACATTCGCCACGCCAGTTTAGAAAGTAAAGATTCATTAAAGATTCGTATATTTTTAAAGCCCAAACCTCCAAATCTTTTAGGTTTACTTAATTCATTCCAACCAATAGCTGGTTGCTTTGATTTCTTGTTCCACCAATAATTTCTTTGCAGAGATTCCATTTTCTTCATTGTTTTATCAAGAATATGCATACATCTCATTTGGTATTGAGCCATAGAACCTGTAATAGCTTGAATCTGAGTGCTTCTGCCTTCCTGATTAACTAATTTTCCTTGCCATGATTGTAGTCTACTATCCATTTTATCCACAGTTTCTGCAAAGCAAGCAATTTTGTTAGGGCCCATAAAAACAGGAATTCCTAAATATTTCTCCTTCAATGGCATTTTTGGCATTTGAACCATTGTTGATATGTTATCTTTATCTAAATCATTCAAATTATGACTAAAGTGAATACTAGACTTATTCAAACTAACTATCTGCCCCCGAAGCCATACAAAATTGAGAAATAATTTCCATCATGTTAGTAATGGAGCTGGTTGAACCCTGGAAGAAAAAAAGAAGAAGGAAAAAAAAAAAAAAAAAGAGAGAAAAATACTTGGACCTCTGATGGTTGGATTTAAAGGCTTAATTAATCCTTGAACTTTAGCCGCCTGCAGCATTCTACTAAAAGCTTCCATGGATAGAATAAAAATATATGGAGACAGAGCATCATCTTGGCGAAATCTTCTTGTTGGCATAAAATGAGTAGTAGGAGATCCATTAAGCATAATTGAAATAGAGGTTGTGCTGATACATTGATGGATTAATGAGCACCATTTATCATGAAAACCTAAACAATGCATAACTTTGATTTTAAACCCCCATTCCATGCGATCAAATGCCTTTTCCATGTCCAATTTAATTGCCACCGCCTATGGAGAAACTTTAGTTCTTTTCATATAATCAATGACTTCATGTGCTATAATGGTATTATCAAGAATGTTTCGACGGGTACATTTGCAGCTTGCCATGGAGAAATAATCTTATTAAGCAGCTTTTTTAGTCTATTTGCCAAAATATTTGAAATAATTTTATATGAAATATTACAGAGACTAATCGGACGAAAATCTGATGGAGTTTCCAACACAATTTCTTCGGAATTAATACTTGATAAGTAAAATTAAATTGTTTAAGCAATTTAAATGATTGGAAAAATTTTTGAACCATGGCAACCAACCTATCAACAACTTCAGCCCAACAAACTTGATAAAATCCTGCCTGAAATTCATTCGGTCCCGGTGCTGCCCAGGCATTAATCTGGTAAGGAAAATTTGCTGGTTGGTCCAAAGCCCATTAAGTTAGTTATACTAGGGTCCAACTTTTAGACTTATCACTAGGTCCATAATTATTTGAAACAAGCAAAATGACCACATTACCCCAGCACCACTCACGTGTGAACTCCACCACCTTATTACAGTTTCTCCAAATTTAATTAAAACATATAAAGGACCACAATTTTGAGTACATATCTGCCACACTGTTTACAAATTTGAGTACATATCTGCCACACTGTTTACAAATTCGAGTACATATCTGCCACACTGCTTACAAATCTGAGTACATATCTCGCCACACATCGCTTACAAATCGAGTACATATCTGCCACACTGCTTACAAATCTGAGTATATATCTGTCGCACTGCTTACATATAGAGTATGTATCAGTTGGACATATTGAACCTATAAATGTGACCAAAATATAAAAATATTAAAACACAACAACAAAACTAGCATCTATTTCAGTATTTCGCATACGTACTCATGGATCAAATCAAAATAAAATGGCAAAACTATGAATAAAACATAATCAAAAGAAGTTTTTATCAGTACGACATATACGTACTACGGATTCATAAACTAAAAACTCAGTTGCATGTCAAGAAGTGCTGAATCCATGAATATAACTGAATCAAAGAACATACTTCAGTATTCCATATATGTACTCTTGGATCAAACCAAAAAAATAAGAGAAAACCTATAGATTCATAGTAAACACAAAAAGAAAACAATACGTCATATATGTACAAATGGTTAATACACAAAAGAAAACTGAAAAATAAACCAAAAACCATAAAAATATCAGATCTACTATTGAAATAAACATAAACATGATTTTTTTTTTATTTAGATCTGAACTTGTTTCATCAAAATCCACCAGTATATCATATACGTACCGATGATTAATACACAAAAGCATATCAAAAACAACCAAAATGAAACTAAAATCAGCTGCATGTGAAAACCAAGTAATGAATCTATAACAAGCAGAATCGAAACACTTTTTTTCTTCAGTATTCCATATATATATATATATATACTTCTAGATCGAAGAAGAAAAATATCCAAAACTACAAAATTAACAAAATTAAAGCATAATTTTTCAGTACACCATATATGTACTGCTGATTCATAATCTAAAATTCAGCTGCATGTGAAAAACAAGTAACGAATCTATGAAAAAATAAAATCCAAACACTTTTATTTAAGTATTCCATATATGTACTTCTGGATCAAACAAGAAAAATCTCCAAAACTATAAAAAACAACAAAATTATAGCAGTATATTTCAGTATACCAAATATGTATTGTTGATTCATAGTCTAAAAATCAGCAGCACGTGAAAAACAAGAGATGCGTCATGAGATCAAACTACCAAAAACACAAAAAGAAAGTGAAAACATCATGAAATCGATCGATTTTTCATGATTCAGTTGAGAAAAAAAAAAGAACTAGAGAAAAGATTACATAACATACCTGTAAAACCGAAACATCTTCACAAACCCTAGGTCTAAACTTCATAAGCGACATCAGCAGAGAAGAGGAGAGGGAGAGAGAGAGAGGGAGAGAGAAAACGGATCTGAGAAGAAAAGGAAAATTGAGAAAAATAGCTTTTATTTCTGTTATATATAGTGAAGGCTATTTTAGGAAATTTTAAAACACACGTAATAAGTTACACACGTGTGTAGGACCTGGGATTAAAAAATTGGGTCCTTTTTTATGTTTTCTTTTTATTATGGACCTCTAGTTACTGGGCTTTAGTGGGTGGACCTGCCACTAACTAGTATCACTAAACTAGTACCTATAGGTAATTCCTAGATCTGGTAAACCACCTTTCTTATCTTTGTTTTGGGCTTGTTTGCACGCCTAGTATGTTGGGCTGCAGAAAAGTATATTGGGCTGCGAACTCTTTTCTTTCCTTCCCATTTGTTTTCATTATATGTTGTAAATTGTATTTTGGTTTTTCGCTATTAACAAATTGCATTTTCTTCAATATTATAAAAAGAAAAGAAAAAAAAAACAGAAGTTAATTTGGAGAACAATTTCAAAAAGACCGAGGCAAAAAAATCCACTTTTGTGAAGCAAAATGTTTTTTCTTTTGACCTTGGGATCGGCTTCTGCTTCTGATAATCCAAACACCACACCATACAGCTTGGTGTACTTGGAGTTGGACTACTTCTCTTTGCTTTGCTGGGAAAGAATCTCTTCTGGTGATTTCATGGTTGTCATTACTGGTTTGATACTTGGATGTTCTTTGAAACTAGCTCTCTGGTTGTCACAAGAACTTTTTCGTCTTTTGTACTTCTCTCAAAAGGTGGAAACTCAATTTGTGGATGATCTTCAAGCAACACATCAACATGTAGCTCTGCTGCCAACAATTCCTGTCTAGGTTCAACATCAGCCTGTCCAGACACCACAGCTGCTGTATGTTGGGCTCCGAAATTTCACAAGCAAGTTGAAGAACTCTTCCATACTGTGATTAGGCTTCTCTGACTAACTGGGATCGTTCTTCCATACTGTGATTAGGCTTCTCTGACTAACTGGAATATTGAGTTTCTAACTTTCTCAAATTGCGTTTTTCTTTGTGGATCTACATGTTCTGAGGTGGATAGTGGAGAGCTGGTGTCAGTATTGGCAATAGGATGGTGTTACAAATCTCATTTCTGCACAGATGCATGTACAAAGATGATCTTCATCACAAAAAAAAAAAAGTTGTTTCTAAATTTTGTATACTCAATACCGTTGTATATTAAGGGTCATAACAATTGAGATGTTACATTGATATATAGCAAGAGAATTCTAATTACACTTTTGACCTTCGTCCGGGATGATCTTGACAATACAGAAACAACACACTTCAATAAAACTTTCAACCCCTTGTCGGAAATCAGCAATATGAATAGGTAATTCATGAGTAGATGGGAAAAATCAAGCTTGGAAAAAGAGTTACAGGAGAGTTATAACCAAGGGGGTTGTTCCCCAGGATGGTCCATACGCCGGCTTACCACTGGATCTACCTACTATGATGAGTTGAAGAGGCTCCAATGGTGTTCTGGTACTAGGTTTTCCTTGATTTTTTCGAGCCTCTTGAGAATTTCAAGAAAAGGTGGTCTTTTATTCATGTCAGCAGCCCAGCATTGGTCCGTTAATCTGAAAAATCCAGTACATAGAAAGTGAGAATTCCATTTCCAGACAGAATGATACTTAACCTGATGAATAAGACAGCATAACCATCGACTTACTCTCTCAGTTCTGGGAGGTAGCCTTTTGCACGGAAAGCGGGTCTATGTCCATCTGCCACGTACTTTGCTGCCTCATATGGTTCATAATTCACCATTGGTGGGTTCCCCTCAAGCATCTGCAAAGAATTTATAACAGAAATAACTTAGGCTGGTAATTTTACAGCAAAAAGAGGACTAGGGCAGAAAGTATTTTACCTCATATAATATCATTGCAAAAGAGAAAACGTCAACTTTCTTATCGTATTTCCGATGTTTGAAAACTTCAGGGGCCATGTACCGGTCTTTTGATAGAGAACAAGAAACAATGAAGATTATAAGATTTAAGCAAGCAATTACTTATTTATTTGAAGATCCTGAAACAGATACTTACAGCTTCCTGTCTCTCCGGTCATTTTGTATACATCGTGAGAATTCTTCACCTTGATGAGCTTACTTAATCCAAAGTCTCCAACCTTCAAATGATCTGCATTGGAGTTGACTAAGAGGACATTCCTGAAAGCCAATCAAATTCAGGAGAACATAAAGACCAAAATAATGAAATTTGTTTAAAATTGTATACCCTAGATACTGTTGAACGCACCAACCTACCTTGGCTTCAGGTCTCGATGAATTATGACGTTTGGCTCATTGTGCATATATGCCATTCCCCTGCTCGGATAACATCATATATTCAAATCAGTACTGAGCTCAATTTTCAATCTGTATCATTTATCAGAGCAACTAAATAGAATGTGTGCAAGAAACCACTTGTTTGTGTTCAAGATAAGCTCTTTGTTTGTATCTGCGAGCAGAATCGAACTGCATGAGCAAAACATATACTACATAGTACATCCATCATATATTCCCTATCTAAGATTGTTGTATGTCTGGTGTTTGGCAAACTTGTTGAGATAAAAGGTGGTCGACCTAGACATAAAAACCTTGCACTATATAGACTGGAGAGGTGTCAAAATAAACTAAGTACAGACTACGGATTCAATTGAGCAAGTGAAAATTAACAAAACGGCCTATTAACTGTGGCAGACTGCCAGTATATTCCCCAATTCTTCGTACTGTGGTTTTGTATCCTCAATATTACTCGTGATTTTGCAACTACTACATATAAATGACCAAATTTGGTAGTGAGAAAAGCAGCAGCTGATGGAGTACATTTAGAACTTTGTATACCTGGCAATGTCTAATGCAAAGTTAACAGCTGTTGCTGGAGTGAGGGCACCCTTTTCCTTCAGATGCTGATGAAGATCACCCTAAAACCAGCACAGAAGAGACAATTGAAGGAAAATAAAAAATAAAAAAGGTACTTCATGTGAAGAGTATATGATTGATATTGGGTGAGCTTCATCAAAAGTTTATAGATTATAGGCATCATTACCCCTCGAAGATACTCGGTGATTAACATCAGAGGCTTTCTTTCAGTGACTGCTCCAAGGAATTGGACAATATTGGGGTGACGCAATTTCACTAGTAAATTGACCTCGTGCCGGAAATCCTGGCTGAATCGCAAAATAAGTGTTAAAGTTTCAGGAGATCCAAAAAGGTTCTCCAGGTAATAATTAATTAAAACATTATTCTCTTGTGGAGGTTAAGCACAAAGAAAGCCGTAGGACTAAAGAACACTACAGGATAATGGGACTTACACCACCAATCTATCATCCGAAAGAGATGGAAGAATACGTTTGATAGCTACTGGTGTTCCACGCCAGCCAGCTTTCACAATTTCGCCGAAAGAGCCCTACAAGCATAAGCTATTATAATCAATAAAGAAATTCAGTCTCCAAAAGTAAGCAGATCCATTATTGACCGTACTACTATCATACTGTAACCATGCCTGAACCAAAATACAAATCTAAGAAAAAGACAACCAAGGGGAGCTATGTGAATCCATACAGAAGAACAGGATATCCTTCATCGGAATTACTGAACCTGCGAATATAGCTGCCAAAACTAAAATATAAACAGCCAAGGGGAGCTATAGTATACTACTCCCTGTAAGAGCATACATATGTTTAAATTCACATGGGAACATATTGACAACTTAAACTTGGGATGTAGAATATCATATATGACTAAACCCAGAAGCAACTCACTGAATGAAACATCCTTAAAGTGCTGGGACTGTTTTACACTACTTTCTACTTTACTTATTTATTCAGTATCATCTCAACAAGCAGATTAACTTGAGAGGTGAGATATCATGATGGTGACGCTGCCTTCACAATCATGCTGTGTTCATATTTTGAGCTTTTGAGCTTGATGGGAAAAAAAGAAGAAGAAGCTCACCTTTCCTATAAGATTTGAGCCCGAAAAATCCAGCTCAGCCGGGTCGATCTCCCAGTCACACTTGTTGGGGAGAGGAGGTGAAACTGGCTTTGAGTCAAAATGGCTTCCAGTTTGTCCCTGTAGAAGAAACATGTGAGCTAACTATCCCGAGGAAGGAAAATCTATAATTCAGATATTTCAGTATGTTAATCAAAACCAAGATGGACAAGTTTTCCACTAATATTGTCCCGAATATTCCTATCAGAACATGTATCTAGCAGGTAAGGGCAGACAAGAGTTGATATTGTAGCACTAACAGACAGAAGTATTAAACTTGGTAAAACATGTTTTAGATTATTTAGAAAAATTAAATACATAAACATAGAAGTCCTCGACTTATATTACAGATTCAGCAAATAAATCTCTGGTTGTTGTTTGTATTTGTCTGTCATTTGTAGTCTGGTGAGTCCTGTAAAGGACTTGCCTGTTTTTATTTTTTCTCCTTTTTTGCTTTGCTTTTTTGGGGTTTTTCCTGTTTTGGTTTTTTTCCCTTTTTCCTTGTAACCTCTTTTGTTCTTCATATTATTAAACAAAAAAGTGATTGAGCAAAAAAAGTCCTCGACTTACATAAGAATTGCCACCACGATCAGTCAGCAGCTTAATCATATCATGCTTCTTAGCTCCTTCTGCATCAGCTAAGGGCTGTCAAAAGGTAAACTACATTAGACCAAAGTAGCAAATTACATTAGCTACTTTTTAACTGAACTGAGATCTAAAATTAGGCGCACAAAATCTGCAAAATTCACAATTAAAAGTTTCTCTACATTTGAGTTGTAAAACTCAAAGAATCTTAAACTAAACAACAAAAATAAAGTAAGGTTATACACAATTAAAGTGAAAGAAACAATAAAGAGAAGCTAAAAGTTTCTGCAGTTCATCCTCCTTCAACATCTTTGGATTCTTTAAAAACAAATTTCATCTCTCGTTCACGATTCTCTATCCAAGAGTAGTCCATTTATCCAAAAGCAAACAAGACTAGCAAGTTCAAGAACAAGCAGTATTGTTTGAGGTGCTCAACATTCTCGGTCTACTAATAAAGTAGATAATTACATTAACTACTCTTAAAATGAACTGGAATCCAAAATTAGGCACACAAAATCTTCAAAATTCACATTTAAAGGTTTCACTAATTTGAGTTAAAAAAACTCAGGATAAAACCAATGAGTCTTAAACTTAACTAATAGTATGTAGGGAGTGATGGAGTGTAGCGAGCTCTTATTATAAGGGTAAGTATGATGAGGTTCAATCACAACATTTATACAGACTGAGACTCTCATGACACAAACACTCAGGTATAACCAACAAAAAAGAAGTAAGTTTATAAACAATCAAAGAGAGAGACACAATGAAACAGTTCCGAAAATGTATTCCGTACAATAAGCTAAAAGCCTAAAAGTTTCTGCAGTTCATCCTCCTTCAACATTATCTACTATTACAGTGATTCGAATCTTCAAAAATATACTCGGATTGCTATTGTTATCTAATCCCGCTTATATTCAAATAGCTAAAGTAAATGCTCCATAAATGCATCATAAAAATAGGATTCAAAATAACGATGATCGGCTATTCAAATTACCACTGTGACATTATAAATTGAAACCAACAAGCACCAATTGTGGTCGCTAAACTTGAACTTGTTTGTGGTGCTCAACATTATCAGCTTACTAATATAGTGATTTGAATCTTCAAAATATACACAGATTGATCTTGTTATCTAATCTCAGTTACATTCAAATACCGAAACTGAATCCTACTTATGTCAATACATCAAAAAAAAAAAAAAAAAAAAAAGATTCAAAATAGTAAATGATCAAACATTCAAATTCCCACTCAGACACATAAATTGAAACCAACAAGCACCAATTGCGCCAAATTTGACCTTGTTTGAGGTGCTCAACATTATCAGCTTACTAGTGTAGTGATTTGAATCTTCAAAATACACTCAGATTCATCCTGTTATCTAATCTCAATTACATTCAAATACCTAAACTGAGTCCTCGTCAAAATATCTCAATGCATCAAACTCAAATTCAAAATAGAAATGATCAGACATTCATATTCCCAATTGAGGTCGCCAAATTTGAACTAGTTCGACACCAAAATTGACAACAAAAAAATCCAAGAAATTAAAATTACTTGAATCTTAAAAAAAGAGAGATGAGTAATAATTACAGTGTTTTTCCATCGATCTTGAGCATTAACATCAGCACCATGATCAAGAAGAAGATTAGCAATCTGAATCCAACCGTGAAGAGAAGCAACATGAAGAGGTGTTCTACTATCATAATCTCTAGCATTAACAAGTGTTTCATCTTCTTCCAATAACCTTTTCACAGCACCAACATCATTTTGATGAGCATGCCATAGTATCAATGATGTTTTACTCATTCTTGATTTCTCTTTATGCGGTGCTTTCTCATTTACGCCACTTGAAGGACTTGCTCCACCACCGCCATGATCCTCCACCGCCGCCGCCGCAGTCCTGTTTGATGAGCCACTCCCACTACCAGTTGATTCATCGGAATTCTCTCCTTTTCCACTCATCGGATCACAAATCTAGGGTTTTCGGGATTATTTTCTCTCCGATTTCACTTTCCTTTTTGGTTCTTCTTTAAACAAAGACTTCTTCTCTCCACTTAAAACGCAATATGATTCTGGCAGTCTTGTTGTCCTCCTCGGGAGTATCGTTTACCAAGTCAACCCCTTTCTTTTGACGGTTGTGATCTGCTTTCTTAGACCCATCGAACGGCAACATTGAGTGTTGAAATGATTAATATTTTGCATTTTCCACCAAACTTTCTTCAACTTAAAAAAGGTACGTCTATAAATTTTGACCAAAGAATGAATTCGGCTTTGTTTTGGCAACGAAGAAATCCGTGCCGACGAGGTTTGAATTTAGATCGGGTCACTGGTATCATCACTAGTTGAATTTTACGAGTTGGGGACTCGGGTCACTGGTATCGTCTAAATTGATGTTGTCGAGTGATATCGGCTTTGGTCAGAAAATATCATGTCCAAGTATAAACTTGTGCACTCCGTTTAACACCTATGGTGTTGTATTGGCTTTCATTTTAATTTTGGTTATTTATTTTACAGTAAAAAATAAATCGGTGGAAAGATCATAATATATTAGCTAACAAATATAGTACAATAAGCTTACAATTTCATTATTATCAAAGACATTATAATAAATGTTAGATTTTTGTGTTCTTTGTTACAATTATGCGGACATATGTTGAAGGCTTTTTTGCTTCCTTTACAATGTAGTCCGCTGATGTGTTATGTTTTCCATTGATGCACTTCACCTGAGCTTGGGGTAGATCTCCCAAGATTACATTGCCTTTATGCAAAGTATTTTTTGTTGTCCAAGGGATCTCTGCACTCATCTTGTTGATATTATCTGCCAGAACTTTGCAGATAGCGACGATGGAAACGCCAGACAGAACTTTGCGCTCGTCTTGTTGACATTGATCAATTCTGTATGACTTCTTGAGTTAATATTTTCTAAAGAAAGTTTGAACCAAACAGCTCTGAAGAACGAATAAAATCTGAAGAGATGTTGTTCGGTTTCATGTTCTTGAGAATTACACATCCGACAATGGGTGTCGATAGCTGAATTATGGGCCCAAGTCTGGATAATTTTGGGAGGACTTTTTGCGCCAATTTCCAAATTAAACAATCTTATTCTTGGAATAGTCTGTATTTATTAAATTTTTTTCCAAGGAAACTCCATTAAGTTATCATTATCTCGATCTTTATTTACTATAAAGTTGTAGATATTCATAGCAAAGAAATTTCTTGAATGGTGATGCTTTCATCTAATTTTATCTAGTTCTTGTCTCTTTGGAGTTATTGCTTGAGTTTTTTTCTCTAACCTCCGGATGAAAGTATTGGTTCAGTTTTTCCTGATCCCATTTATTTTCTTTTGTTATCAGCTCATGAACCCTTTTCGGTATCGGTTCTTGTTATTTGGTTGGTTGTGAGATTGTGTTAGCATTAGGTATCCATCGGTCCTCCCATATTTTTGTCGAAGCTCCATTTTTTACTTGCCAGATAAAATTACCCTTAATTATGTCTAACCCCTTTTGGGATACTTGTCCAAATCCGTGATAGATTCGAGGTTCTACAGGAACCTAATGGATGGGTATTTAGAAAATATTTAGCTTTAAGCAGATGGACCCATGATTGATCTTGTTCAGTTATAAGTCTACTGGTAAGTTTTGTGAGGAGCTTTATATTGAATTGGTGAGGGTTTTTACTACCTAGGCCTCCTTATGATATAACTAGGCTTGCGGATACTGGCCAAAGATTTAATAAACCCTCCATGTCTTTTTTTTTTCCGTCTTTGTTCCACCAAAAGTTTATTTGAATATATGGTCCAGTTGATCCAAGTTTTCTATTGGAAGATCATGAACTTGCAGTTGGGTAGGCTTGGAGAATGGATTTTATTAAAACAATCTCATCAGTTTAAGATATGAGTTTAGATTTTCAGCATTGCTGAGTTGAGTAATATTTTTAGAGAAGAGGCTCTAACTTTGCTTTTCTGTTCTTATCAAAGAAGAGCGGGGTACCAAGATATCTATCATTTTTAGTTGTCAAAGGGACTTTTTTAACTTTTATAATTTTTGCTATTATTTTTTCATGTTTAGGGTGAATACGAGGACTAAATTAGACACTGGATTTTTAGAGATTTACCATTTGACTTGTGATATCTCCAAATAAAGATAAGATATCGAGAAGATTTTTTGCTTCCCCCAGATCTGCTTTGGTGAATAAGAAACAGTCGTCTGCGAAAGAATATGTGAGATGTTAGGGCTTTTTTGTTGATTTGAAGCCCATAATTATTTTTATTTTTTATCGCATTCTCAAAGAGCCTAATAGGATTTCCATGTAGATGGGGAAAATATTTGGAGATAGGGGATCACCTTGTCTTAATCCTCTTGAGGTTTTGAATCCTGGTCCAGGTGAACCTTGTCGACATACATTCCATTATGAGATTTATCCAATTTTCGTTAAAGCCAAAAGCAAGTAAGGCCTTCTTAATGAAAATGCACTCCACCCTATCGAAGGATTTTGAGAGATCTAATTTTAGCGCTAAATATCCTTTTTCTTGTTTCGGATACTTTCATCAAGTGAATATGCTCATGGGGAATAATGCATGATATTGTATGTTATTTGTCTACCAGGAAGAAAAGCTAATTGATTGGGAGATATTAATTTGTTGAGAATGGGCTTTAACCTATTTTCTAGGATTTTAGATATTATTTTGTATATGACATTACTTGATCTTATAAGTCTAAAATCACTTGGGGTTTGAGGAGCGGATATTTTCAGAATAAGGGTTGTGAAAGAATAGTTGAAATATGTGTTAAGAGTACCGGATTAAAAAAATCTTGGACCTGAATAGATAATATTCGGTCCAAGAATTTCCTAATTATCTTTGAAGAAACCCGGTAGAAAGCCATCTGGTCCTGAAGCTCCCCATTGATTCATACTGGACATTGTGTTCCAAATTTCATCTTTTGTGGGGATTTCGACGAGGGAATTATTTCTGGCTTCGGTGATGCAAGGTTTAATGATGTTGGATATATCTATGTCATAGTTTTTGATTTGTGATGTTCTTATTTTGGCAAAATGATTTACTAGAAGACAGTTTATTTGGTCCCTATCAGAGAGCCTAAGACCGGATGACTCTCTAAGAGAGTTGATGGAATTGGTTTTTTTTTTCTGTTTGATACAAAGGCATGGAAATATTCAGTAGTTTGATAATATTCCTTGAAAAATTTACCTCTAGAGAGGTGATGACATAAATCATTTTTATTTCTTTCCAGTTTCCTAATTTTGGAGATTTTTTAATTTCTCTATGTCATTAGACATATTTCCAGATTTATGGATGCTCTTTTTTTTATTATTTAAAGTCTTAATATATTTTGTGAACGTGTGGTAACCTTTGGCCCGAAACCCTAGTTTGGTCGCGCCCAAACCGCGCCAAGGCATGCCAACCTAGTCACGCCACAATGCTGGCCTTCCTTATGTGGCTACTAAAACGAAGGCGTGCGACAATCAACGGTTGCCCTTCAATCCCAGGATCAAATCCTATCCATCCAAGGTTACCAGACAACGCGTGGTAACCTTTGGCCCAAAAACCTAAGTTTGGCCACGCCAAACCGCGCCAAGGCATGCCATGCCCACGACATGCCAACCTAGTCGCGCCACCATGCTGGCCTTCCCTACACGGCTATCAAAAAACGGAAGCGTGCAACGATCAACGGCTACCTTTTCGCTTAAGATGCAAAATCTCGACCGTCGAAGGTCACCAAGCTAGCAAGTCTTCCAAGCTCGACTTGCCAGGCAATAACCTTGTTACATGTTTTCATGAAAACATTCGAGACATCAAATCACAAACTGGGGGATCTTCTTTGGGTTTTGGTTTGGCGGTTTACACCGTGCGGTGTACACTACGCCTGTAATAAGAAAGTGTAATAAGGATGAAGCGGTTAAGTAAATGGAGAAGTAATGGTGAAACGCCTTTCTTTTATGGAACATCAATTCCATGCGTTAACGGTTACCACCTCCTACCATTTACTCACCCATTATTCCATTCCTTAATGAGACCAGAGTACGTTTCACTCCGACTTGTATAAATAGGTCTTGCCTATTTCCACCGAAGAACAATTTTCAATCAGGAGCAATACAACACTCAGAAACATTCTCTAGCTTTCCATTTGTGAGCTTCCAATATTCTGATACAAGTCGTGAAATAACTACTCTTCCAGAATCAACCTAGTCTCAGCACTTTCTTCGTTTCCCTCCCCAAAACCAACCCATTCTCCTCCTCTTTGTGACCGAAGCAAGTCTGGAATGGCCATTTATTGGTTTAGGCCGGATTTGTACATATTGATCTCTCGAATCTAAAGTACTCACGTACAGTATATTGTTTAGGGTTTAAATTCGTTTCTCACCCACACACCCGAAATTACCGAAATCAGCAGAAACCATTTTCACCCTCAAACAACTGTCATTACAATACCTACTCTCCTCCTTATTAATTGATACTTTCCTATGACATTCAATCACCAAATGACCTAAAATTTTGCAGTGATTGCAGAATTTAGGACTCTTAGGAATAACAACCTTTGCTCAAAACCTCTCAATTTTGTTTTTATCCAAATTTTCTAGGAATACTTGTTGCAAAGTCTACTTTTACCAAAACATTAGCATAAAATTCATATTCACATCTTAAAGTTGCCTCATCTACCTTAATTGGGGTACCAATCTATATACTGATTTCAAATAATATATTCTCTTTCCAGATTTCAAGAGGAAGACTAGGATATCTTACCCATACTTGTGTTGATGATGTTCTTTGATTTTCTGGACGAAAATTAGCCTCCCAATTTCTCAGTTTCAATGTTTGAGACCCAATATCCAACCTCCCAGATCTGATGGTGTTTTTATCCATGTCATTATCCAACTTAATAGTGAAAAAACCTTTACCTGGTGGTATTAATTGACAGCTTCCTTATAACTTTCATTGATTTCTCAAATATGCTACTACATCTATGAACTTGACTTTCTGGAAATCCAATCTTCCAATTAATGAATGTTTCCACACCTCTAAACCCTCATCAAAAAGAACATCTGAAATATCAATCGATGGAAAAACAGATGAAGGATTACTTTCATTTTGATTATCTTCACTTAAAAAACTCAGATCTACATTTGCAGAGACCCATTCTGGGTACCTGACTCCATTGATAGATGTTTTAAAGAACACCGATCATGGAGAAACAATATTGAAACTAAGAATCACAAGAACAAAAATCTATGATTGAAGAACTGTAATCGATTTTGAAAATTTTGACTTTAGTCAACGTCGCCTGAAAAAATCTCCTCAGAGCGCCTTGACTTCCAAAAACGACATCAAATAACAAGGATTGATTACCACAGATTCAGCTGAAAAAATTGAAAACCTCTGGATTTGGGTTTAGTTGGGTTTTGTTATTGGGCCTGTTTTTTTAGCTTTTTTTAGTATTTCGTTGATTTTTTTTTCCTTACCATCCTTGGTGGTTGTAATTCCTTTTTTCAAATTAAATAAAAGTGAAAAATACTATAACCCCTCTTCTATATGGGTTCAACATATAGAAGCCCCACTAAATGGATCATACATTGTCAACTCCATACTTTCAGAATATGATATTGCTAGGCCCAAAATATAAATTTCTCTTCAGATCTGGCCCATAATTTTATATTATGTATTTTAATATTGACAAACCTACCCTTTTGTATATAAACAAGAAAATATCAGAAGATATTATCATTTCTCATTTATCTTTCTCTCTCTTCTCATTCGATTTATACCTCTTTCGATCTTGAGAGCTCTGGCGATTTTTGACTGAGTATTCTTTTTATTCTACGATTAATTTTGTAGATTTGAATCGATTTGATTATATAGATTTAACAACTTATCATCAATTACTTCACAAATCAGGCTCAGTCGATTTGATTGATTCTTTGTTTGAATCTAGGTTTTAGCAAATTTCGTTGGCGAATTTCAAATATCCGCAACCTCAACATGGATCATTAGCAAACGAAGTATAAGGTAAGTTAATTTCATCTTATCTTGTCATTGTACTTCGATTAAGTGATTTATTTATTTAGAAAAGCAATTTCAGAAAATCATTTTAGGATTTTCAAAACCTAAATCTTTAAATTCATTTCAATTAACTTATCTGGGTCAAAATCAGATGTTAGATTTACAATCATTATCTTGAACAAAATTTTCAGATCTGTTCTTCTAGTATCTCTCAATTTCTAGCTACAATCTAAAAACTGATTTGAGATTCGATATCAATGAATCATCGTGTTTATTACTCGTCGATTTGGTTTCAGATTTAATCTACTATTAATTTTCAATTTCATAGGAATTGATGTCAACTTGTTATGTTCTTGATAAATTTTATAGAGCTTACTGATTATTTTTTTTTATAAAAATTTGTTCAAATTATAACAACAAATGAAATTTGGTATCACGGATGGATCTATGTATCTAATAGAAGAAAACTTTTTTTTGAGTTCCATTGTCAGTTAAATATTTTACCGAGTATCTAGTAATGACGAAGATGTTGTCGATTCACAACAAGTTTGAGATGAGATCTCTGCAACCTGAACTCACTCATAGCAACAGAAGCTCTCGTAAAACATCTGTGACGAAGTTTAATAAACTCATATAATTCATTATCTTCTTAAGCTTTTTTGATTGATATATGTCTTTAATCTTGTTGGTTTCTTATGTTTTCTGAATTTTGTAGCCTACTGCGTAGTCGCAACGAAGCTGCCACAAGACAAGTTCCAGTTGCATTTCTAGAACGTGTCAAGGATTGACTTCAGCAAGAGATATAGAGGAGGCAAGGCTGCAATTGTTGTTGCACACAACCTTAACAAGTAGTTTGGGTAATTGTTTCAAAATTTACCTGCCAATAGGAAACAATAATGTTAATAATTATGTATCTTTAAAGTAATGAATTTGAGTACTGCTAAGTATATGGATGTATAACTGCAGATTACACTAGCCATGTGGGTATGTAACTTCTTATTACATAAGCCATATGGATGTGTAACTACAGTTTACACAAGCCATATGGATGTGTAACTACCGTTTACACAAGCCATTGCATGTGTACCTGCTAAGTATATTTTTTTTTACGTTTCAAGTGTGTAGATTTTGTGTCCTGGGTTTGTGAATTTGGATTTATTGGGTTAAGTAGTAACGTAATATACCTAAGATGGATTTACGTAACTGATGGAAGTGGAGATTCGGAATGGAACAAATCTTCATGGATCTTCCAAGGATTCACATTGGTGTTATGGCCACTTGGTGTGCAAGGGACTGGGTTAATTTTTACAGTTTTCTATGTTCTATATTTTCTAAAGCTTCAAGTTGCAAAGGTCAAAGAGGAAGCTTTTAGCAGGAAAGATATACTTGAAAGGGTAGACAAATGTATGACTGCGTGCGAGGAGGAGGCCTAGCTTGAGGAGTATAATAGGGATGGTTATTATGTCTAGTCTTTGGTGAACTATTAGGGACTTGTTATTTTTCTCCTTTTGGCTGGACTGATATGGCGTGGCTTATTTCAGGATGATAATCTTTATAATGCCAGAAGAGGTGCACAACTGACTTTGAAGCGCGCTGAAAATGCTTGTGCAACAGTTAAAAAGTTGCCAGGTAAATACTCAACATTGTATATTTCCATTATGGGGCTTGTTTAGTTTAATGAATACATTGTTTAGAACTTTTGAGTGAACTGTGGTATTTTGCAATGGGGGAGCAGCAATGGTTGAAGCCCTGGCATCTAAAATCACAGCTTGGGAGAATGAAAGAGGTGTCGAGTTTACTTATGATGGCGTAAGACCTTCCCTCTTTCCCTTTCAAATCTTCCCATTCTTTAGTTGATTACAAGCGCTTTAGTGCTTCTTACTTCGTAAGAGAAACAACCCAGCTCATGATAATTGTATGTGCAATTTGTGTCAATTAAGTTTTATTCTGCAGATTATGGGTATCAGCTTTGCTGTAATACTGGGACTAGCTTTTACTTCTAGTGACATAACCACGATCATTCACATAACTCTACTTGTTTTTATCACTGGGACATTGTTTTGCCGACTTTATTGTGTGTTTTTTAGCAATCACTGAAATTTCAGCGATAAAAACTAAATTTGAAGCTATTTCATTATGTGTTGTGTTTTCTGAATTGTTTGATCTCTATATCTTGTACCGCATGGGTTCAATCTAAAATAAAACGAATAAGGGTCAATTTAGTTTTACAAACTACGGATACACATTGAATAACCCAGTAGAGTATCTGAGTGTGACATCAATTCATTTTATTTTGATTATTATTATGAGCACGGAATATGTATTGTAAATCAGTAATGTCTGATAATATAGAGAAGGGAGAAAGGCCAATTATTTGATCCCCGTTATGAGTTGCTCTTCTTTTCTTGTGGATGTCACACTGTATAAGCACTGAAACTAGATTTTAACTTCTCCTAAAACTTTCATATTGCATTTGCTACTACTGCGTAGTGCCCTTTACTGATTTCTTTCTGAAGTGCATAAAACAAGTAACAATTACTCAACTATCAGTAATTTTCGTCCAATGTTGTTGTTAGCCCATTGTGATTAATGTTATTAGTTTTTCTTAGAAGTATAACCCCTGCAATAATTGTATGTTCTTACAATAATATTTTCTTGTGTATGCGTTTATGGATACATGATTGACCTTCGACTAAGGTTCACGCAGCTCCTGGTGGTGGATCTTCCCTGGGTTACCTCTTCGGCGGAGGTGGTGGTAGAAACCGAGGTTGGAACGGCTGTTGTTACATGAGCTGATGGAAGATTAGCATTGGATAGACTTGGAGTACTTTGTGAGCAGGTATGATTGAAAAAATTCTATCCCATGCGCTCATCGGTCAAAAATGCAAATATGAACTATGAACTTGTGCTGCTCTCTATTTCTCAACAGTCAAACATATATTATCTTTTTAATGCAAATGATATTTTTTTGGTAGTAAAGCAACATATATCCCACCAATGCACCTGAAGTTACTGCTGCTTTTCATTTTAGATAAGCTGAAGTTAAATTTAAGGTCTCAGCAGAATTTTCGGTACCCCTTCACCTTTCACCTGAAGTTAATGCACGAATATTTCCTCCGGTACCTCTTTACCTTTTACCTTTTTCTTCTTCCAATGTTTTTGGCGCCATTTTGTGCTTTCTGCTCCCCGGTATTCTCTTCTTCTGTTGCTTTAGCATCTTCGTCTCAGCAGAATTTTCGAAGGTCAGAGATAAAATAATATGGCATCAGCTTCAGATGAAGGTTTGGGTTTAGGAAGTGAAGATATCGATGCGTTGATATCAGCTCTCCCAACTGAAGTGGAGCTTTTGAAGCGCGCATGGATAAACGAGAAAGTTTCTCCTGGAATTCTTCCATTTCAGGAAGATGTAGTAAGAAATGCCAGAGTCCAAATTCAAAATGAGAGGGAGATGAAATGGTATGCGGACTCAAATGGAAGTCATAGATTGATTCATATGCGGACTCATTCAATTCCACCAATGCTTATCAAACCGAAGTATGCGGACTCAAATGGAAGTTATAGATTAATCAGGTAAACATTTTGTTGGTGTATTACATGCTAAAGGATCTATATGCTTTTTGACTTATTATGTCCATATGTATTGATATTTCATATGCTTATAAGATGCATGTGTCAATCCTACTTACACTGCTCGGATACATGTGTAACTAAAAATTACACATGTCATGCATGTGTAACTGGCAATTACACATCCCTATGACATATGTAACTACGACTTACACATGATATATGCATGTGTAACTGTGGATTACATGTAGTAGAGTTTGCTTGTGTATGAACTTTTTCCATGTTTTTTTAGTTGTTTTACTTCTTTTAACTGCCTTAGTATTCAAAATGTTCTTTAACACATTGTTATTGTCTACACAAACAAGATATTTTTACTAGCTTAGTCTAACACAGTGCACTATGACATTATTTGTTGTTGATATGTTATTTTCATTGTTGATATCCGTGCTGACAAAAAGAAACTCAAGGATGTTGTCAAGAAGATGTCCAACATCCAGACAGAGAAAGTGAACACCTTTATCAGGTAAGCCTTCTTGATTACTTACGACTAGCTACTTATTTCCTTGAAAGGTAGTATATGGATATATATGTGAGCATATAGGTATGGAATGGTTTCACTTAACTCATTTTCCCTTTTATATCTGTTTAACTGCACATTACACAAGCCATATGCATGACAGTTTGCACATTTAACTAGCATTGGCAGACTATGGATGTGTAACTAGTAGTTACACATGCTAATTAAATGTGTAACTTCTAGGTACACAAGATAAATGGATGTGTATCTACTAGTTACACATGCAAATTAGATGTGTAACTTATAGCTACACATGCTATATGTAACCTAATATGAAACTTCTATATGTTATTAGTTGATTGAAATAGCTTCAATCGACATATTACTTCAACTTTAACATTGCTGCTGTAATTTTAACAAAACAATGAGGTTTTAAACCTGAAAGTTGATATATAATTGAGAAATACTAATGTGTATTTCAGCTTTTCCACATGTATAACCGCTAGTTACACTAGCCATATGCATCTTTAATTTTTATTCTCTTTTATTTTTGTTGTTCTCTTAAATACCGAATAATATTTGTTTGCATTTTTGTTTTGGCGTTGGTTCATATGTCTAAATTTCATCAGAATCGTTATCAACATTAAGCACTTTTATGGACTATTTTTGTTGTTCTCCTAAATATTAAACAGTATTCTTTTGTATTTTTCTTTTGACACTGGTTCATGTTTGTTTGTTGTTATATTTCAGGTTTCCAATAAATTCGTAAAAGCTAATTGCTTATTTGTGGTATTGGTCTCGCTGGAATTGGAGTTGACGCTGAATACACAAGTCAGATGCATGTGTAACTCTCAATTACAGTAGATAGATGCATATGTAACTCTCAATTACACTACACAGATGCGTGTGTAACTTCTAGTTACACATGCTAAGAAATTATTATAAATGAATATTAAAGGAATACATGTATTTTTTGTATGCTTTCTTTTTGATGTCTATTTTTTCGATGTGTAACTTTGCATTACACATGTCATGAGGATATGTAACTTCTGGATATACATGCCATATGCATGTGTAACTTCTATTTACACATTCACACTATACAATAATAATTTTGGGCCTAGATTTAATTATTTTGGGCTTAAATTTAAATTTTATTTAATTCGGGGTTTGACAATATATAAAAGGGTATGAATGTCTTTAATAACTCGGGGCCTAGATTTAAACTTCTTTTAACTAGGGGCCTCATATTATGGGTTATCCATGGGTTGGGCCTTAGCTTAATTTTCAACTAGGAATTACTGGTTAATCCAGTTTTAGGAGACCCTGTTTGTATCGTGTATAAAATACACGGGAATACACTGGAGGCCCGCCAATCAATACAAGGAGCCATGCGAGGAAGATTAATACAATTTATGGCCATGCAGAATTAATACGGTTTATGGCCATGCAGAATTAATACAGGTTATGACCATGCAAAGTTAATTCAAGGAGGCATGCAGGCAGTTACATGCAGAATTGATTCTAGGAGGCATGCAGGGAAATTAATGTCATTTAAATTTATCTCGAAATTAATTATTCAACTGTATAAATAGGGACGCCCTGGTAGAAGAACGGGGGGAGCTGAGAGAGAGAAAAAGAGACTGTAATTTTATTATCAATAAAACACTACTCCCGAAGGGGATTCACCCGTGGATGTAGGCAAACCATGCCGAACCACGTAAAATCTGCTTCTCATTTCTTTATTCTAGTTTCATGTTTTTAACCCCGTTTACATCAACAACACCAAAATCATCGTGTTTAGTACCCGGAAATATTTTTGGGTGCAAACATTGGCGCCGACTAAGGGGATTCGAGAAAAGATCCTCGTGTTCTACCAAAAACAACAGTATTTCAAAAACTTGAAGTTATGTTCTTGAAAGAATTTGAGTTCGTGTCCGTGAAACATCTCCAAAGGAAGTATTTGGCAGAAAAGAAACCAAAGGATTTCACAGAGGAGAAAAATAAAATTTTTCTTTATTTTTTGGTCGTGCTTCAAATCATACGGATGTTTGAGGTTTCATTGGAATTTTTCTTATTTCTCATCATAATTTCCTCATTTAATAAGAGGAACATCTATAAAATCGCCATCTCCTGTACAACGTTTCAACGACTTCGGAGTCAACGTGGAATTATCTTAAATGTTCGATTAGAATCACACCGGATGCAGCCACCGCACGATACCAAATACCAAAGCTTAGGAAAAATTTGGCTGATTTCATCGTCTCATACCGGCCAACTCATAAGTGATTCAAAGACATCCAAACTTCTGGAATCGATTAATTAGCTCATATTGGTCAATATGGATCTGCACGGACAACACATGCAAAAGAGATAAGCCTACATTTTTATCCTTAAATCTCGTTAAATTATTTTTGATTTAATTTCATGAATTAAAGCATACGTTTTTATCCTTAAATCTCATTAAATTATTTTTGATTTAATTCCCTGAGTTAAAGCATACGTTTCAATACTTAAATCTCTTTTATTTTTAATTTAATTCCATGAATTAAATTGCGCAGTGAACAGGTGCATGCTTAGAGAAATCTAAAAAGCATTTGAGTAACTGAAATTCTCCGGGCATTAAGAAACGCACATGTAAAGGAGTCTATAGACGTTTGTTAATTCCCTACATCATGGAAGCAAAAATTTCTGTGTTCGAGAAACTTTTATATGCACTTGGGGAAGCAACGTGATCGAGTTCGAGGTTCGTGGATAACGACATGACCGAGTTCGAGGTTCGTGCATAACGACGTGATCGAGTTCGAGGTTCGTAGATAGCGACATGATCGAGTTCGAGATGAGGATTGCATAGACCCTTCAATATTTAGCCTTGCATCACTTCGCAAGCACCTAAAGACTCACCTTGCACGTGAGCACATAAGTCTTGCTTTTATCGCAAGCATAAAATCTCGTCTTGCACGCAAGTATGAAAGACTTGCATCTTGGCAAGCATAAAGTCTCGTCTGAACCACGAGCCCAATGCCCGATATTGGTCCAAAGACTCGTACTCAACACAAGCAACAGCCAGCCTGCCCAAGCAAAGAAAAGCGCTAGCCTTGTTACGTTGCGAGCAAAAAGCCTTGCCCCAGCCGCAAGCACACACTACATTCTACTCAAGACTCGACTAGCTAGCACGTGAGCAAATTTTATTGCAGGTTACCACAGTTGGGGGCGTCTTTGTAATGTCTCTACTCACGCTTCGGGGCGACTGGCGAGTTACGTCATCGACGATCGACGCGAAAGAAAACAAAATTCTTAACCCCCAAAAAGTTGGAGGTTAAGAGGGGGCGATGTTTGTACCGTGTATAAAATACACAGGAATACACTGGAGGCCCGCCAATCAATACAAGGAGCCATGCGAGGAAGATTAATACAATTTATGGCCATGCGAATTAATACGGTTTATGGCCATGCGAGTAACTAATCTGAGGTGTTATGACCATGCAGAGTTAATTCAAGGAGGCATGCAGGCAGTTACATGCAGAATTGATTCTAGGAGGCATGCAGGGAAATTAATGTCATTTAAATTTATCTCGAAATTAATTATTCAACTGTATAAATAGGGACGCCCTGGTAGAAGAACGGGGGGAGCTGAGAGAGAGAAAAAGAGACTGTAATTTTATTATCAATAAAACACTACTCCCCAAGGGGATTCACCCGTGGATGTAGGAAAACCATGCCGAACCACGTAAAATCTGCTTCTCATTTCTTTATTCTAGTTTCATGTTTTTAACCCCGTTTACATCAACAACACCAAAATCATCGTGTTTAGTACCCGGAAATATTTCTGGGTGCAAACAGACCCGTTTAGTGGTTAATCCAGTCCTAAAACAAATTTAATCGCTGGTCCAAAAACATGTTTTTGGACCATATTTTTTACTCGCTCGTCCATCACACGTGCAAGAGTTATAAAGTGTATTTTGTAATTGGCCAAGACACCCTTTTAAGTCAGATATAATTTTGTTTTATCAGTTCATCACAAATTAGAGAGCTTTGGCGATGACGATGGCGATTGGTGGAAAAAACCCGAAGAATTCCAACTCTCGATTCAAACTAAAACCAGAAGAGGCAATAATGGTGAATCGTCATTTTTCAGCTCCAACGAATTTCGATTCAAGTTCGAACGATTGGATGGGTAAGTTGATTTAATTTATGTTTTTTTCTTCAGTGTCTTTATCTGATAGTTTTTTTTAGGGTTCGTTTGGGTATCATCCTAATATAAGATCCAAATCTCTTGATTCCACATAAATAACAACCTTTGTTTCCTGAAACTCAACCTCCATTTTTCAGGTTAGGGATTATTTTGGTTGCTTTGTTTCCTAATTTATTATGTTAAAATTGAAGCATTCAGTATGTTTTGTGATGGAATTTGACGAAAATGAGAATTATGCAATAGCTTATACGTTTCCTAATTTATTATGTTAAAAGTGTCTCCATGTTTCCTTTGCATTTGGTTTCACTCATTACATATCAGTATGTACTAGGTTTTCACTCTGTACATACCAGTATGTACTAATTTATTTGTGCCTATTTACGTGAATTCTTAATGTGTGTTTTTTCTAATCCTGATGTCGTATACAAGAGTTTGTTAGATTCTTTTGGGTGTTTGGATTTTTAGAATTTTCTAGTGGGAAAAAAACCATATTGCATAATCTTAAGTCCTTGATGGTTGAGTCTTGACTCTTGATAGTTTTGATTGTGACTTTGGATGTTGACAATTCTGCGACATGATTTGGATAAAATGAAACAAGCTATAAGGGAGTCCGAGAAAAATATACATTCAAAGAAGAAACGGCAGATGCAGCTATGCCACCTGGTGATTCAGCAAACAAGTCAATGTGGTGAGCAAGGGAGTCTGAGAAAAGCTCACATTCAAAGAAAACATGGCAGATGTAGCTATGCCCGCTGGAGATTCAGCAAACAAGTCAATGTGGTGAGCAGACTCGCAGGCGTCAAGGCCAAGAAAGAGACTCATCAACTTGAAGAGTCTCTTTATCAGTACATATGGATATGTACTAGGGCTTCACTCAGTACATATCAATATGTATTAAAGTTGGTAGAGTCATGTTTGCACGCCAGGTTTTACAAAACAGGCAGATATGGTACTCCCAGTATTTTAAGCTTGATATTATTTTCTTAGTCTTTTGTAGTAAATACATACGATTAGTATGTTGCATTATTAAAAGAAGTATTGGAACACATTCAGTTTGTTTGATTATTTTTTTTTGCAGACCATTTTGTATTGAAAATTATGAGTTTAAGTTCATGCGCATAGTTTTACAGTACATGCAAATATGTACTGCCTGTATTTAAAGGCTTCATACTATTTTTTCGGTCTTTCATACTACTAGTGTGTTGCAGTACTATAAATATAATGGAAACTAACAATACAACATTGTAACTAAAAATTAAAAAAAAAAACTGACTACCGCAGCAAAAGCATAACGTTTGCAAATCAAAATACTAACTACATTTTCTTAAAATAAGGTATCATGATAAATTTACATAATTCATCGTAAACGTTTTAAGATTTTAATTTTCAAAACTTATATGTACTGTCAACTAAAATCTGACCCAATTACCTTGTACAAAACGATATCCACTTTCAGTACATATCAATGCACAAAAATAATATTTGTAGTTGTCAAGATGCATAATCACAAAACTATATTGTACAAGAGATAACATTAACTGTTTTAGAATAACTCTTCGTTAGTTCGTTACAGCAATATTGAAGCAAACAAAGCTTTAAATAGTCGACACAACCACCAATTTCCACTGTCACACTGGTCCCAGAACGAGTTACTGAAGCTTTAAATGTTGAACCATGCCCAACCTTTCCAACATTGTATCCATGCTAAAGACTTCAGATCGATCCACCATCAAAGTTACCTACAAAGCTAAAACTATCACCAAACCACTCACATGTCCAGCTCTTCATTGGGTCCTCTTCCACCATAACATCCATCCTCCATGCCTCCTTCACATCCTCTAGAATCATATCCACAAACATGTCTTGAAATAGTTTGAGGTGCTTTTGTAATCCTTTTTGTATTCTTCACATTACTTCCATAATCAACAAGGTTATTTCAAAGCATATGAAATCTGTTTGTTTCAGTACATATCAGTATGTATTGTCAAAAATATAATGTGTCATTCAATCATATGAAATCAGTTTGTCTCGGTGCATATCAATATGTACAGTCAAAAACATATTGTTGGTGTTTAAAGCATCAGAAACCGAAATACAAAGCACAATAATATTTAATTTTTTTCAGTTTGCAAGGTAGTATATATTGATATGTACCCAATACATATGTAACTAAGTACATATCAACATGTATTGTAGGATCATATTCATTTGTAAACTAGGGCTATGGGTTTACGCATTACATAATTATATGTACTGCATCCACGAGTCAGTTTTTCCCTAAGTACATATCAATATGTACTGTAGCCTGTAGGTTCACATAAACCATGGTTTTATACAAGATATGTACTTGCAAGGAATCAGTTTATGATTTTTTTTTTCCTGAGTACATATGGATATGCACTGTAGGATAATAAACAACAACAAATTGGTATTAAGAAAATAGCTAAATTAGAAGCGAAATAAACAATTTTTTTGCATTACCTTTATTGGGTACTTGTTTTTGGCGAGTAACAAAGGTTTGAAAGGTCAATTTTTCTATAGTTCTTCTGTAATTTCCTCTTGTAATCAACGAATCATAAAATCATGTTCAAATCGAATCTTCATCAAAACAATTGTATACTTGTTGTGTTTTGGGGTTTTGATGATTAATTATTTCACTGTAGGTTGTGATTTTTGACAATTTCTTAATTATAAATCTTGGTTTTGATGATCTTTCCATTGTAGATCTACGTTTTGATGATTTTATACAATCTAGGTTTTAGTTTATGGTTTTTGTGTCCATCAAATCGAGATTTCAGTGGTTTCGGGGTTTTGATTTCGTTGGTTTTTCATTCATTTTTATGTCTTTTGATTTTTTGTATTGGTGTTTGTTTGAGGATCGTAATGACTGGGGAGAAGAAGGCTTTTATTTCACACGCGCGAAACGTGGGCATCTAGGTAATTTCATTATTTTTGGACCTTCGAATAAATGATATTTTCCACCGGACTGTAGGATAACAAGTAGATGGGTTTTTGGACCATATAGCAAATTTCTCAATTGTGTGTTAGAAAAAGAAAAAAAAAACATTGTTCTTCTCATCCTCAAGCTCGACAGCCTCAGCTACTTAAGGACTAGAACGTCATTTGTTATAGAATCGGGGGCAACCTCCCATTTGACTATGTCCGTCAACTTGGGTGAACCTTGTCCGGATACGTGACTCGACCCAAAAAACCTCTGGATTTTTATGAGAAGGGTTTTTCTTTTGGCGCTAAAAAAAGAAAACCTCTACTTCCAATATTCAGAATAGAAAAAAACTAAACTGTCTTCGTTATTGCCTCTCTTTTATATATCGATTCACAATTTTCTTGGGCAAAAAGAAAAAAATGAAATTAGTGCGTGTTGGTGCAAAAATGATCACCTCAACAATCTTCGAGATGCGAGAAAGTTGATTCAATCGCTACCGTTGAAGAAGAATCTCCAAAGAATTGATTAAAAGAGGTGGGGGTACCTGCAAAAACACTCCGATGCTAAAGTCAACGGATGTTCTATGCAAGTGTATTGTGGTGAAAAGAATAGAATTATGTACCTTTTGGGTTGAAATCTAGCCTCTATATATAGGCAGAAAATAGATGTAGCTTTAGGGTTCCAATAATTATCCAAATAACAACCCCATTCGTATAAATCCCAAATAACAACCAGATTCATGATAAAATTTGTTATCCTTCCCAATGTTATCATAATTCTTATTTATCTTAAGTAATAATTATCTTCAATAATAATTATAAATATTTAAGATAATTATCCTCTTTTATTTAGGATCTTGCATTTATCTTAAATAAAATTAATAATTAGAAACAAATAATTATTCAAGACTTTTGGGCTTCAATAATAATCCTAGTGGGTTTCCATAATAAACCCACTGGTTTCCCTAATAAACCGAATCCAGGCTTCAATAATAAGCCAAGTGGGTTTCTATAATAAACCCATCGGTTTCCACAATAAACCGTATTGGGATTCCATAATAATCCATGTGGGTTTCCTCAATAAATCCACCGATTTCCACAATAAACCGTATTGGGCTTCCATAATAAGCTATATGGTTTTCCTCAATAAACCCACGGGTTGGTTTCCTCAATAAACCAACTGGGCTTCCTCAATAAGCCTTGTGGGTTTCCTCAATAAACCCACGGGTTACCGATATTAAATAGCTTGTGCGGCACGCATGTACACTATTTTAATAGGGTACAAACATCGCCCCTCTTAGTTCTCAACTTGTTGATGGATTAAGAAAATCAATAGAACTAACCTTCTCGGGTCGTTCAAATTCGTCATATGCTGCTTATCCGATAACCTTCCGTGGCCTTGGCCAGCTTGTTGTGTGGATTTGCCCCAGAGTCGGCTTAATAATTCAAAGCACCAAAAATGTACTTAATCATCTCATAAGCCATTGTTCTTTAATCACCAAACACGTTCAAAGTACCAATAATGTACTTAAAACTCCATATGATAATTACCCAAACACCATATGTTCTTTAATCGGCATGTTATATCCTCTTGCTCTTCCATCAGCTAACAAATGACATACGCGTTGGTCTTATAAATCTTCCAACATTTCTTTAGGATCTTGAATCCCACATTCAGACTTCCCTAGTCGTTCTGGTCTTGCTCTGGCACATTTATTGCCATTTGCTCCATTGTTCTTTGTAAGATATTGTAGAACTATTTTACTTCGCATGACAATTCATTTCCTTGGTTTTTCTCTTTGATAGAAAAACGCTCAAATTTATCTCTTGAATAGAAAAATTCTAAGGATTAAATTAATAAATCAACTTCGACTTCGGGAACATACCTCACTTCGAATGCAGGTTGCTCCAGTAACTTTCTAGGCACATTGGTTGCCTATTTATTCTCGTATTGGCCTGGAATTTTCCGACTCAATGCTCGTGTGTCTGCGAATAATGAATGTACGACAATCTCTGTTGTACAGGTTGACTATCTCTAGATTTTCGTCATACATTTCCTTTCTTTCGCTCCACCTCCTTTACTAAACGCTTTTCGTTTTCTTTTTCTCTTTATTAGAAAGACATTGCAGCCATTTCCTTTAATAAATATAATACTTTGTCTTCCTCTTTTATAGAAAGACATTGCACGTATTTCTTTAATAAATATATGCAATCTTTAATATTTTCCTTTCGCTCCATTTTAGCTTCAGCTTAATTATATTGAAACACTTTCTCTTCGCCTTTCTCTTTATTAGAAAGACATTGCAACAATTTCCTTTATAATCGAATACCTCGTCTGTCTTTTTCTTTATTAAAAAAACATTGTAACTGTTCCTTTGATACCCAAAATACCTCGCCTTTGTCTTTCTCTTTTATAGAAAAAAACATTGCAACTACTTAATTATCAAATACTTCGTCTTTGTCTTTCTCTTCATTAGAAAGACATATTGCACGTATTTCTTTAATAAATACATGCAAAAAGTGTTCTCAATTGTGATTATAAACTTGATTTATAATGTAATCAGGGAAGACTTACCTCTCCAGGCGTTTTCATCTTAGTCGCCCCCATTTCTTCCAATGATATTGAAAAGGATGCGTCCTATTGTTTGGCTTCCTTATCCATGTTGGTTTTGATTGCATGCTAGGCGTCACTTTAGCCGCCCCCAATATCTGCAGAGATATTCCCGAATGAAAAAAATTCCCCCAGGTGAAGCAGGAAATAGATCTATTATATCCAATCCTCTCTTTCTAAACGTCAATGGGATTATGACTAGGTATCTTTTTATCGCCATCTCTTTTTTCTCGGGTTCATCGTGATTTTACCTTTTGAAATTGCCTCAAAAATTTTTCGTGGTGTGGCGTGTCCTTCGATTCCGAACCCTTTCGTCATACATGACAACTTTGCTTTCTTTGCTCATCTTCAACTGTCATGTTGCTGCTGAACCCCAAGCAACAAACCAAACGAACTTTGAATTCGATCATGTTGTTGTCAACGAACCTTGAACACGACCATGTTTCTGTCCCAAATGCATACAAAAGTTTCTCGAATAAAGAAGTTTATGCTTCCATTCTAACAAGAGAAGTCGGCTGATTATCCTTTGATTTTGTGTCTTTTATACAGTATCATTACCTTTTCAAGGGCTCGCGTTGATCATGGTAAAAACCATCACTGTTTCTCCCGTAACTGCTTTGCCTTGTACTGTATGATTAAAAAGAATATGAACTAATCCTTTAATTAGTTGTTTCTTCTTTCTCTTAACCTCCCTGGACTTAGTATACATCATATATCCCTTTACTAGAAATATGTACGCACTTTTTACATCGTCTGTTAGGAAAGAATTAATCTTCACTTGTGAGAACTACTTCTCAAATTACACTTCTTTCGTTGATCAACATCTCTATAACCGGGTGGTCGACAAACCATTGAATTAACTTCTTGACCTTGTAGGTGCAATCTTTTATTTTTTCGTTCCAAGCCTGGAGTGTTTGGCTGGTAAGGAAATGGAGATTGCCAGACTTCAGTCACTGGTAACTGAATATTTTATGCACCAAAACACTTAACGTATTGTAGTTTGTATGTTTCATTAGGACCATGCGTTTGAAAGCACCCTTGAGACAAGTCCCTTTTTTTTGCCAAGTGTCTATGACTTGATGGCAATTTTTTTTTTTTTTGCAGGAGACGTGGCCGCCATCACTCCTAGTAGGTAATGAACCCCTTATGGGATTCAAAATCCCTGTAATCTCTGAATTCTTAGTGTTAAGTATTTGTACAACACTAACCTTTTTGTGCTCTTTACATAAGTGAGCGCAAATATAGGAAAAATTCACCAGAAAACCTCAGTACGGCTATCCTCTTCACCGCGCGCTCCATACCGGTAAGCTTTCATTATTCTTGTCCTTTATTAACCTTGAACACATATTTCGAAACTCCACGTACCAGCATGTGAGGCTCTATTCTTAGCCCAAAGCCTACGTGTTACCATCACTGCCTAGCAGTGGCCTTAATTTTTCCAGCAGGAACGACTTTAATCATTCCTACCTAAACGTCAAAAAAAAAAACAAGTTCCTTTGTGACCCCAATATAAATCTTCTCTTCCAGAAGTGAGCAACTTGGTCTAATGGTGCGTCTCGTATTTTATTCGAAGACTCTTGCAGGACTTTGATTCCTTGTGAAATTCGGACTTTGCATCGAGTCGAACTCCTTTTTCTTTTTTTCTTTTTCTTTTGCTGAGGAAACCGTATTGTAATAGACTGAAGTGGATTCTTGAACGCCAACTCCAACAATCAAGTTTGAATTAGGTTGAACTGTTAAACTGTGGAGTATCAACGAGAAACACACATTGCAAAGTCTTCCATGACTTGTTGAGTTTCGGTCACGTCCGGTGTAGACGTGAGACATCCTGTGCTCATAGCAGGGGTAAGGCTTTGATCTTTGTACACGTTAAACATCAAGCCAAGTATAATATGCTAATAGTTCAAAAAAACCACGTACTAATTAATTACAGACCCATGACATCGTGGATAATGTATGTTTCATGCAAAAATAATACATCATCACTTGTATTCTTATTAATAAAATATCGTGGTAGGAAGTTTGATTGAAATTTAGACAATATTAATGATACTTAGCTTGTTTTTATGAAGACTGAAGCCTTATTCCTTTTCCTCCGTCAAACGTTTTCCCTTCGAATTCGTTCATTCCTAACAGGGTATGTCCTCTTTCTCGAATGCTCCTTTTCATGCCTAGATTTCTTTGAGTGACGATCATTCTTGCGACCGATCCTTCGACTATGCTTTACATGTCTTGTACCATCTTGTCTATCCCTCTCGGTTGCATAGTGACGATTATCATCGGTGATATAACGATCGTAATAGCCATATTTGTAGTGATCACGGCTCTGATAATCATCCCTGGCATTCACATCTCTTCTTTCGTTACTTGGGCTACGCCGAGGACGATCGACATGAGTTTCGTTCCACCAGCGTGGATTTTCTTGCTCTTGCCGACGGTATGACCTTTCACTTCCAGAGCGAGGGATATCAGCCTCTTCAACTCCTTTTTATTTTCCAACGCAATTTGCAGACGCTTGTTCTCTCTTCCAAGTTCTTGCAAACGCTCCCTTACTGTTAAATCAATTGGTGTCACCTGATGATTGTTGACCTGAGTAACCCACGGGCTATTAACTCGAGCAGCAGGTGGGACGTTCGTTTGCATGGTCGGTGAGCCTCTAACTTGTGAAGCCGATCGAATGTTAACTTGTTCAACTAACGGATTGTTAACCCTAGAACGTACTCTCCGTTAACCGTGTCTTCTTGGCGACGTTCTTGGAAGCTAGGGTGTTGGCTTTGAAAACCTTTCACGATGATGGAAGCTTCGGCTAGTGGTTGGAGGTGGTGACTGCATGACGGACGTTATTCTCTCCGAACCTTGGATAAGATCCCACTGCATCGAGATCGAGATGCTGATGCCGATGACGACATCGACGTTTCTCTTCCATCCTGTTCATCGTAATCTCCCTGGACAACAACACTTCTCAACGTTCGCGGGTTTGCTTGTTGATTCATCAAATTTACGATGGGTGCATCTGTATCCATCTCCAATTGATTCACTCATGTAGCATCCATACGACTCTCCTTTTCTATTAACTTTCTACGACTTTTTCAAATCTTATGCAACTCTGAAAATGTTCAGGATCTACTGCAACGTTTCGTAAAGGTTGTGAAACTTTCCGCGACTCGCAGAAAAGGTTCAGAACTTCCTGTAACTTTCTGCTAACGTTGTGAAACATTCTGCTACTATCTGGAAATGTTGTGAAACCTTCTGCAACTTTATGTTCACAATGACTTTGAAACCTTAGTTTCAAATTAAAAATCCTTTGAGAACGACTTCTATCAATTGGGGGGCACGAACCTTTCTTCGTAGTCCCCTTAGTCGGCGCCAAAAGATGTTGGTACAAAAATGATCGCCCCGACAATCTTCGAGATGCGAGAAAGCTGATCCAATCGCTACCGTTGATGAAGAATCTCCAAAGAATTTATTAAAAGAGGTGGGGGTACCTGCAAAAACACTCCGATGCTAAAGTCAGCGGATGTTCTATGCAAGTGTATTGTGATGAAAAGAATAGAATTCTGTACCTTTTGGGTTGAAATCTAGCCTCTATATATAGGCAGAAAATAGATGTAGCTTTAGGGTTCGAATAGTTATCTAAATAACAACCCCATCTGTATAAATCCCAAATAACAACTAGATTCATGATAAAAGTTGTTATCCTTCCCAATGTTTATCATAATTCTTATTTATCTTAAGTAATAATTATCTTGAATAATAATTATAAATATTTAAGATAATTATCCTCTTTTATTTAGGATCTTGTATTTATCTTAAATAAAATTAATAATTAGAAACAAATAATTATTCAAGACTTTTGGGCTTCAATAATAAGCCTAATGGGTTTCCATAATCCTAATAAACCGAATCCAGGCTTCAATAATAAGCCAAGTGGGTTTCTATAATAAACCTATCGGTTTCCACAATAAACGGTATTGGGATTCCATAATAAGTCATGTGGGTTTTCTCAATAAACTCACCGGTTTCCACAATAAATCGTATTGGGCTTCCATAATAAGCCATGTGGGTTTCCTCAATAAACCAATTGGGCTTCCTCAATAAGCCTTGTGGGTTTCCTCAATAAACCCACGGGTTACCGATATTAAATAGCTTGTGTGGCACGCACGTACACTATTTTAATAGGGTACAAACAGTGCGACTGAATTTTTTTTAATTAAAGGTTTTGAGTTGGAGACAGAAAAGGTGTCAGCTTTCATGGCGGCAAGGGCTTCTAGGAATATTATTAAAAAATTATTATATCAGAATTCAAGAATTGGAGCTTTTGGAGGTGGAGGTGGAGGTGGAGGTGGAGGAGGAGCATTAGGAGCTGTTAGACATTCAAGTTCTGTTCCTAAAGTTTGTCCCAGAATTCCTCAGTTTTCAAAGAAAGTACGAGCTAATTTTGATTTATTCAATTCTGGGTTTTATTTTGTTATTGTTCTGAGGTCATAGGGTTTGAGAATCGTGCACTTTTTAGTCAATTAGATTTATTTCTTGCCTTTTTTTTAGTGCAATACGGGGTATGGGAAATTTATGCTCAACTTTTTTTTAGGCTTCTCTATGTGTCCTGGCATTTCACTGAATTAGCTTCTCTAAGCTCTGTTAGGTGCTCTCTTTTACTTAAAAGACAACATCTGGGGGCATAGCAGGTTCCGTTTGTTCGCATTCATTTCCTCCGTGCTTGATAGCACCTTGGGAAGTTATTTGGTTTAAAGTTCATCTCGAGTTCTTTTCTATGTGGTGATGAACCTGGCTCAGGCTCCGCGTCGCATCAGCCATGCCCTGGTAGTCCTGTACTTGTCTTCACTAGCTAACCTGACTGGATACAGGAATATCCTTAAGTTGTAGCTACATCTGAATCACAAGAATACAAGATCACTTCCTTGTGGTCTGAAAACCCACATAGGGGTTATGTTATTACTGGACAAGTTTTTTTTTTTTTTTTTTTTTTTTTGTAGTGTTTACTAAATATGGTCATATTATTGACTTTGGATCATTCTTTCGATATCTGATATCAAATGCTCCCTCCGTTCTTAAATAATAGGCTGGTTTCATGCGGAGGGAGTACTAATCAAATAAAAAAACAGAAAAACAAGTATCATTTCTTTGACTGAAAGACAAGCTTGTTTTACTTCTAATTTGTCTATATGTGTTTGCACTGTAGGGAAGAATCTTTACAGCAGCCTTTTTAGGCATAGTTATTTCTGGAGGAGCTTATGTGAGTACTGCGGATGAGGCAACTTCGAGGTATTATTTTATTTTTTTCTTCCTCATATAATCCAAACACTTGTTCAACAATTTCATAAAACCTTGTGATCCATTATTAAAGTACTGTAAGTTTACCAAACAGTATTTCTGTTGCTAGGGGGTTCCTCTGTCTGATTTATTGATCGTGTATTTTTGGTTCCTATGTCTCTACTATACCTTCTATGGATGTACTTGAACATGAATTTTTTTTACACTTTTACTCAAGGGAGGCCACTGCTTTTCCTTCAGTTTTACACACTGTAATCAGCTTTTGCTGATAACTTATCTGCAAACAGCCAGCTTAATGCATTTGGTGTAGTGGGTGGCTACTTTCAATGGTTTCATTTAATTATTCTGCATTTGGTGCAGTGGGTGGTTATCTTCAGCAACAAAGCTTGTGAATCCATTCTTTGCCTACCTCAATGCTGAGACTGCTCATCGTTTAGCTGTTGCAGCAGCAGCAGCTCGTGGTTGGGTCCCAAGAGAGAAGAGTCCGGACCCATCCATATTGGGGATGGAAGTATGGGGTCGGAGGATTTCAAACCCTATCGGTCTTTCTGCTGGTTTTGATAAAAATGCTGAGGCAGTTGAAGGTTTATTAGGGAAGGGTTTTGGATTCGTAGAGATTGGGTCCAGTGACGAAGTCCCACATGGAGGAAAAGCAGGTCCAGACATTCTGGATGTCAATCTTGGGAAGAATAAGACTAGTGAAGATGCTGCTGCTGATTATGTTGAAGGAGTTCACACTTCGTCCCAGTATGCGGATTACTTGGTAAGTATTTACTATTCTATTCTGAACTCACATCAGTCTTTAGTTTGCTGGGGTTTCTTCCTCATGTCATACATATAAAAAAGTGTTCACTGGATAATCTGGGATTTCAACTCCAGTATTAGTGATTCAGGTGACTGCAGTCATTTCTTTTGAAAATGAAGAGATTACATCTTCATTTCACAGTTTCTTTTGAAAGTGACGTGTCTCCGTTCTTATCTAGAAAAGATGCTGAACTTGTATCTTCCAGGCTTGGCTGAACAGTTGGCATGTGTCTGAGATTCATGCCTTCCTCCAATTTTGTTTTATTTTTAAGTACGTTTCCGAGGTCTCCATGACGACATGGATATTTGCCGACTAGATCCGCAATTAATCACCGGCCTGCATGAATTTTCGATTGTGTGTATACAGAAAACATTATATTGCTTGTTTGATATTAAATTCATATTACAGGTTATCAACATTTCATCACCAGATACTCCAGGGTTGCGTAAGCTTCAAGGAAAAGAACAACTTAAGGATTTTGTTGAAAAGGTTGGTTCTCCAACTGCAAGTTTACCATTTATTCTCTCTGGTGGGCACATGGGTTGTAGTATTGATCCTACAATTGCTGCTTCTTATTAGTCGTAACTGAATTGTTTGCCAAGGTACAAGCTGCTCGCGACGAAATGCAATGGGGAGAGGAAGGCCCTCCTCCGCTGCTTGTGAAAATTGATCCGTACTTGTCCAAGCTAGATCCCGAAGATATTGCAGCGGTGCGCAGCCTACAATGACCTCAGATGCTCCTGTATTTTTTTATTCAGCAAAAAAATAAATTTGAGTACAAAGAGAATTTGATGACAGATTTCAAAAATCATGCAGTTGGCTGCAAAAGTTAATGACATATTTCAAATCGTGATGTTAATCTTGTCACTTATTAATTCCCTGACCATGTTTTTTTTTTTTTACTTCTCGGAACTTATGGTTTGTTATATTCGTATTCCAGGGAAAGGTTCCTCTTTATGGTTGTGGAGGAATTAGCAAGTAAGTGTTTATAACCAATCATCCTCTCTTGCCTCCCAAATTTCTCTAGTAGATGTAGTAGCATATTGTTTTCATTTCTTTTTATTCAACAAATATGGATAAAGGAGATTTTTTTGCTGTTACTGAAATTCTCCTTCAATCGATGGATCTTCTTAACTACTGTTACAAGATTCACAAGCTAAGCACTGGAACTCCCTTGCAGACATCAGGCCATTGATATGTTTCCATACAACAACAAACTCAAGCATGAACAGCACTACCAACACCGTCCATGTGATTGCCTTTCTGGATCTGCTTGCTCCCGTCCATGCAATTGCCCTTTTGCCTCCCAAATTTCTCTAGTAGATATAATTTTTTTTCATTTCTTTGTATTCAACAAATATGGATAAAGGAGATGTTTTTGCTGTTACCGAAATTCTTCTTCAATCGATAGATCTACTTAACTACTGTTACAAGATTCAAAAGCTAATCACTAGAACTCCCTTGCAGACATCAGGCCATTGATATGTTTCCATACTACAAACAGCAAACGCAAGCATGAACAGCACTACCAACACCGTCCATGCAATTGCGCTTCTGCATGCAACCAACGTCCATGCTGTTGTCCCTGTCTTGTAAAGTGTTCGAAATCTTCAACGATAAAAGGATCAGAAACTTAGAGCTATCTAACTAAGTCGTGCTCACACTAGTTGAATATAACAAAACTTACAGAGATGCCCATTAAAATAACGGAACTTTTTTTCTTCCGAGTCTGGTTCCGGGTCTATAAGATATGGACCTGGATGATTACCGGGTCCAGGTACGGGCCCTATGATAACTACCGGTAGAGCTAAATCCTTTCCAGGGACGGGCCTAGCAAGGGGCTAACCCGGGCTATAGCCCGTCCCTATTTTTAGTTGGTTAAAATTTTTATATAAATAAATTTTTGAAAATTAGTAAGTAGACCTGCTTTACTCTGAAAATTAGTAACTAGCCCGCCTTTATTTATGATTAATCCTTGTATTTGTAGCATATATAATTTTTAGTTCAAGATCTTGTTAAAAAACATAGAGTTTTCTTTGTCATATCCATCTACTTTCCCATTTTTCCTTTATAAACTAAAAAATTTCTTCTCCAATCACTTTCTGTAATTAAAATTTGCGGATTTTAATGTTATACTTACGTATATATCTAACATTTTTCAGGTAAATTCCAGCTTATGTTACTTACGATAAGTAATATTCTAGCCCTACCCTAGAAAGATTTCTGGGTCCGTTCCTGGAGCTAATTACTCTCAGATGCTGAAGAACTTGCTAGTTACTTCGGTCGCTCAATGATACAATAGTACTTGCATTACAGAAGTATATTGGCCTGAATGCCTGATGTGTAGTGGTGTTCTGGCTGAAATATCCTGTATTAGACCAGCTGCTTACACCTATGAGCAAGCACTATAATTTACATAGATTTTCTTAGTCGCAGCCTACCAATGAGCAACTATTATGGTTAGTCACAGTCTACCAATGTGCAATTATTATTATAGCAAAATTTGTTGTATTGTGCTAGTTAGCTGAGCCATGGTTCACCACAATTGTACACCTATAGTGTTGCTAAGCTATGGCTTAGCTCGCGACTAACATATCATTGGCCTAATATGAACCCCTATACAAAGAACCTCGATTCAAAAAAAAAAGAAAATTAAAAGAAAGAAAAACTGAATTGGGGGTACTTTAATCTTTTACATGGCTAACTTGTCCGAAAATGATTAACCTACCGCGGGTTATCCCGCGTGAGGAGGGGAGTGGTCCCCATTTCCCAACCCTAACCCGCTACCAGACCTAGTGCTAGAATCGCTCCCCTACCAGCCGTTGGATTTGATCCGCGGGATAACCCGTTGTACGTGTATCATCACTGTAACTTGTCGCCTGCAAGAATATAACCTAGGGTCATTTTGAAGTGTTTTTAAAAACTCTATAGCTATCAATTTTCGTAATGGCTAAAATGCACTAAATACATCATTAGTGTTTATACATTCAATTGGTTGTTAAGTTAGTTTTGTTAGATTAGATTAAATTACATATTATAGTTAGTGGTCAAATTTAAAAAAAAAATCGAACTTTTTGTTTGAAGCAAAAACATCGGAGTAATATTGTTTTGCTAATTTATTTATTTAAAAATTATAAATATTTTAAGAAAAGGGGGTTGGCGTTCAGCTTGTTGCTAGGATACCACCTAAAATTTTGTACCCTAAAAAGTTTTATGTTAAATTGATTTCATTTTAAGAAAATAATAAATTGAAAAACTTTTTTTTTGTGGGATCAAGAACAATTGGCTGATATGCTACATGTACGACAACCATTGGTTCTTGATGTTCTTCACCTCAAACTCGGTCGTTGTGAACCCTTGTATCAGTGAACTATAGAAAATGGAATTTTTGGTGGTCTTATTTCCCCGCAGTTGGCAGATATGTACATTCATACCCGGGATGTGCAGTGTCCTCAAAAAATACCAAATAAGCATGGATGATAATCGGTTTGAACATGTAGATTGAGTATGATCGGTTTCGGTTTGGGAATACATAAAGTATGATCCCGCGCTCAGTTTGAGAATGCATATCAAATCATACGTATTCTCATATCGACAATGGTATTTTCGAGTATGATTTCATTTTTCTGAAAAACATACCAAGATTCAGCATAATATGGAGTTTCATGTGTCAGCTGATTCTGAATCGAGGTTATTCGTTTTTGTAATCAAAACCACAATCGACGAATATGTATGTTCATATTGGCCGATGTAGCCTCAAAAGCCTACATAAAATTTAGGCATTTTTTTAAATCCAGAATCAACCGATATGGATTGATCTTTAATTAGACATACTTGCAATTTTATTAGGTTTTGTCCATACAGGTATTTGAATGAAAAAGTTGGTGGTGCACTTGGAACTCTCTCATTTTCAATTGGTATCAGAGTAAACAAACATCGTTAGACCTGATAAGTTTGTACTTACAGCGATATGAATCTATGGACAAAAGTTTTAGCGATATGAATCAATGGACAAGAGTTTTATCTATATTAACGTACTACCAGCATTCCATGGAACATGTTATTTATGGTGGAAAATTGTTATGCCATTCTTCCGACAAGCTCGTGATTTTAAAACATGGGTTCTTGTCGTAAAAAAGTACGATGTTCCAATAATTACTGAAGCCGAAAGAACTGTTGCGAAATATATAGTTGTAGATGTGGCAAAACGAGTTGCTGGTTTTTACGGAATTGAGGAGACGACCATGTGGAGGAAACTCCTTGAACCGAGCGAAATGTCAAACCTCACACAGATGCACTGCAAGAAGGGAGTGCTTTGAATTCGAGAGATCAATCTGTAGTACTCCGGCCTAAACCAAGACAATGGCCGTTCCAGAGTAAATTCGGTCACAAGAGAGGATGGGTCGATCTGTAGGAGGGAAGTTGGGAAATGTGTGAGATCAATGGTGATCGAAGATTGTAGGTGTGTTGTGTATTCTGAAAATAAGATAAGTTCTGAATGATTGAATTTGCTCTTCTGAGAGTAATTGCTCAAATGTTGAGTTGTTAATCTCGTGTTGTCTGTTTGCCGTGAGATTGTCTTGTTTTTGAATCATGATTCAGGAACTTATTTATATTGCCGGAATTGTAAACACCATGATCCCATGAAGTGTGACAGTTGACAGAATCAAAGGGTGGAGAAAACGGAAATCGTGTTAAAACCAGTTGCTCAACGTGCGGAGACTTGGTTGATTTTCCATCCACTACTTTGTTAACTCCTCCAACTGATTGCACGACTTGCTCATATTCTCATCGTGTGTATGAACACACGTGCCGTAGACCGCCAGACCAAAACCCTAGTTAATATCCCCCCATGTACCACTGCTAATTTTGTCAATCATGAGGGTGACGTCCATGGATGAAAGCTTCCTTCTTGTAGTTCGATTTGCAGTTAGCACCATTCTCTCTCTCGACAACAACGGATCCATAGAAACACTCTCATCATCAACAAGGGGCGACACCAAAATCTACAAAGAAAGTTGGAAAAAGGTTAAGGTTTACAAGCAACGGAACGAGAAAAAGAGCAAATTTCTTATTCAAGTAAAGCAACATACAAATGAGCGGATTTTACATATATGTTGAGGACTTACAACACAATGAGGTAATTTTATATTCAAGTATGAAGACTTATTCATGAAAGCGAAGAAAATTAAAAGGTGAGAATTTTTGAAGTTTATGATTTCAAGACGATACAAGTTGTGAAGAATCAAGCGGTAAAATACTTCTCCCACGGCCATGGTTTATTTTGTATTTAATTTCTCTTGTGAAAAAAAAAAAAATAAAAAAAATAAAATAAAAAATAATAATAATAATAATGAAAAAAAAAAAAAAAAAAAAAAGAAAAGAAAAGGAAAGAAAAAAAAAAGAGAGAGAAAAACAAGAGAAATATTTGTTTTGAATGAGCCGTGGGGAAGGAAAATATATAAGGAAGTTTCAAGCGACAAGGATTTAAGGTAAAGAGTTAAAAATTGTCAAGGATTTATGAAATTCGAGGGTTTATCATCAATAGTTGAAACCGAAGACGAAGAAGATCAAGACGAGGAGCGGAAGACGTTTCTATGGATCCGTGAGAGTGGTGTTATCATAATTGGCGATCGGATGTGAAGGTGAGTAAGTAATCTCATCCTCGATAATAATGGTTGATTTCCTTTCTTAGAGATCGTCAGAAAAATGGTTTTTCAAAATATTAAAAGATGTGGGTTTTTCAAAATATTTCGGAAGTTATCCTTCCCACCATTCAACGTGTTGCCAGGATTTCTCTCTTCATTCCTACCTGCACACATGTGAGAACCATAAAAAAGCCGTCTTTTTGAGTGAAATTATCATAAAATCCTTTTTGGTGAGGCAGAAGTCGAGGCGAAATGCTTATTGATCGTTTCTCAAACACGCATTCTCTCATTATGGTGTGGTTATTTCTCACTCAACATTTAAGAATGAGAATATGTTCTTTAGTATTTCTAACTTCTTATTACTAGAATGCAGAAACTCTATGTCCTCATAACTCTTTGGATGCTTGTGACGCTTGAACGCTTTGAAGTTGTGAGTTTTTAGTTTGATTTGCTCGAGGACTAGCAAAGTCTAAGTGTGGGGGAATTTGATAGGTGTAGAATACACCTAATTTACTATCTAGTAGTTTATGCTTTCTTTGCTATTTTTCTTGTAAATTATGTATTTTACGCTTGTTTTGAGTTTTTATAGCTACTATGGAGTCGCACGAACGAAAAGAAGAGGAAGCCATCCAAAGTTGCGCAAAAGGGCAAAATTGTCATTCCATGGGCAATTACTATTGAGAGCCAAGTTAAGGATAAGGGCTGAAGGCGGGTTAGCCCTTATCGAACTAACCACTTATTAAGGCACCCAAACTGGGGTGGTTCTTATGTGGGTGTTTTAATCTGTTCGATTCCTTACCCTAAAGTAAAGAGAGTTTTCTCTCATTTTTTCTACACTAAAAGAAAGAGAGGAAGCAAGCAACTTGATCTTGTCTCTCTTATTGTTTTCAACTTTCGCTAATTGCTTTGTTTATTTTCTTTTGCTTTTTATGCCCCCTTTTCTGTCCGATCGAGAAATCCATGATCGATTCGTTGGATTCGAGATGTTGATATCGATCTCAGTAGATCGATCGAGAGAGGTAAGGGTTCGATGCTGTTGAAATTGATGCAAATGGGTGATGAATTGGAAGAACAGATGGGTGGTGGTTGTTTAGTTCAAAGGAATCGGGGGTTTTTTGAATGGGTCATTTTGTTTGAATTGTTGGTTGAAATCCGGAGAAATGCAGATCGAGATGAGTATGAGACTGTAGAAGAAGAAGACTTGCTGTTGCTGTGCTTTTGGGTAAATGAGTTCAATCGAATGTGTGTTGAATGGAGATGGTATGCAGTCGGATTGTGAAGCTCCGGTGACAGAGGAGAATAGCTGTTGGTGGCGTTCGAATTTACATTGGAACTATGAATGTTTAAACCACTTAGATGAATGTTAGGCGTGCAGGAATTGAAGAAATTGAGGCCTGAATTCGGCCGGGAAATGTTGTAGAAACAAAGTAATTAAGCTCTGTTGATTTTTCATCTCGCCGAGTTAACTCGACACGTGCAGACATCGGTCCCAACTCTTGAGTAATCCATTATCAATTCAAGGTCTGACTCGTTGCTGATTCGTGGCTGACTCGGATGCTGACACAACCTTATCTCTTCATTCCTTGACCCGCTGACTAACAGTTGACTGACGGTTGACCTGTTTGACCGTTAGTCTTAACGGTGGACTGACGGAATATTCCGTCGAATATTCTCTCAATGGACAGAATTTTCAGGTGGCCGGCGGCGACTTATTCCGGTCGGATTCCGGCCACAATACCAGTTTTCCGGCGAGCAAAAATTCCATAATTTTCTATGGACTTCTCTCATGGGTGTGAAGACTTGGGCTTGGAATTGGATGGAGAATTGGACTCAAATTTGGAAAGAGAAGGTGGAAGAGTTGAGAAAAGCTTGGAATTGGAAATTGAATTGCTAAAGGAAAAGGATTCTAATCCTTGGAAGAATTGGAGAATATTGAAGCCTATAAATAGAGAAGTTTTCTACAACTTCTACACACCTCTCTCTACACACACATCACTTGTGTTTTTGCTTGCTTTTCTAAGATTATTCTTTTTAGTTATTTGTGTGAACTCTTGAAAATTCTCCTTTTAATTATTATTTGTGTGAATTTCAAAAACATGAGTAGCTAATTTTCTTATTGATTGAGGATGAATTCCTAGTTCTTAACATGATTTGAGTTTTGTTTTCAATTCTATCTTGAGATTTTTCACATGATTATCGATTGTTTTTACTAATAGGAATGTTTATTCATTCATGATTGATTGATAGATTGTTTGGAGTGCACGCTAAATTGATTTGTTAATTGATCTATATCTAGTATAAGTTAGGGAATACGTAATCGTTCTCGACACTTTACACAAGTAGAAAACACAAGACCTTGCGGAGGGATTCCGTGGAGCAATTGTGTGTAGAAACAACGCTAGAAAGTGAACCAAGCGAACCGAGTTTAACTACTAGTACTAAACCTAAATTCATAAATCTTAATGCATTCGGGAATTACATCTTGTAAGCGAACCTCGGGGTGGTTCTTTTGAATAGAATCGATAACTAAGCGGACTGTTACTCGGTGAAATTAGGGATTTTGGGGCTAGCTAAGCGGAATTTGCTATCCTACGGTTGGTGATAATCTGTGACTAATAACAAGTAGAAAAGAACATAACTTGATTCATTGTTTCGTAACGAAGAAGGATTCCTTGATCTTGTCTCTCTTATTGTTTTCAACTTTCGATTTTAATTGCTTTGTTTATTTTCTTTTGCTTTTTACACCCCCCTTTCGTGACAACTTTTACAACTAAGATCTCTTGCTCCTCGTGGGAACGAACTTGACTTCCATTATATTATTTTTAATTGAGTGGAAACATTAATTAATTTGATTGCACCTACGACACACATCAAATTTTGTTTTAATCATGTTCGATTCCTTACCCTAAAGTAAAGAGAGTTTTCTCTCATTTTTTCTACACGGCAGAAAGAGAGGAAGCAAGCAACAGTGGCTGCTGCTGCTCTGTCCGATTCGAGAAATCCGTGATCGATTCGTTGGGTTTGAGATGTTGATATCGATCTCAGTAGATCGATCGAGAGGTAAGGGTTCGATGCTGTTGAAATTGATGCAAATGGGTGATGAATTGGAAGAACAGATGGGTGGTGGTTGTTTAGTTCAAAGGAATCGGGGTTTTTTTTTGAATGGGTCATTCATTTTGGTGTTGGTTGAAATCCGGAGGAAATGCAGATCGAGATGAGTATGAGACTCGTAGAAGAAGAAGACTTGCTTTATTCTTTGTGATTTTGGGTAAATGAGTTCAATCGAATGTGTTGAATGGAGATGGTATGCGGTCGGATTGTGAAGCTCCGTGTGAGAGGAGAATAGGCTGTTGGTGGCGTTCGAATTTACATTGGAACTATGAATGTTTAAACCACTTAGATGAATGTTAGGCGTGCGAGAATTGAAGAAATTGAGGCTCCGAATTCGGCCGGAAATGTTGTAGAAACAAAGTAAGCTCGTTGATTTTTCATCTCGCCGAGTTAACTCGATCTGCATGAGACATCGGTCCCAACTCCTGAGTAATCCATTCGACCAATTCAAGGTATGACTCGTTCGATTCGTGGTCGACTCCTCGGATGCGACACAACCTTATCTCTTCATTCCTTGACCCGACTGACTAACAGTTGGTGACGGTTGACCTGTTTGACCGTTAGTCTTAACGGTGGTGACGGAATATTCCGTCGAATATTCTCTCAATGGACAGAATTTCGGGTGGTGGCGGCGACTTATTCAGTCGGATTCGGCCACAATACCGATTTTCGGCGATTAAAAATTCGAGAATTTTCTATGGACTTCTCTCATGGGTGTGAAGACTAGGGCTTGGAATTGGATGGAGAATTGGACTCAAATTTGGAAAGAGAAGGTGGAAGAGTTGAGAAAAGCTTGGAATTGGAAATTGAATTGCTAAAGGAAAAGGATTCTAATCCTTGGAAGAATTGGAGAATATTGAAGCCTATAAATAGAGAAGTTTTCTACAACTTCTACACACCTCTCTCTACACACACATCACTTGTGTTTTTGCTTGCTTTTCTAAGATTCTTCTTTTTAGTTATTTTTGTGAACTCTTGAAAATTCTCCTTTTAATTATTATTTGTGTGAATTTCAAAAACATGAGTAGCTAATTTTCTTATTGATTGAGGATGAATTCCTAGTTCTTAACATGATTTGAGTTTTGTTTTCAATTCTATCTTGAGATTTTTCACATGATTATCGATTGTTTTTACTAATAGGAATGTTTATTCATTCATGATTGATTGATAGATTGTTTGGAGTGCACGCTAAATTGATTTGTTAATTGATCTATATCTAGTATAAGTTAGGGAATACGTAATCGTTCTCGACACTTTACACAAGTAGAAAACACAAGACCTTGCGGAGGGATTCCGTGGAGCAATTGTGTGTAGAAACAACGCTAGAAAGTGAACCAAGCGAACCGAGTTTAACTACTAGTACTAAACCTAAATTCATAAATCTTAATGCATTCGGGAATTACATCTTGTAAGCGAACCTCGGGGTGGTTCTTTTGAATAGAATCGATAACTAAGCGGACCTGTTACTCAGTGAAATTAGGGATTTTGGGGCTAGCTAAGCGGACCTGCTATCCTACGGTTGGTGATAATCTGTGACTAATAACAAGTAGAAAAGAACATAACTTGATTCATTGTTTCGTAACGAAGAAGGATTCCTTGATCTTGTCTCTCTTATTGTTTTCAACTTTCGATTTTAATTGCTTTGTTTATTTTCTTTTGCTTTTACACCCCCTTTCGTGACAACTTTTACAACTAAGATCTCTTGCTCCTCGTGGGAACGAACTTGACTTCCATTATATTATTTTTAATTGAGTGGAAATATTAATTAATTTGATTGCACCTACGACACGCATCAAATTTTGGCGCCGTGCGGGAGCAACGAGGCGATTTTTAGTTGTTTTTATTTTTCTTTTTGCTTTATTCTTGCTTTGTTAGATTATTTACCGTATCTAACTTAGTTTGTGAGAATCTTGTTTGGTGTTATACCTTTGGTGAATGCTTAGAGAGGGTAGACCGAGTCCAATACGTCTTCGATCCGGCACTCAACTAAAGGATTTCATTCGTGCGATTAACACTCCACTTTCTCCTTCTTCATCAAGTGATTCGGACAAAGAGGAAGAAACAATGGCCGATCGTACACTAAAGGACCTAGCTTCTCACAAGCTTGATACACAACAATGGTGTATCCAAACTAATTCAACCTTCGAGATCAAGCCGGGGTTGATTAGAGAGTTACCAAAGTTCCATGGCATGGTGAATGAGGACCCAAACAAACATCTTATGGACTTCTATGCCATAGTTATGGCCATGCTTCCACTTAGGAGACTAATGCGGATGGAGCATTGTTGAAAGCTTTCCCGTTTTCTTTGGCGGGTAATGCTAAGGAATGGTTATATTATTTGCCTTCCGGAAGTATCACAACATGGAATGGGATGAAGAAACTTTTCCTCGAGAGATATTTTCCCGCATCCAAAGCTACTCAAATTCGCAAGGAGATTTGTGGATTGAAACAACAAGTGGGAGAATCATTGTATGAATGTTGGGAGCGATACAAGAGGTTGGTGGCAAGCTGTCCACACCATCAATTTAGTGACGTTATGATACTCCAATACTTCTACGAAGCTCTTCACCCAAGTGATAGGTCTCTTCTTGACGCCGCGGGTGGTGGTGCATTAATGAACAAGACTTTGACCGAAGCTAGAGAGTTGATTGAAAGTATGGCGGCGAACTCGCAACAATTCTACACAAGGGATGAACCAATGGTTAGGAGAGTGCATGAAGTTAGTGATTCTTCATCACATCTTGATCAAAGGATGAGTAACATGGAGATAATGATGCAAAGGATTGCCGCGGTAATTATTCCGGATGGTGAGACCGAACAAGTGAATGTTTTATATCCAAATCAAAGGCCAAGGTACGATCCATACTCCAATACCTATAATCCCGGTTGGAAGGATCATCCCAACTTTAGTTATGCAAACAAGCAAGCGGCGGCTCCTAATCCATATGCGCAACACGGTGGTTTTCAACAATCACGATTCCAACCTCAACAAGGTGGTTCTCAACAATTTCAACCACAACAAGTCAAGGAACGTGATTCTTCAATTGATGATAAGCTTAATGTCATGATGCAAGGTATTACGTCATTGTTTCAACAAAATCAACAAAAGACCGATTCGGCCATCAAGGATTTACAAACTCAAATGGGACAATTGGCGACCGATGTGAACCTATTAAAATCTCAAGCATCCACAAAACTTCTTTCACAACCATTTGTGAATCCAAGAGAGAATGTTAATGCGGTTACTTTAAGAAATGGAAGACAAGTGGAGGGTCCAAGTCATCATGAAAAAGCTATTGAAGAGGTAGTCAATGACAAGGAGGAAACCGCACCAAAGGAGAATTCAACACCAACCGATCAATCCAAGGAACCGGTGCCTTCTTTCACTACTCCACCTCCTTTTCCTAGTCGTTTTGCTAAATCCAAGAAAGAAGCTCAAGACAAGGCGCTCATGGATATCTTCAAGAAGATTGAAATCAACATACCATTCATTGAGGCCATTAAGACAATTCCAAGGTATGCCAAGTTCATGAAGGAATTATGCATCAAGAAGGATAGGTTGCTTGATAATGAAATTACTAAAGTTGGCGAGAGTGCGTCGGCTATGCTATTGAAGAAGATGCCTACAAAGTGCACGGATCCCGGTGGTTTCACGGTGCCAATTACTATTGGTAAACAAAGGTTTGAACATGCTTTACTTGATTTGGGAGCTTCCATTAGTGTGATGTCGGCCGAAATATATGACTCCTTGAATCTTGGACCTTTGAAAGAGACAAGAGTTATTATCCAATTGGCAAACAAGTCTAACATATATCCTAAGGGGCTTGTAGAAGACGTGCTAGTGCAAGTAAATGAGCTTATTTTTCCGGTGGATTTCTTTGTGGTGGATATGGACAACAATGAGAACCGATCATCTACTTCTTTACTTCTTGGGAGGCCATTCATGAAGACCGCAAAGACGAAGATTGATGTTGATAAGGGTACACTCACTATGGAATTCGACAAGGAGATAATACACTTTAACATATTTGAAGCCATGCGCTACCCAAGTGATGTGCATTCCGTTTACTCCATTGATGTGGTTGATTCATTAGCGCAACAAATGGTGGAATTGAACCAAGAGGATGAACTTGATGTGGTGTTGCAAAAGAGCATTGAATTGGACGTCCATGGCTTGTCTAACTTGGATGTTGAAATCTCCAAGGAATTAGTGGAGATGTGTGGTGCTTTGGCGACATTGCAAGAGGCTAAAAAGGGTAATGTTTCATATATTTCTTTACCCGTGAATGATGAAATACTTGTACCATCTATTGTGAAGGCGCCCAAACTAGAATTGAAGCCGCTTCCGGATCATTTGAAGTATGCTTTCTTGGGAGATGGAGATGAGCTTCCGGTGATTATTTCTAAGAACCTCACACCGGTACAAGAAGACCGTTTGCTTAGAGTCTTGAGAGAGCACAAAACGGCTATTGGGTGGACAATTGCGGATATCAAGGGCATTAGTCCATCCATGTTCATGCATAGGATTCTAATGGAAGAAAACGTGAAGCCGGTACGTGATGCTCAACGTCGGCTAAATCCTCCCATGATGGAGGTTGTGAAGAAAGAGATACTCAAATTGCTAAGTGTGGGGGTAATCTACCCAATTTCCGATAGCAAGTGGGTTAGTCCCGGTACAAGTGGTACCAAAGAAGTCCGGAGTCACGGTTGTTCGAAATCAAGACGATGAACTTGTTCCTACAAGAGTTCAAACCGGTTGGAGAGTGTGCATTGACTATAGAAAGCTTAATTCCGCAACCCGAAAGGATCACTTTCCTTTACCTTTCATTGATCAAATGTTGGAGCGGTTAGCGGGGCATTCTTATTATTGCTTCTTGGATGGTTATTCGGGATACAACCAAATTGTTATTGCACCGGAGGACCAAGAGAAGACCACTTTCACTTGTCCGTTTGGAACGTTTGCATATAGACGGATGTCGTTTGGCCTTTGCAATGCGCCGGCTACTTTTCAAAGATGCATGGTGAGTATATTCTGGATTATGTGGAGCGCATCATCGAGGTATTTATGGATGACTTTAGTGTTTATGGCAATTCTTTTGATGGTTGTTTAAACAATCTTGAACTAATTCTTAAACGATGCATAGACACAAACCTTGTCCTTAATTGGGAGAAATGTCACTTTATGGTAAACCACGGCATAGTACTTGGTCACATTGTGTCCTCTCGAGGGCTCGAAGTGGACAAGTCAAAGATAGATTTAATAAGAAACTTACAATATCCCACTTCGGTGAGGGAAATTCGTTCTTTTCTTGGCCATGCAGGTTTCTATAGGCGGTTTATCAAGGATTTCTCCAAAATCTCCATGCCGATGTGCAAGTTATTACAAAAGGAGGTACCTTTTGACTTCAACAAGGAATGCGAGGATGCTTTTGACAAATTAAAGGAGATGTTGACAAGTGCGCCAATTATCAAATCACCGGATTGGAATCTTCCATTTGAATTAATGTGTGATGCTAGTGATTTTGCGGTTGGAGCCGTTTTGGGTCAAAGGGTGGACAAGTTGTCCCATGTTATCTATTATGCATCTAGGACCCTTAATGATGCACAAATCAATTATTCTACCACGGAAAAGGAGTTATTGGCTATAGTTTTTGCGTTGGAAAAATTTCGATCATACTTGGTGGGTACAAAGGTTATTGTGTATTCCGATCATGCCGCACTAAGACACTTAATAAAGAAGAAAGAAGCTAAGCCAAGATTAATCCGGTGGATCCTATTGTTACAAGAGTTCGACATAGAAATTCGTGATAAGAGGGGTGTGGAGAATACCGTTGCGGATCATCTTAGTAGACTTGTTATGTCTCAAGAGGAACTTCCATTACATGACCGCTTTCCGGACGAACAACTTTTCTCCATGGACGAATCAACACCTTGGTATGCGGATATAGTGAATTACTTGGCGACAAGGAAAGTACCTAGTACAATGTCCAACTTCCAAAAGATGAAACTTAAGAAGGTAGCTAAACAATATGTGTGGGATGAACCATACTTATGGAAATATGGCGTTGATCAAATAATGCGAAGGTGCGTGCCTAACTCCGAATTTCAATCCATCCTCTCCTTTTGCCACACTTTTGCTTGTGGTGGCCACTTTGGTTCGAAACGTACCGCTCTCAAAGTTCTCGAGAGTGGATTTTATTGGCCCACTTTGTTTGAAGATTCATATGTTTTTTGTAAATCGTGTGATAGATGTCAACGAACGGGCAATCTAGGTGCTCGAAATCAAATGCCACTCACACCAATTCTCGCCGTTGAGATTTTTGATGTGTGGGGTATTGATTTTATGGGCCCTTTTGTCAATTCGAATGGAAATTTTTATATACTTCTTGCCGTAGATTATGTTTGAAATGGGTGGAAGCTAGAGCCACCAAAACTAATGACTCTCAAGTTGTTTGTGATTTTGTAAGGGAAAACATATTCAATAGGCACGGTACACCAAGAGTGGTGATAAGCGATGGAGGCTCACATTTCAAGAAGGCTTTCCACGCTCTCCTCAAGAAGTACAACATAACACACAAAATTGGTACGCCTTATCATCCACAAACTAGTGGACAAGCGGAAATTTCGAATCGTGAGATCAAGTCCATTCTTGAGAAAACGGTGAATACCACAAGGAAAGATTGGAGCTTTAAGCTCAATGATGCACTTTGGGCGTATAGAACGGCGTATAAGACACCGATTGGTATGTCTCCATATAGGTTGGTTTATGGAAAGGCTTGTCATCTTCCGGTTGAACTTGAACATAAGGCTTATTGGGCGATAAAGAAGTTCAACATGGAGTATGATGAAGCGGGGAAGCAAAGAAAGTTACAACTACATGAGCTAGAGGAGATACGTAATGATGCTTACGAGAGTGCCCGTATTTACAAGGAAAATACTAAGCTTTTTCATGACAAGATGATTTCATGGAAAAGTTTTGTTGTGGGGCAAAAAGTTCTTTTATTTAATACTCGTTTACGTTTATTTCCGGGAAAGCTTAAGTCCCGTTGGGTGGGACCATTTGTTGTTACTAATGTTTATGCTCATGGTGCAGTTGATATTGTTAGCGAAAAAACAGGACAACAATTAAAAGGCAACGGCGCCAAAATTTGATGCGTGTCGTAGGTGCAATCAAATTAATTAATGTTTCCACTCAATTAAAAATAATATAATGGAAGTCAAGTTCGTTCCCACGAGGAGCAAGAGATCTTAGTTGTAAAAGTTGTCACGAAAGGGGGGTGTAAAAAGCAAAAGAAAATAAACAAAGCAATTAAAATCGAAAGTTGAAAACAATAAGAGAGACAAGATCAAGGAATCCTTCTTCGTTACGAAACAATGAATCAAGTTATGTTCTTTTCTACTTGTTATTAGTCACAGATTATCACCAACCGTAGGATAGCAGGTCCGCTTAGCTAGCCCCAAAATCCCTAATTTCACTGAGTAACAAGTCCGCTTAGTTATCAGATTCTATTCAAAAGAACCACCCTGAGGTTCGCTTACAAGATGTAATTCCCTGAATGCATTAAGATTTATGAATTTAGGTTTAGTACTAGTAGTTAAACTCGGTTCGCTTGGTTCACTTTCTAGCGTTGTTTCTACACACAATTGCTCCACGGAATCCCTCCGCAAGGTCTTGTGTTTTCTACTTGTGTAAAGTGTCGAGAACGATTACGTATTCCCTAACTTATACTAGATATAGATCAATTAACAAATCAATTTAGCGTGCACTCCAAACAATCTATCAATCAATCATGAATGAATAAACATTCCTATTAGTAAAAAGAATCGATAATCATGTGAAAAATCTCAAGATAGAATTGAAAACAAAACTCAAATCATGTTAAGAACTAGGAATTCATCCTCAATCAATAAGAAAATTAGCTACTCATGTTTTTGAAATTCACACAAATAATAATTAAAAGGAGAATTTTCAAGAGTTCACACAAATAACTAAAAGAAGAATCTTAGAAAAGCAAGCAAAAACACAAGTGATGTGTGTGTAGAGAGAGGTGTGTAGAAGTTGTAGAAAACTTCTCTATTTATAGGCTTCAATATTCTCCAATTCTTCCAAGGATTAGAATCCTTTTCCTTTAGCAATTCAATTTCCAATTCCAAGCTTTTCTCAACTCTTCCACCTTCTCTTTCCAAATTTGAGTCCAATTCTCCATCCAATTCCAAGCCCAAGTCTTCACACCCATGAGAGAAGTCCATAGAAAATTCTGGAATTTTTAATCGCCGGAAAACTGGTATTGCGGCCGGAATCCGACCGGAATAAGTCGCCGCCGGCCACCTGAAAATTCTGTCCATTGAGAGAATATTCGACGGAATATTCCGTCAGTCCACCGTTAAGACTAACGGTCAAACAGGTCAACCGTCAGTCAACTGTTAGTCAGCGGGTCAAGGAATGAAGAGATAAGGTTGTGTCAGCATCCGAGTCAGCCACGAATCAGCAGTCGGACCTTGAATTATTTGAATGGATTACTCATTTGAGTTGGGACCGATGTCTGCCATCGAGTTAACTCGGCGAGATGAAAAATCAACGAGCTTACTTTGTTTCTACAACATTTCCGCCCGAATTCCAGCCTCAATTTCTTCAATTCTCGCACGCCTAACATTCATCTAAGTGGTTTAAACATTCATAGTTCCAATGTAAATTCGAACGCCACCAACAGCTATTCTCCTCTGTCACCGGAGCTTCACAATCCGACTGCATACCATCTCCATTCAACACACATTCGATTGAACTCATTTACCCAAAATCACAGCAACAGCAAGTCTTCTTCTTCTACAGTCTCATACTCATCTCGATCTGCATTTCCTCTGGATTTCAACCAACAATTCGAAACAGAATGACCCATTCAAAAAAACCCCCGATTCCTTTGAACTAAACAACCACCACCCATCTGTTCTTCCAATTCATCACCCATTTGCATCAATTTCAACAGCATCGAACCCTTACCTCTCTCGATCGATCTACTGAGATCGATATCAACATCTCGAACCCAACGAATCGATCACGGATTTCTCGAATCGGACAGAGCAGCAGCAGCCACTGTTGCTTGCTTCCTCTCTTTCTGCCGTGTAGAAAAAATGAGAGAAAACTCTCTTTACTTTAGGGTAAGGAATCGAACAGATTAAAACACCCACATAAGAACCACCCCCGGTTTGGGTGCCTTAATAAGTGGTTAGTTCCGATAAGGGCTAACCAGTTTCATCCCCTTATCCTTAACTTGGCTCTCAATAGTAATTGCCCATGGAATGACAATTTTGCCCTTTTGCGCAACTTTGGATGGCTTCTTCTTCTTTTCGTTCGTGCGACTCCATAGTAGCTATAAAAACTCAAAACAAGCGTAAAATACATAATTTACAAGAAAAATAGCAAAGAAAGCATAAACTACTAGATAGTAAATTAGGTGTATTCTACACCTATCAACCACGATTGATGTCTCGTGATTGTGGAGTCTGCAAGGCAAACGTGTCTTTAGTTAGTCAATTATTGACTTCATGGGACGATGAGTCCTTGTATTGCTGAGTCGAACGTGATTTGCAAATGTTCTAAGACTCATGAATTGAAGGTGTCTGTTGAGACAGAGGTATGATCCTCACGTAAATGTTGATAGTCAGGGTGAGCAAATATTGCTCATTCGATGGATTGTTGAATATTGATAGTTGAACCAATATTCCTTAGTTTGAGCAAATATTGCTCATCTGAGCAAATGTTGCTCGTTTGAAGAATAATTGGTGGCATGACCAAATAAAGTATTAAATTAGAATACTGGCAACTGAACCGAGTATAATTAATAAAATTTTGATCATGGATTAATGTAAAATTATTAGTGTTTGAATCTGGAATTATGAACCTTGGATTCGAAACCCTGATTTGATCAATTGATGATTTATTGAAAATAAACCACAGAGTGAAGGAGGGACCGGCTTCATGGTATGATGGGTCGACCATGTAGCGCCCAGATGTTCAAGTGAGCAAAATACCAAAGTCTCTTGAAGACCAGTTGGTGAAAGGATGATTAAATGCTGATCTAATCATTTATTGAGATAATGCTCGTCTGAGCCTTAGGTGATAAAACCTAATTAATTATGAAAAGATGAGGGACCGACCAAGGGGTCATGAAACTGGCCCTGGTTGGTCATGGGATCAAATGACGATCATTTTATGAAGTTCCAAATTGTTTGGAAAAGTTTTGGACCTAATACGTGCAATTGCGCAAATTAGGTCAGATTGTGAAAATGCATGGGACCGGCTCCTTGTAAGCCAAAGAGCCAACCTTGGTCGGTCAAGGTAACATGATCGCGTCACCAAAGTGTTCCTATCTTAGTTCTGAGAATTTTGATATTTTCTGATGTGCGTTTGAGCAACATTTTGAGAAAATATGAAGAAATCAGGGATTTTTTGCAGAAACCGTGAAAACTTCATGAGATGAAGGAAAAATAATAAAAAATGAAGGAATCATGAAGTGTGGGACCAGATAAAGCCAAGGCATGGCCGGCCGTCCAAAAAGCCCGGTCCCACGGTATTTTTCTTAATTTTATAATATTTTTTCATCATTTTAGGGAAATATCATAAAACCAAGGAGTTTGTTGAAACCAATGAGTTTTGTTGAAACCAAGGAGTTTTGTTGAAATCAAGGAGTTTCCATGAGATGAAGGAAACAAATAATATTAATAATAATAAAATAAGGGCGTGTGGGACCGGCTTGGGCATGGTCGGGCGGCTAGGGCCCGGTCCCATGAGTTTTCCTTAATTTTACGTATTATTTCATGATTTGAAGGAATTTTCATAATTTGAAGGAAATATCATGAAATCAAGGAATTTCATGGGATCAAGGAAACATAAAATAATAATAATAATAAAATAAGGGGCATGTGGGACCGTCTAGGGCATGACCGGCCAGCTGGGGCCCTGTCCCACGAGTTTCCTTAATTTTATATTATTTTTTCATGATTTGAAAGAAATATCATGAAATTAAGGAGTTTTCATGAGATTAGGGAAATAATAATAAAATATTGAGGAACCATGAGTTGTGGGACCGACCACAACTAGGGCGTAGCCGGCCGGCTAGTAGACACGGTCCCGTGACACCTTTCCCAATTTTATATTATTTCTTTGATGCGAAGGAAACACCATGAAACTGAGGAGTTTCCTTAAAACGAAGGATATTTGTTCAAATGAAAGGATTTTCATAAGATCAAGGAAAATAATAAAAATATGATAAAATATAAAATTGGACGTGGGATTGGTCACGGCACGACCGGCCGGCCGGTGGGCCCAATCCCTCAGCGCCTCGGTTAATATTTATTATTTATTATTTTGCATAGTTTCAATCTTAATAAAGTATATCTCTCTTTCTCGATTCAATTCTTTCTCAAGCAAATAGAAATTTGCGAGTCTAATTGAATACAAGAGAAATCACTTGAACGGTACCAAAGACCAATGTTCAAGGATCAATCAATTTCCAATCAACAACCAAAGGTTGGATTTCACAACTGATCGATACAACGCACAACCTGTGATATTTCAATTATATAACAAAATATAATGCGGAATAGAAATAACACAGACACCAGAATTTTTTAGCGAGGAAACCGCAAATTTAGAAAAACCCCGGGACCTAGTCCAGATTGAACACACACTGTATTAAGCCTCTACAGACACTAGCCCAGTACAAACTAACTTCGGTCTGGACTGTAGTTCAACCCTAATCAATCTCACACTGATCCAAGGTACAGTTGCGCTCCTTACGTCTCTGATCCCAGCAGGATACTACGCACTTGATTCCCTTAGCTGATCTCACCCTCAACTATCTGTTGCTACAACCCAAAGTCGAAGACTTTAATAAAAAAATCTGTATCACACAGAAAAGTCTACGGTAATAGATAAATCCGTCTCCCACGAATATACCTACGAGTTTTGTTCCGTCTTTTGATAAATCAAGGTGAACAGGAACCAATTGATAACCCGGTCTTATATTCCCGAAGAACAGCCTAGTATTATCAATCACCTCACAATAATCTTAATCGACGCAGGAAAAAAAGATATTGCGGAATCACAAACGATGAGACGAAGTGTTTGTGATTTCTTTTCTATCTTGCCTATCAGAGATATAAATCCCAAGCCAATTATTCCAATTTTACTCGTACGATAGAAACAACAAGATCAGATTACACAACTACAATAAAAGTAGTAACGGTCTAGCTTCACAATCCCAATTAAGTCTTTAAGTCGTTAACCTGGTTTAGAGAAGAAAACCCAAGGTTAAATGAGAATCGACTCTAGCTTACACAACTAGTATCACACGTAAGGTGTGGGGATTAGGTTTCCCAGTTGCTAGAGTTCTCCCTTATATAGTCTTTCAAATCAGGGTTTGCAATCAATATTAGGTTGGTAACAAAGCATTCAATATTCACCGTTAGATGAAAACTTGATTAGATTCAAGTAAATATTTCTCAACCGTTGGATCGAAACCTTAGCTTGTTACACACAAATGAAATGTCCAATTTTGGGTTTATGTAACTGTACACAAACATTAACATTTGTTGGTTCAACAATAGTTAACCAAATGGTTAGCCATATGCTTACTTTCATATCCACCATATTCTTCTTCACCATAACTAGTTCAAATGACTCAAATGAACTAGTTAGAGAGTTGTTCAATTGCTTAGATCTTATGTAACTACACAAGACACAATCGAAGCAAAAACGGTTTGATTCACTCTAATCGATTCATGAACTTTGTAGCCACGGTTTTCAAAACCATTCCTTAGTTTATATAAACATGAGTTCAAGAAAAACCGATTTTATATATAACCAACTCAAGTTCGCGGACAGGGTTCGCGGAATTAATCTCACGGAAGGAGTTCACAAACTCCAGCAGAAATTCTCGGGTCGAGAACTTCCGCCAATCCGCGACCGAGTTCGCGGACTTGGCTCAGGCCACATTCCGTTTCTCTTGATCAACAAAGTTCGCAAACTTTGGTTCAAGGAATAAGGACTTATACATATATGTGTTTCCACAACAATGCTTATATCCTACCAATGGTTATGCAATCTAAACTCTCATTTCAATCATTGAAACATTCTCAGAGGACGTTATATAGCCGTTATTCACAGACCATTTTTCGTCAGAGCAATTTTCAAAGTGATTGAAACATAACATGACATTCGTCACTAGGTAAAGATGAATTTGGCTAAAGTGAAAGCTTACCAACACATATTTTGAGAAATAGATAGGCGAGTTAAACTCGGCTCAAAATAGCAAATGTGTATAATGAAAGTCTATATATCAAAACGACTTTTGTCTCAAGAGTATGAGATAGAGTAAATAGAATTTTGAGTGACGGATAAGTTCAAGTCTCCATATATCTTTTAGTCGATGAAGTTCCACCAGTTCCTTGAGTAGTCCTTCGTCTTGTATGATGATTGCCATATGAAATCTTGAGCTCAACTACACTTTCTATACTAGTCCAAGACCTTTAGCTATATGGGCTAGAAATCAAGACTTATAGTTTTGATCACTAACATTGACAAACATGCTTGAGATAGAAACGCATGTGAGTTCGACCGAGCAATGCTTTAACAATCTCTCCCCTTTGTCAATTTTAGTGACAAAACTATTAATACATATGGAATACAAAAAATAAATAAATTAAATTTTGTAGCTCCTATTCCACATGTCTAATCTTCAACATTACTCGAAATCTTCGTCACTTCCAAGTACTCCAATGATCCCAAAGATTGTAAGTTTAGCATCATCATTGTTGAAAATCCGTAGCTATAACAACAAGAAAACAATAGTTCTCAATCATTGTTATACAGTGTTATAGTATCATTACACAGCGTCAAAGTTCAATTGTATCACAACTTCAAAAACAATACTATGGTGATATGTATTACTCCCCCTTAGTCAATACTCCATCTCACATGGAAACCACTCCCCCTTACATAATGATCCGAAAACCATATGTATTTGTAGTGTGAACCACATATTAATTCTCCCTCCTTTTTGTCAATAAAATTGGCAAAGGTACAAGAACGAGATCCTAATGAAATTTCCGAAAGAGACATTTCATGACCAAAAGAAAGGAACACACATCATCTTATTTAGATGCAATCATAAAGACGAAGCTAAATGCATTCATCAAGGAGTTTAAAGATACAAGATAACACCTATAATATTTCACAGCCGCACTCCCGACAAAGATTTGGCAATTAAGCACAAGTTCAAAAAGAACTCTCCCCCATAATATGTCACTCCCGAAAGAACAACAAGAGCGACCTTAATTTTGAAAGAAAAGAAGGATTTCTTTGGACATAACAAATCACATACAAGTATGAACTTGAATCCAAAATACTCAATTAAATTAACCACAAGATAATCCATGATTAATTCAATCAAAATACACAACCAAGCTAATCACAAAAATTAATCAATTTAATTGGTCATAGTCGACATAAGAGAATCTATGGAGCAATGACTAAGTTAATCATGAAAATAATCAACCCAGTCAAAAACGCTCAAACATAAGAAAAAACTTATGGAGTCGTAACTAAATAACTAAACAAGATGATTAATTTAGTTCAAAAATGCTCGACATAAAGTACCTTACGGAACAACAACAAAGTTAATCATAAAAAAATCAACTTGGTTGTTTAGTGCTCAACATAAGACACATTACGGAGCCTCACAGTAATACACAAAATATGGATCAGGGAAGATCAATTACTACGGAATACACAAGGATTCATTTATTTGCACAAATACATACCATAGACCTAATCCTTGGATACAAAAGATTTTAACCTATCTTCTATCAATAATTGACAATATAGGCTTAACTTTTGTATTTGTCAAAAGTCCATTCATTCCTTTATCAATATAAATATCGACTTACGAAAGACTTTACTTTTAAAAATATATGGGACAAACATAGTTCACGGACGCAAACACACATATCCCATAAACAATTGCAATATATAAAATCATAAAGATTAATACTGCAAAAATCATCTTCCAAACAAATTTAGAATTTAAACCAATAAATCTAAACACATGAAGATGAAAACATTGGACATAGCTATGTGTAATCACAATAATGGCTATTCCAAGCTCTAGTTATTCTTCTAAACAAAAACAGAAAAATAGAAGATTTACTAGACAAAAACTAAACCAAAAACAAACTTTTATGCCAATGCCGAACACGAACTAAAGTCATATAGACGGTTCTGGACCCTCATGAGTCTTGAGGTTTTCAAGCTTGTGAACGACAGCATCCTCTGCAACTTTGGGAAGAATATCCTTATTGGGAAGTTCTTTAACACGGGTCTTCATGAGAAAAAGGTCAGAATTAACCTTTTTCAACTCAGTTCTTACCACATCAAGACACTTCATTGTATCAACAAGTTGTTGTTTTGCATCCTCAAAGTTTTTTAGGAAGTCAAGAACTATATCATACAAAATTTCTTCAACCTCCTCAATATCCGAATAGGAATCATGAGATTGAGGAAAGGATCCTTCAACTTGAACAACAGTTCCCTTCACTTTATCAAATTCGAAATACACCCCATTATCAACGAAGTCTTCAGGTAAATCCCATGATCAGGAAGAAGACGCCATTGGTAATATGAAACCTAGAGTGAGAAGTTCAACTCAATAGGGTAGGTATATAAATATGATTCGAGAGACTTAAGGTTTACAGGATCGGTTCGTGAGAGGACCCCAAAACCGTACGTGTACTCGTAAGAGGATGATTCACAAATCCCATAAAAAAATGCTTTTAGTTTTCAAAAACCAAGTTTGAAAGCAAAGAAAAATATCTTATAAAAGGAAGAAAAAAATACTCATGTACAAGTGTATGACTAATTATCCATCTAAGAACGATAAGAAATTAGCTAGATAATCATATCCATATTGCAAAGAGTATACCTATTCAATTCTCACACAACTAGGATTTTTGGTAGGTGAGATATCAACCTTGTGATTAATTTACACAATTATGAGACCGTCATTAAATGATTGTCGTCTTTGTTTATCCTTCTTTCTTTGATTGGTATTTTACTCAGAGAAGTAAGACTTGGCTAGTTTAGCATATCTGTCAGAAGATATTCTCTGAGGACTAATTCTAGGACCTCTTGCAACAGGTTCAAGAGGATCGGGATAGACGGGGATCCATTTTCTAGACTTAGATTTACTACCAACAACCGTATAAACACAGGGAATGCTTTTATCAGCAATACTAGGATGCATTTGAGCCATGTGATGATTTCTAGGAAAGAGATCATATTTATAAGGTTTCTGGTTTTCTGTGGATATATGATTCACAACAGTAGTCGACGGACTATTTATTCCATTGACAGTGGAAAGAAGCAAATTATGAAGCTTAGAAATTTGTTTCCTCCTGGCAAAGCAATGGATAGCATAGTGATTCCTTTTTACACACAAAGTACAGGTTCGTGGAGATGAAGCAATAAATGGCACCTGTTTTGACTTCATAGACATATGAGGAGATTGTAAGTTATGTAAACTTTTCTTGACACAATCTTTTTCCGGAGAACATTTCGTTCTGTACTATAACTCATGAGAATTAGTTTGTACGGAATAATTTCTCCTTAAGACAGAGTTTTCCTTTTCCAAGGATCTGCACTGTTCATGGGCTAGAATAAGAGATGCTTCTAGATTCTCTTTCTCGACACGAAGTCTGTTAAGATCTGATGAATGAGTCTCAATCAAACATTTCTCTCTAATTGAGTCTTCCTTAACAATATCTTCAAGAGCACTAATTTTTTCATGCTGTAGAGTTGTTTCTTGGAGAAGTTTTTCAATATTCTTAGAGAATGACTCAATGATGTTGTAGAGTTTATGCTCTCGATCAAGAAACTTTTCAAATTCATCAATAAGATGATCATGATCCTGGAAATCAATAATCTCAGCAAAGTTTTTTGAGATTATGGTGAGCCCCTTTTCAGCTTTTGCCATAGTGCCCAATGTCTCATCGGAAAGAGATATGTTGTCACAACATGGAACAATCTTCTTACCTCGGGATACGAAAAAATCAGCTAAGGAGTAATCCTTTGAGGTATTTCCAAGACATTTGGCATAGTTAAAAGCTTTAGAAGACATGGTATGTGTAGAAGAGATTCTATCCTCAGACTCAAATTGCCACAAACACATACTTGTAAGGTCTTTAAGCGTGTTTGCCTGCTCTGATACCAATTGAAAAGGCAGGGGTACAACAACCACACCCAACAATTCGCTTAGCAATCTGTATGGAAAAACTCCAATATACTTTCTAGAGAATCAAGGTGGTAGGATCACAATCATCAAGGGAATGATCTCTTTGTCTTTTGCACACATTCTCCCTCATACGTTTGAAAGTACAGGGACGAACCAGTTTGTGAACCCCAAGAGAGTTTCCAATTGCATCAATACCATGTTCACGGCAAATTTGACCAATTAAGCATGGGTAATCTTCGAAATCAACTCTCTATTAACAAGAAATCTTTCTCTGTTTATCATGGTTTTGAATTCCATTTTACCAAGATCAACATTATGAATGTTGGCATAGAAGATTCTTCTAAGAGTATCAAATCCTTGACCAAGACCATCAAATAAGTTTCCAAGATTGAATTTTTCAAAGCAAACTAAATCCTCTTTATGTCCACTAGAAGAATCCAATTTCCTTTCTAGAATAAAACCCATAGATGAAATCATTTCAAAAATATTAGCACAAGAATTATTGACAAACCTAATTCTAATAGAATTTTGGTTTGAAGGAAGATCCATGCTAGAGGAACCAAACTTTTTGAAGTTCTTTTTGAACCCTTGAGATTCATCATGAGATCTAGAAATTGGAGAGGAACAAGAGGAAATTACTTGCTTGGAATGAACTTTGATCACCTCCTTGTCTTATTTTCCTTCAAGGAAGAATTAATGGAGAAAAGAGATGAACCCTAAAAAGCTCACGTACGCGGACTGTTGAGAGGAAGAAGAAGGTCAGCGTACCTCTTCTTTATAGGCTCACTTATGGGATTGGACCCGTTTATGAACCGTGACCCACAAAAAGAATGTGGGATTTCTTTTAATGTGCAATCCGTGACAACATAAAATGTTGAGAAGAACCGGATGCCATATAAAGGCTAATCTAACTTTAACCCAACTTTACACAAATCAAACCAGTTCTTGCCCCATCTCAAGATATATACAAATGGGGTAATGCCAGGTATGTTACCAAATGACATGATGTGCAGATATATCCTTATCAAGCATTTCTGCTTGATATTTGTGAACAATTCCAGTGATATAATCAAAGTAATGATGATAGTCAGGGTTGTCTGACTTTCTATCTTCCTCTTTGGATGACTAGAAAGAAGATTCTTCCGATTTTTAGTCCGTACATTATTGTTTGATAGTTTTATATGTACAAGACCTTTATCGGGATGATTCTTAGAATTAACAGAATTATGTTTTTCTAAGAATTTAAAAACACTTTCGAAAGCTCTGAATAGATCTTTGTCAATTGATCCATTATGATAGTATTCCTAAAAGAGATTAAGAGTTAATCTAGTGAGAGTCCATATCTTTGAGCGGGACGAATATTTCCTCAATCTTCCCTTCTTTTTATTTTTTCCTTTAGATTGAATCTCATCATCTAATTTATCCATTTTAGATGGATTGAGATTATTATGAGAAACCGGAGGTTTTATCCATAATAATCTTTGAGAAAACTTTAAGGATTTCTGGCGTGCGTTACAGATGCCAAGAGCAAGTTTTCCAAAGAAATTTCCCATGGGAAAATTTTTGAGGACCGAACAAACACAAACTTATCAGGTTTAATGTGTTTTCCTGCTCTGATACCAATTGAAAAAGCGGGGGTACAACGACCTCACCCAATATTTCGATTAGGAATCTGTATGGACTAACTCCAATATACTTTCAAGAGAATCAACTAGACTCAATCTTAATAAAGTATATCAAAGAGTTATATCTCTCTTTCTCGATTCAATTCTTTCTCAAGCAAATAGAAATTTCCGAGTCTAATTGAATACAAGAGAAATCACTTGAATGGTACAAAAGACCAATGTTCAAGGATCAACCAATTTCCAATCAACAACCAAAGGTTGGATTTCACAATTGATCGATACAACGCACAACCTATGATATTTCAATTATATAACAAAATATAATGTGGAATAGAAATAACACAGACACCAGAATTTTGTTAACGAGGAAACCGCAAATGCAGAAAAACCCCAGGACCTAGTCCAGATTGAACACACATTGTATTAAGCCGCTACAGACACTAGCCTACTACAAACTAACTTCGGTCTAGACTGTAGTTGAACCCCAATCAAACTCACAGTGATCCAAGGTACAGTTGCGCTCCTACGTCCCTGATCCCAGCAGGATACTACACACTTGATTCTCTTAGCTGATCTCACCCACATCTAAGAGTTGCTACAACCCAAAGTCGAAGACTTTAATAAACAAATATGTATCACACAGAAAAGTCTACGGTAATAGATAAATCTGTCTCCCACAGAAATACCTACGAGTTTTGTTCCGTCTTTTGAAAAATCAAGGTGAACAGAAACCAATTGATAACCCGGACTTATATTCCCGAAGAACAGCCTAGTATTATCAATCATTTCACAATAATCTTAATCGACGCGGCTAAAGAGGATATTGTGGAATCAAAAACGATGAGACGGAGATGTTTGTGACAACTGTTATATCTTCCTACCGGAGATATTAATCTCAATCCAATCGTTATGATTGTACTCAACACGATAGAATCAGCAAGATCAGATCACACAACTACGAGAAAGTAGTATCAGTCTGGCTTCACAAAAATCGTCTTTAGATATAACCAACTTAAGTTCGCAGACTTAGTTCGCGGACTTAAGTTCTTGGAAGGAGTTCTCAAGCTCCATCAGATATTCTCGGGATGAGAACTTTCGCCAGTTCGCGGATTGAGTTCACAGCTCTTGTTCCGGTTTTTCCTGATCAGCAAAGTACGCATACTTCGGTTCAAGGAAAAAGGACTTATACATATATGTGTTTCCACACAATGCTTATATCCATCAATGGTTATATAATCTAAACTCACATTTCAATCATTGAAACATTCTTAGAGGACGCTATTATACAGTTGTTATTTACAAACTATTTTTCATCAAAGAAATTTTCAAAGTGATTGAAACATAACATGACTTTCGTCACTAGGTAAAGATGAACTTTGCCAAACCAAAAGCTTACCAATACATATTTCGAGAAATAGATAGGCGAGATAAACTCGGCTCGAAATAGCAAATGTGTATAATCAAAGTCTATATAGAAAAACGACTTTTGTCTCAAAAATAGGAGATAGAGTAGATAGACTTTTGAGTGATAGATAAGTTCAAGTCTCCACATACCTTTTAGTTGATGAAGTTCCACCAGTTCCTAGAGTAGTTCTTCGTCTTGTATGACGATTTCCATGGAGTTCTTGAGCTCAACTACACTTTTTATCCTAGTCCGAGACTTAGCTATAGTAGACTAGAATCAATATTTATAGTTTTGATCACTAACATTGATAAACAAGCTTGAGATAGCAACACATGCGAGTTCGACCGAGCAATGCTCTAACAATCTCCCCTTTTGTCAATTTTAGTGACAAAACCATCAATACATATGGAATAGAAAAATAAATTAACTAACTTTTGTAGCTCATATTCTACATGCCTAATCTTCAACATTACTCGAAATCTTCGTCACTTCCAAGTACTCCAATGATCCCAAAGGTTGTAAGTTCAACATCATTATTGTTTAAAATCCGTAGCTATAACAATGAGAAAACAAGAGTTCTGAATCATTGTTATACAATGTCATAGTATCTTTATATAGTATCAAAGTTCAATTGTATCACAACTTCGACAACAATATTATTGTGATATGTATTACTTCCCCTTAGTCAATACTGCATCTCACATGGAAACCACTCCCCCTTACATAATGATCCGAAAACCATATGTATTTGTAGTATGAACTACATATTAATTCTCCCCCTTTTGTCAATAAAATTGGCAAAGGTACGAAAACGGGATCCTAATGAAATTTCCAAAGAGACATTTCATGACCAAAAGAAAGCACATATCGTCTTATTTAGATGCAATCATATAGCCGAAGCTAAATGCATTCATCAAGGAGTTTATAAAGATACAAGATAACCCCTATAATATTCCACAGCCATACTCCCCACAAAGATTTGGCAATTAAGCACAAGTTCAATTAAGAAATCTCCCCCATAATATGTCATTCCCGAAAGAACAACAAGAGCGACCTTAATTTCAAAAGAAAAGAAGGATTTCTTTGGAGATAACAAATCACATACAAGTATGAATTTGAATCCAAAATACTCAATTAAATTAACCATAAGAGAGAACCCATGATTAATTTAATCGTAAATATACAATCAAATTTACCACAAAAAGTGATTAATTTAATTGACCATGCTCGACATAAGAGAACTTACGGAGCAACAACTAAATAACCAAACGAGGATGATTAATTTAGTTGATCATGCTCGACATAAAGTACCTCACGGAGCAACAACTAAGCTAATCATAACCGAATGAATAACTCAGTCGATTGCGCTCAACATAAGACACCTTATGAAACAACACAGTATATGCACAAAAATTGTAGACCGAGGTCGGCCAAATACTGTGGAATAAGCTAGGATTCATTCATTCTATTTTTCATCACCATTTGCACAATGACATACAATAGACATAATATTTGTAACAAAAGATTTTAACATATCTTCCATTAATAATTGACATAATATGCTTAACTTTTGTGTTTTCAAAAGTTCATTCCTTCTTTTATCAATACATGCATATCGATATATGAAAGACTTAAATTTTGACAAGGTATGGGACAATCACAGTTCACGGACGCAAACACACATATCCCATAACAAATTGCAATATATAAAACCATAAAGATTAATACTGCAAAAATCATCTTCCAAACAATTTTAGAATTTAAACCAATAAATTTAAAAACATGATCAGATGAAAACGTTGGACATAGCTATGTGTAATCAAAATAATGGCTATTCCAAACTCTAGTTATTCTTCTCAACAAAACAAGAAAATAGAAGATTTACTAGGCATGTGAAATCAAATTACTCATCATCTTCATCATCGAAACACTCTAAGATGCTTGAATCATGTTCAATTCTTCCTTGAGCTCGGGAAACTTAGTTGCAACCAAACTTCACTCTTGAATTTACCTTACACACACCCTTGTGAATTTTTTGGAATCATCAAGGTGGTTGGGTCACAATCATCAAGGGAATTATCTCTTTGTATTTTGCACACAGTCTTCCTTATACGTTTTAAAATATAGGGACGAACCAGTTTGGGAACCCCAAGAGAGTTGCCAATTGCATCAATACCATGTTCACGGAAAATTTGACCAATCAAGCATGGGTAACCTAACTTCTTGCTGGGTGAAGTCATCGAGATCATTTGAGAAATGATGAAACCACAAATATCGAGACTCGAAACACCCAATTCAAGGAAATAGACCAATTCCGCAAACTTATGACTTCACTTAGAATTATCAATTGTGGAGGGATAAAGATTAGAGATACCAAGTTTACCAAAGCCATCAAAGCAACACTAAGAACATTAGTAGGAAACTTTCCTTGATTCCAAGTCACCTTCTTACCGCAAAGGCCAAGAGAGATGTCATCACGCGATGGTCGTTCATCACTTGGTCTAGGTAGACGAACATTTCCCAATGGAATTTTGGTAATCTTAGAAATCAACTCTCTATTAACAAGAAATCTTTCTCTATTTATCATGGTTTTGAATTCCATTTTACCAAGATCAGCATTATGAATGTTGGCATTGAAGATTCTTCTGAGAGTATCAAATCCTTGACCAAGGCCATCAAATAAGTTTCCAAGATTGAATTTTTCAAAGCAAACTAAATCCTCTTTATTTCCACTAGAAGAATCCAATTTCCTTTCTAGAATAAAACCCATAGATGAAATCATTTCAAAAATATTAGCAAAATAATCATTGACAAACCTAATTCTAATAGAATTTTGGTCTAAAGGAAGATCCATGCTAGAGGAGCCAAACTTTTTGAACCCTTGAGATTCATCATGAGATCTAGAAATTGGAGAGGAACAAGAGGAAATTACTTACTTGGAATTAACTTTGATCACCTCCTTGTCTTATTTTCCTTTAAGGAAGAATTAATGGAGAAAAGAGATGAATCCTAAAAAGCTCACGTACGCGGACTGTTGAGAGGAAGAAGAAGGTTAGCGTACCTCTTCTTTATAGGCTCACTTATGGGATTGGACCCGTTTATGAACCGTGACCCACAAAAGGAATGTGGGATTTCTTTTAATGTGCAATCCGTGGACAACATAAAATGTTGAGAAGAACCGGATGCCATATAAAGGCTAATCTAACTTTAAACCAACTATACACAAATCAAACCAGTTCTTGCCCCATCTCAAGATATATACAAATGGGGTAATGCCAGGTATGTTACCAAATGACATGATATGTAGATATATCCATAATAAGCATTTCTTCTTGATATTTGTGAACAATTCCAGTGATATAATCAAAGTAATGATGATAATCAGGGTTGTCTCTGAGCTTTCTATCTTCCTCTTTGGATGACTAGAAAGAAGATTCTTCCGAGTTTTAGTCCGTACATTATTGTTTGATAGTTTTATATGTACAGGAGCTTTATCGGGATGATTCTTAGAATTAACAGAATTAAGTTTTTCTAAGAATTTAAAAACACTTTCGAAAGCTCTGAATAGATCTTTGTCAATTGATCCATTATGATAGTATTCCTCAAAGAGATTAAGAGTGAATCTAGTGAGAGCCCATATCTTTGAGCGTGACGAATGTTTCCTCAATCTTCCCTTCTTTTTATTTTTTCCTTTAGATTGAATCTCATCATATAATTTATCCATTTTAGATGGATTGAGATTATTATGAGAAACCGGAGGTTTTATCCATAATAATATTTGATAAATCTTTAAGGATTTCTGGCGTGCGTTACAGATGCCAAGAGCAAGTTTTCCAAAGAAATTTCCCATGGGAAATTTTTTGAGGACCGAACAAACACAAACTTATCAGGTTTAAGGTGTTTTCCTGCTCTGATACCAATTGAAAAAGCGGGGGTACAACGACCTCACCAAATATTTCGATTAACAATCTGTATGGACTAACTCCAATATACTTTCAAGAGAATCAACTAGACTCAATTTTAATAAAGTATATCAAAGAGTTATATCTCTCTTTCTCGATTCAATTCTTTCTCAAGCAAATAGAGTCTAACTGAATACAAGAGAAATCACTTGAACGGTACAAAAGACCAATGTTCAAGGATCAATTAATTTCCAATCAACAACCAAATGTTGGATTTCACAATTGATCGATACAACGCACAACCTGTGATATTTCAATTATATAACAAAATATAATGCGGAATAGAAATACCACAGACACCAGAATTTTGTTAACGAGGAAACTGCAAATTCAGAAAAACCCCGGGACCTAGTCCAGATTGAACATACACTATATTAAGTCGCTACAGACACTATCCTACTACAAACTAACTTCAGTATGGACTGTAGTTGAACCCCAATCAATCTCACACTGATCCAAGGTACAGTTGCGCTCCTACGTCCCTGATCCCAGCAGGATACTACGCACTTGGTTCTCTTAGCTGATCTCACCCATAACTAAGAGTTGCTACGACCCAAAGTCGAAGAGTTTAATAAACAAATATGTATCACACAGAAAAGTCTACAGTAATAGATCAATCTGTCTCCCATAGAAATACCTACGAGTTTTGTTCCGCCTTTTGATAAATCAAGGTGAACAAAAACCAATTAAAAACCCGAACTTATATTCCCGAAGAACATCCTAGTATTATCAATCACCTCACAATAATCTTAATCGACGCGGCGAAAGAAGATATTGTGGAATCACAAACGATGAGACGAAGATGTTTGTCATACTTTTATATCTTGCCTATCAGAGATATTAATCTCAAGCCAATCGTTATGATTGTACTCAACACAATAGAATCAGCAAGATCAGATCACACAACTACGAGAAAGTAGTATCGGTATGGCTTCACAATCCCAATGAAGTCTTTAAGTCGTTAACCTTGTTTTCAAGAAGAAACCTAAGGTTAAAGGAGAATTGACTCTATCTAATACAACTAGTATCACACAGATGGTGTGGGGATTAGGTTTTCCAGTTGCTAGAGTTCTCCCTTATATAGTCTTTCAAATCAGGGTTTGCAATCAAAGTTAGCTTAGTAACAAAGCATTCAATACTCACTGTTAGATGAAAACCTGATTAGATTGAAGTTAATATCTTTCAACCGTTGGATCGAAAACTTAGCTTGTTACACACAAATAAAATGCACGATTTTAGGTTTTTGTTACCGTACCCAAACATGTACATTTGTTGGTTCAACAATAGTTAACCAAATGGTTAGCCATATGAGCACTTTTATATCAACCATATTCTTCTTCACCATAACTAGTTCAAATGACTCAAATGAACTAGTTCAATTGTATAAATCTTATGTAACTAAATAAGACACAATCGAAGAAATAACGATTTGATTCACTCGAATCGATTCATGAACTTTATAGCCACGGTTTGCATTTTGCATTCCTTAGTTAATATAAATATAAGTTCACAAAAATCGTCTTTAAATATAACCAACTTAAGTTCGCAGACTTAGTTCGCGGACTTAAGTTCTTGGAAGGAATTCTCAAGCTCCGGCAGATATTCTCGGGATGAGAACTTCCGCCAGTTCGCGGATTGAGTTCACAGCTCTTGTTCTGGTTTTTCTAGATCAACAAAGTACGCATACTTCGGTTCAAGGAAAAAGGATTTATACATATATGTGTTGCCACACAATGCTTATATCCATCAATGGTTATATAATCTAAACTCACATTTCAATCATTGAAATATTCTTATATGACGTTATTATATAGTTGTTATTCACAAACTATTTTTCGTCAAAGCTATTTTCAAAGTGATTGAAACATAACATGACTTTCGTCACTAAGTAAAGATGAACTTGGCCAAAGCAAAAGCTTACCAACACATATTTCGAGAAATAGATAGGCGAGATAAACTCGGCTCGAAATAGCAAATGTGTATAATCAAAGTCTATATAGCAAAACGACGTTTGTGACAAAAATAGGAGATAGAGTAGATAGACTTTTGAGTGATAGATTAGTTCCAGTCTCCACATACCTTTTAGCTGATGAAGTTCCACCAGTTCCTTGAGTAGTTCTTCGTCTTGTATGATGATTGCCATGGAGTTCTTGAGCTCAACTACACTTTTTATCCTAGTCCGAGACTTAGCTATAGTAGACTAAAAATCAATACTTATAGTTTTGATCACTAACATTGACAAACATGCTTGAGATAGAAACACATGCGAGTTAGACCGAGCAATGCTCTAACAATCTCCCCCTTTATCAATTTTAGTGACAAAACTATCAACACATATGGAATACAAAAATAAATGAATTAAGTTTTGTAGCTCATATTCCACATGCCTAATCTTCAATATTACTCGAAATCTTCGTCACTTCCAAGTACTCCAATGATCCCAAAGGTTATAAGTTCAACATCATCGTTGTTGAAAATCCGTAGCTATAACAATGAGAAAACAAGAGTTCTCAATCATTTTTATACAATGTCATAGTATCATTATATAGTATCAAAGTTCAATTGTATCACAACTTCGACAACAATACTATGGTGATATGTATCACTCCCCCTTAGTCAATACTCCATCTCACATGGAAACCACTCCCCCTTACATAATGATCCGAAAACCATATGTATTTGTAGTGTGAACTACATATTAATTCTCCCCCTTTTGTCAATAAAATTGGCAAAGGTACGAAAACGGGATCCTAATGAAATTTCCATAAGAGACATTTCATGACCAAAAGAAAGCACATATCATCTTATTTAGATGCAATCATATAGCCGAAGCTAAATGCATTCATCAAGGAGTTTATAAAGATACAAGATAACCCCTATAATATTCCACAGCCGTACTCCCCACAAAGATTTGGCAATTAAGCACAAGTTCAATTAAGAAATCTCCCCCATAATTTGTCATCCCGAAAGAGCAACAAGAGCAACCTTAATTTCAAAAGAAAAGAAGGATTTCTTTGGACATAAAAAATCACATACAAGTATGAATTTGAATCCAAAATACTCAATTAAATTAGCCATAAGAGAACCCATGATTAATTTAATCGGAAATATACAATCAAATTTACCACAAAAAGTGATTAATTTAATTGACCATGCTCGACATAAGAGAACTTACGGAGCAACAACTAAATAACCAAACGAGGATGATTAATTTAGTTGATCATGCTCGACATAAAGTAGGAGCAACAACTAAGCTAATCATAAGCGAATGAATAACTCAGTCGATTGCGCTCAACATAAGACACCTTATGAAACAACACAATATATGCACAAAAATTGTAGACTGAGGTCGACCAAATACTGTGGAATAAGCAAGGATTCATTCTATTTTTCATCATCATTTGCACAATGACATACAATAGACATAATATTTGTAACAAAATATTGCCGAAAACATCTGAATTTCATTAGTCTACGTACTTGGATAGGGGTTGCATCTTCCACAGTGGATAATATATGGATAGCCAAGATATTATGCACCTGAGTGGTTTTTGTGTCATTTGTTTTTCTGGGTTGGAATCAAGCGAAATAGGCGTATTATTTGATCATACTATGGTTATGTGATATACCTTGGTGTCAATAAAGTTCTGAGTCCATAGGAAGAAGGTCAAAACTCTGTTAACTCTTTCATATATTCGTTTCTCCCTTTTTGTTGTTGGACAAGTGAATAAAGGACCATCATATCCAGCATCTTATAATCCCAGGGAGTCAATTGTCTGAACAATGAAGGATTTATTGCTTGAGATCGCTTTATTACCGCCTTGTTTTACGCCTGGATTTAAAATGACATTTAGGTCCTCGATCAATATACATTTTTTGTTTACTTGTTGCGCTATATCTGAGATGTGAGACCATTGTCTAATTTTATCATCAGCGTGAACACCCTTATAAACACATGTAACCAATATCTCTTTATCTCCTAATATCTCGTCAAAATAACAAACGCTATATCTTGATGAGATTAACCTCCTATCTATATTATGCCATGATATTGCTAACCATTTATCTAGTACGGCGGAAGGAATAATAAGTTAGTCATGAAACTGAGATTTTTTTAAGAATAAATCCATCTGAGATCAAGGGGAATTTGTCTCGACAAGAAAAACTATGTCAAGCTTATGATACTAGCATAAATAACTAAACTAATATTATTAATAGTGTCTCAATACCCTGGACATTCAAGGATAGTAATTTCATATTGAAAAATCAGAGATAACTAATCCTAACTGAAAGAATTGCACTGGAAAGTAAATCATGGTCAACGAAAATCGAAAAATATAGCAAAAAAGGAAGCAAATTGGAACTAGATGATAATTAGTCCAGGGGTTACAATTATATTTGTAAGATTACAAGATAGAACTGATATAACAAACTGAAAAGGAAATGTAACTGAATCAACTTAGGGCTAAAAAAAAAAAAACTATGTTGAAGCAAGCAAGGAAGCACCTTAGAAAAGAAGTGAAGAAAATCACCAACAAATATGAATCAACAAGGAACCGTAAATCTATTCTAGTATAAACACTAGCAAAATAATCACTTTAATTATATCAACAATAAGGAAGGAACAAGGAACTGTTAAATTATTGAGCAAAAGAAATCTTAAAACACTCGGAGAGGACTGAATATGGTGCTCGGGAAACAATCTAACTGAAATACATATGTTGTAAAGGTAGGCAAAGAAGCAACTGGAAATTAGGATTAAACCAAATTGAAACATGATATATTACATGAATCACAAGCAAGATAACAAAATCTCATATCTAAGATAACTTAAATTAAAGAGAGGACAAAAAAAAAAGAAACATAAGACTATAGTTCTAAGAGTAAAGTAAAGCATAAAACTAGTAAACACAATAAAGCAGACAAATCTAAGAAAAAAATAGTCAAAATAAGAAGCCATAGGAACTGATGGTAGCTTGCACATTAAGAACACATAAGTGCTTCTGCATTTTTAGGGATCATGATGACTAACCGTCATTTTTTGCAATTTCCTTGCCCTTTGATGCAGATTCTTTGTCAGCAAGGCTGGTATTTGAAGCTTCAGCCTTGAACCACCGATGAGGGTAAGCATTAACATACACTTGAGCCTCTATGACATGAGTGTATCTTGTACTTCAGACAACTGACTGGTTGCAGGACAATTCAAGTATAATTAAATGATTCTTGGTTTCTTTGTTGCTGGTAGTCGAAAGTCCCAATGGATAAAGTTTGCATTATGCTCCAGTTTCTTAGATATGTTGTTGTTGATGGTGGCTTTTAGCCTAGGGTTAAAATTGTAAAACCGCACATCTGGCATGACGTCATTATGACCATTAGCACATTTATCGAATCGATCTGCATGCTTACGTAAGAATTACCAGGGTACCTTTTTTCTTTCTATGTATCATGTTCAACGGCAGAAACCCTAACATTGATTGACATCACGTGTACAAAACCCTCATGCTACCGCGCCAAGGCATTCCAACCATGCCAGCCGCACCACTGTGCCAATAGAAAACCGTGTCAGCCACATCTACCGCGCCAAGGCATGCCAACCATGCCAGCCGCACCAATGTGCCAATGGAAAACCGTGCCAGCCATATCTACCGCGCCAAGGCATGCCAACCATGTCAGCCGCACCACTGTGCCAATGGCAAACCGTGCCAGCCACATCTTCGCGCCAAGGAATGCCAACCATGAAAACTATTGGCCCCACCTCGCCAAGCCAAACGCGCCTTGCCTTGGCCCTAGCCATGCTAGCCACACCATGTGCCAAACGGCATGCCAAACCATTGGCCCCACCTCGCCAAGCCAAACGAGCCTTGCCTTGGCCCTAGCCATGCTAGACGCACCATGTGCCAAACGGCATGCCAAACCATTGGCCCCACCTCGCCAAGCCAAACGCACCTTGCCTTAGCCCTAGCCATGCTAGCCGCACCATGTGCCAAATGGCATGCCAAACCATTGGCCCCACCTCGCCAAGCCAAACGCACCTTTCCTTGACCCTAGCCATGTTAGCCGCACCCCGCGGCCCCACTATACCATGTTGGCCTTCCCTATGCGGCTACTAAAACGAAGGCGTGCAACAATCAACGGTCGCCCTTCAATATCAAGAGAAAATCCAAGCCGTCCAAGGTTACCAGACAACGCAAGGTAACCTTTGGCCCGAATCCCTAGTTTGGCCACGCCAAACCGCGCCAAAGCATGCCAACCTAGTCGCGCCACCATGCTGGCCTTCCCTATGCGGCTACTAAAACGAAGGCGTGCGACAATCAACGGTCACCCTTCAATCTCAGGAGAAAATCCTAGCCTTCCAAGGTTACCAGACAACGCAAGGTAACCTTTGGCCCGAAACCCTAGTTTGGCCACGCCAAACAGCGACAAGGCATGCCAACCTAGCCGCGCCACCATGCTGGCCTTCCCTATGCGGCTACTAAAACTAAGGCGTGCGACAATCAACGGTCTCCCTTCAATCCCAGGATCAAATCCTAGCCGACCAAGGTTACCAGAAAACGCATGGTAAGCCCGAAACCCTAGTTTAGCTACGCCAAACCGCGCCAAGGCATGCCAACCTAGACGTGCCACCATGCTGGCCTTCCCTATGCGGCTACTAAAACTAAGGCGTGCGACAATCAACGGTTGCCCTTCAATCCCAGGATCAAATCCTAGCCGTCCAAGATTACCAGACAACGCATGGTAACCTTTGACCCAAAACCCTAGTTTGGTCGCGCCAAACTGCGCCAAGGCATGCCATGATAATGGCATGCCAACTCTGTCGCGCCACCATGCTGGCCTTCCCTACGCGGCTATTAAAAACAGAAGCGTGCAACGATCAACGGCTACCTTTCCTCTTAAGATGCAAAATCTCGACCGTAGAAGGTCACCAAGCTAGCAATTCTCCCAAGCTCGACTTGCCAGGCAACAACCATGCTACATGTTTTCCACGAAAACATTCGAGACATCAATACATATCACAAACTGGGGGATCCACTTTGGGTATCGGTTTGGCGGTTTACAGCGTGCGGCATACACTACGCCCGTCATAAGGAAGTGTAATAAGGATGAGGCGATTAGTGAATACAAGGAGTAATGTTGAAACGCTCTTTTTTATGGAACATCAATTCCATGCGTTAACGATTACCACCTCCTCCCATTTACTCACCCATTTTTTCATTCCTTAAGGAGACCAGAGTACGTTTCACTTCGACTTGTATGAATAGGTCTTACCTATTTGCACTAAACAACAAGTTCAGTCAGGAGCAATACAACACTCAGAAACACTTGCTAACTTTCCATCTGTTAGCTTCCCATTTTCTGATACAAGTCGTGAAACCACTACTCTTCCAGAATCAACCTGGTCTCAACACTTTCTTCGCTTCCCTCCCCAAAACCAACCCATTCTCCTCCTTTTTGTGACCGAAGCAAGTATGGAACGGCCATTTCTTGGTTTAGGCCGGATTTGTACAGATTGATCTCTCAAATCTAATGTACTCCCTTGCAGTACATTGTTTAGGGTTTAAATTCGTTTCTCACCCACACACCCGAAATTACCGAAATCAGCAGAAACCATTTTCACCCTCAAACACAAGATAGCTGGTTTGCTATTTCCAAGTTTCAGGAATGATAAGCTGATAGCCATGTTATGTTTCACCCCATGTCATCTACCAACACACGGTTCCATGGTTTTCCCGGATATTGCGTCACTTGCAATCGTGTCCAAGAAAACATCATTCCCAAACAATACATTCCAAAAATTCATTCCAAAAGAATAATCCAAAACCCTTAAGGTAACATTTGTCATCAACCCAATAAATCCAGGAAATCAAAACCATAAACTAGGCGTTTCATTTGCCTTTCAAAAAAAAAAATCCTAAAAATAAGAAGTTCAGAATACAGAAATACATTCAAGGAAAGTTTTTCAATAATGGCTTGCTCTTCTTAGCAAGAGCCTCCTTCGTGCATTGGAGAGCTGCCCTTTTCAACTTCAGCTTCCTAGACAATTTTTGACTTTCTGGTTCTTTCTTCACCATATCCGCAGAAGGACCTTGAATATCCCGACCCTAAGACTTTTCCAACCTCGGAGAAACCAGCCCAGACAAGAACATTGAATTCAAAGTTTACACACATCACGATGGAACCTCTTGTGACCACATCCCCTAAACAGTATGATCGGTCACCATGCCATGCGTCCCAATCGAAGACAGACTTCCTCCATACGCTTAAACCTACCGCACTCAGGCTAGTAATTTGTTTGGTCAGCAATATGGCCCAGTAGTTTTCCTATATATCTTAGTGTATAGTATCGCATGTTGGATGGCACGCTAAACCTCCAATCAAAGATGTGATCCCGATGAGGAAACCAAGTACGGATGATTAAAGGCACCCGCGCTACATCGGCCAATGACCAGGGACTCCTAACAGCTCGCACCTGCGACCATCGAGTACTTTCCTTTGTAGCAGCTGACAGCGTTTTCATCTTGATCAATATCCATTTCAAGATGCCCGGCAGTTGCCACCGATTGGAGACAAAGTTTATCTTCCTAAGTCTCTATCTAAGTAGCCACCAAAAACGCTTCCTCACGTAATACGTTGGATTAGATGTTTTCAAAAAAAAATGGAACATGCGGAAAAACTCACCGATTCACTTCCGGACCGACTAGAGGAAGATTGACCTTTCATTGCCAAGAACTACCTCGCCATCACTTTGGACTCCAGAGCCGTCATCCTTCTGGGTTCCCATCACCATGGATAGGCTCAACACCAGCATCCTCTGTCTCGAGAAGCAATGTTTCTTGTCTACTTGAAAGTTTGGTAAAGCCGTTCACACCGTTGAGACCATGGGACAAAACATTGGGATACTAAGAAAAAAACGATAATATACACGGCCCAATCAAGTCAAGAGGAAAATCATACATACCTATACGTTGGCCAGTCTAAAAGTCGGCAGAGTTTGTGGAATCCAACTAGAAACCACCGCACGATTTTTAGACCTTGCTCCTTCGCTTGGGACTTTATCGCGCCTGGACCGACGGATTTTCTTTTGGTTGAAGAAGTATCCTCCTTTGACGGATGCTTAGCTAAAATCGCTTGACATAAGGCCTGCCCTACGGATGATATCTACTACGACTTTCACAAATTCTGGATGACAAAGAACTCACTCCGCGAGAACGTGTTATACTTTGGAGGTAGTGAAGGATTTCATTCAAAGCAAGAAAGGGAGGCTTTTGCATGCACGAGAACACTAGCATCAAGAACGGTCGGTAATGAGTTCTCTGGAGCTACCAAATTCGAACAAGAGGACCCCTTGGTCGAAACCCATATGTCAAGCCTCTTGATTAATATTGTAAGAGACTCCGCCTAAGCACGAGGTCCTCGAAAGAAAGATGGTATGTAACCCGGCGTGCAACCCATGAATACAACCTTGCCGACACGAGTTCCTTCGCATGAAAGCAAAGACATGTTTGGAGGAAGCAAAAGTATTGACACGGACTATGGATGTACACCGGGGCCCATGGAAAATTAACGGCGCCACGCAATTATCGTGAAATCATCCAGGTTTGAGCCAACTCTTGGGCGCCTATTCGAGCCCAGCAAGTATTCTAGAACCACCCCAAGACGGGAAGCGAAACCAATGGTTAAGGAGCGTATTTTTCAAGATGCTCCCATAGCCACACCGGAGAAAACCAACGTGAACATAAGTCCACTTTCATGTAACCATTTTAAACGCACATATCCACGCCCCGGATGATCCAAGTGCGTGTACAGAGAACCGAGAAACAAGCCGCCAATGGGAGAACGACTCGTCGCCAATCTTATAGCAAATCCAGATTCCGGCCTTATCTCCTTCTTACCAGAGCCGTCATCGAAAATATCCCGGGATAACCTGTGAGAGCCAAGAATGCCGCGACGTGGAGGTTCAATTCTTTGGATAGGTGCGGCTCATCAGAAACCATTGAGACACCCACCAGCTATAGAAAAACTTCGTCTCGTTTTCTTTTCGAACAAACCCTTTCGACTTCGCAACCAGGGTGGTACGTATTTTTTCTTCATCATATGACAACTTAATGTTGAGGTTTCCTGTTATGGGAAGATTCAGCAGAATGGATACACTTTCTAAGGATATAGTCATTTCTCCCCACCTGCATATAGTTGTGTGGGTATCTGGACACCACCTGGAGATGAAAGCAACCAAACCCGTGATGTCTTTCCTAATTTGAAGTGATGCAGAAGCCGCGACAGCATCAATGATTTGGGCTTTGGTTAAACTAGCTCTTACACAATCTTGACTTTTCATAAATCACATCCATTTATCAAAGGAACGCAACGGACTCACAGAGATCTTGAAATCAATAAGAGAGGCGAAATACTCTTTCCTGTGAAGACAAAACCGTATACACGTTCCCGGGCGAATCGTCGATCCCCTCCCTCACCTTCCGGTCCGGTCAGAAGAATCGGCACATGCTTAAGATGACTTCTCCTGGCAGGAAACTATCGTGAAGAACTCATCGCTGCGTTTGGTTTGGAACTGCCAGCATCCTTGATGCAAAATCTTGACATCCTAACGAAAAATTCCCTTACGCTTTCACCTCCAAGTAACTACAATGGAACAATCCGAAGAGAGATTATTACGGAAAGTGCCTGAAATTATTTTATCGACGCAAGAGGGTCATCCTGGATGCAAGCCAATTGGTTTCAAAGTCATTTTTATATATGCGAAGAAATGGGGTTGTGACTCTGATCACCACTTCATACAGAAATGGCGCCTAGCCGAATAGGCGCGCCCACAACGGGAACCATGCACACGACCCACCAAGAAACGGAGAAAACCTAAAAGCTAGATTTTCGCGGGAAGGAATGACAATGCTCGTGCACACCTACTTCGCAAGAAGAATTGAGGCTACAACATCACTACGGCACTCACGCCTAAATTTTACTACAAGGTCGTGCAAAGCATACCTATGGCTGGGATTCATACCAAAAAAAAAAATTTCTAAAGTTCATGAGAATGTACACCTGCACAAATAGGGTTCGCACAAAAAAAAAAAAAAAAATGAAATAAAGCAAGGTAAGGAGGAAGTACGGGAAGACATACCAGGATTCGCTTGCCCACTTTGATTCTTGTTACCACACCAAATACAATAAATAGGTATGAAACAAAGGAGAGGCCGACCTCTCTTTTTATGTGCGTGATATTTGGGAATCCGAACAAGGAAATGATTTCTATTTTGAGCAAAGTAAGGAAAAGAGATAACCGGTCCCGCCAAGACAAAATCACCACGCCAAGACAGAGTCAGCGCCATTGCCTGGCCCCACCTATAAGCCGTCATACATGCCTTGCCTCTCCAATTTCGTGCCATTGCCTTGGCCCCACCTGCCAAACCGTCCACCATGCTTTGCCTCTCCAAGACCGCGCGATTGCCTGGCCCACATGCCAAGCTTATCCGCGCCATGCCTTTCCACGCGAGTCTAAGCAAGCCAACGCTGCGCCCCTTTCCAAACCATACTCGACACCAACAACTCGCCGGCCAGGACACAATGTTCCCGACCCGGTAAGGTGATGCATAGCCATACTAAGCCGACAATTTTCATCTCACCACATCACGGTCCACACCACTAGTACAATTTGCAAGGCCGCCAACAGGATGCGCAAACTCTTTACCTCTCGAAAAGGTTGAAAGGCTTTCCTGACCATCTTATCACGACTTGTTTCAATTTCTTGTCCTAGCACTGGAACCATCTTATGCTTACCTCGCAACGATGCTCTCGTTCGAGCTAAGCATAGGACTTAATGTTGATGGTGGCTTTTAGCCTAAGGTTAAAATCGTAAAACCGCACATCGGCATAACGTCATTATGACCATTAGCACATTTATCGAATCGATCGGATGCTTACCTAAGAATTACCAGGGTACCTTTTTTCTTTCTTTCTATGTATCATGTTCCACGACAGAATCCCTAACATTGATTGACATCACCTGTACAAAACCCTCATGCTACCGCGCCAAGGCATGCCAACCATGCCAGCCACACCACTGTGCCAATGGAAAAATGTGCCAGCCACATCTACCACGCCAAGGCATGCCAACCATGCCAGCCGCACCACTGTGCCAATGGCAAACCGTGCCAGCCACATCTCCGCGCCAAGGCATGCCAGCCGACTTTTCGCCAATAACAAACCATGCCAAGCCAAAAGCGCCTTTCCTTGGCCCCTAGCCATGCTAAGCCGCACCATGTGCGGGGACGGCATGCCAAACCATTGGCCCCACCTCGCCAAGCCAAACACGCATTTCCTTGGCCCTAGCCATGCTAGCCGCACCATGTGCAAGACGGCATGCCAAACCATTGGCCCCACCTCGACAATCCAAACACGCCTTATCTTGGCCCTAGCCATGCTAGCCGCACCATGTGCCAAACGGCATGCCAAACCATTGGCCCCACCTCGCCAAGCCAAACGCACCTTGCCTTGGCCATAGCCATGCTAGCCGCACCATGTGCCAACGCATGCCAAACCCGCGGCCCCACTCTACCATGCTAGGCCTTCTGTGCGCTCTAAAGCGCGTGCGACAATCAGCGGTCGCCCTTCAATCTTAGGAGCAAATCCCTAGTCGTCCAAGGTTACCAGACAACGCAAGGTAACCTTTGTCCCGAAAACCTAGTGTGGCCACGCCAAAGCATGCCATGCCAATGGCATGCCAACCTAGCCACGCCACCATCTTTGGACTTCCCTATGCGGCTACTAAAACGAAGACGTGCGAGAATCAACGGTCGCCATTCAATATAAGGAGAAAATACTAGTCGTCCAAGGTTACCAAATAGCGCAAGGTAACCTTTGGCCTGAAACCCTAGTTTGGCCACGGCAAACCGCGCCAATGGCATGCCAACCTAGGCGCGCCACCATGCTGGCCTTCCTTTATGAGGCTACTAAAACGAAGGCGTGAGACAATCATTGGTCGCCTCTTCAATCAGGGATCAAATCCCTAGCCGACCAAGGTTACTGCAGACGCGCATGGTAACCTTTGGCCCGAAACCCTAGTTTGGCCACGCCAAACCCGCGCCCAAAGCATTCCATGCCAATGGCATGCCAACCTAAGCCGCGCCACCATCTTGGCCTTCCCTATGCGGATACTAAACGGCGAAGGCCACGACAATCAACGGTCGCCCTTCAATCTCGGAGAAAATCTTAGCCGTCCAAGGTGCCACGGACAAGAAGGTAACCTTTGGACCGAAAACCCTAGTTTAGCGCGCCAAGGCATGTACCATGCCAACCTAAGCCGCGCCACTGCAGTCTTTGGCCTTCCCTATGCGGCTTACTAAAAGTTGGGCGTGCGACAACCAACGGCTGCCCTTGATCGAGGATCAAATCCCTAGCCGTCCAAGGTTACGGACAATGCATGGTAACCTTTGACCCAAAACCCTAGTTTGGCTGTGCCCAAGGCATGCCATGCTAATGGCATGCCAACTACTGCCGCCACGCCACCATGCTGGCCTTCCTACCCGGCTATCAAAAACGAGCGTGCAACGATCAATCATACCCTTTCCTCTTAAGATGCAAAATCTCGGCGTGAAGGTCACCAAGCCAACCAAGTCTCCCAAGCTCGACTTGCCAGGCAGCAAACCATCATGTTTTCCACAAAAACATTCGAGACATCAATACATATCACAAAACCTGGGATCCACTTTGGGTATTGGTTTGGCGGTTTGGGCGTTCGACGTATACTACGCCCGTCATAAGGAAGTGTAATAAAGATGAGGCGGTTAGTAAATAGAAGGAGTAATGGTGAAACGCTCTTTTTTTTATGGAACATCAATTCCATGCGTTAACGGTTACCACCTCCTCCCATTTACTCACCCATTTTTTCCATTCCTTAATGAGACCAGAGTACGTTTCACTTCGACTTGTATAAATAGGTCTTACCTATTTCCACCGAACAACAAGTTCAGTCAGGAGCAATACAACACTCAGAAACATTTTCTAGCTTTCCATCTGTTAGCTTCCCATTTTCTAATACAAGTCGTGAAACCACTACTCTTCCAGAATCAACCTGGTCTCAACACTTTCTTTCTTCCCTCCCAAAACCAACCCATTCTCCTCCTTTTTGTGACCAAAGCAAGTCTGAAACGTCCATTTCTTGGTTTAGGACGGATTTATACAGATTGACTCTCGACTCTAAAGTACTCCCTTGCAGTACATTGTTTAGGGTTTAAATTGGTTTTCACCCACACACCGAAATTACCAAAATCAGCAGTAAAACCATTTTCACTTAGTCAAATAGTTGTGTTATTAGATGGTAGTTGTTAAGAAGAACTGGATTCACCCCATAAACCATACTCAAATTTAAACCATTTTCCAGGCTTATCTCTTTTAGAAACCACCTTCTATATATATGTATCAGTATGCAAACCCACATTGTTATAAAATAGAGGAGCAGCTACATTAAGAGTACTGGAAGATGTTGATCCAGTAGAGATATGTGCTGTTTTAACATTATCTTTTAAGAGTCTTTGGATCAAATTATTTCCCAGGTAGTCAGTGCAAGTTACCTCAAACACCGCTACTATGAAGATGAACTTGGCTAAGTTGTCCTTTGAAAAATGCATGTCCAGTTGCATGTCTTGCTGTTCTATTTTCTGCATCATATCAGGTTCTATGTTTTAACTTATAGTTTTGATCACCTAAACTTGAAAAACAAGCTTGAGATAGAAATGCTTGCGAGTTCGACCGAGCAGTGCTTTAAAAATCTCCCCCTCTGTAGATTTTAGTGACAAAACTATCAATACATATGGATTACAAAATAAATAAAATTTGTAGCTTCTCATCCAACATGCTTGATTTTCTTGATTCTTTAATATTCCTTGAATTCTTCGTCACTCCAAGTACTCCAGTGATTCTCCGACGTGTTCAACTAAGCATCATAGTTGTTGAAGATCCGTATAACAATAAGAAAATAGATGTTCTCAATTGTATCACAACTTTGTCGACAATAATACTACGGTGATATGTATCACTCCCCTTTGGTCAATACATCATCTCACAATGAAAACCACTCCCCTTACATAATGATCCGTAAACCATATGTGTGTAGTGTGAACCACAAAATAATTCTCCCCCTTTTTGTCAATATCAATTGGCAAAGGTACGAAAACTAGCAGGATCATAATGAAATTCTCAAAGAGATTATTCATGACTAAAAGAGAACATATCAACTTTGTTTCGATGATTTCACATAGTCGAAACTTAGTGTATTCATCAAGGAGTTTATAAAGATACAAGATAGCTCTTCAAGTGTCAATCAATTGGTAAATCCAACCTTTGGTTGTTGATTGAAATTGATTGAACTACACACAACCTGTGATATTTCAATTATATAAACAAATATAATACGGAAAAGAAATAACACAGACACGAGAAGTTTTGTTAACGAGGAAACCACAAATGCAGAAAAACCACAGGACCTAGTCCAAATTTGAACACCACCGCTTGTATTAAGCCGCTCACGGACTCTAGCCTACTACAAGTTAACTTCGGACCGAAATGTAGTTGAACCCTAACCAAGTCTCACACCGATTAAGGTACAGTCGCGTTCCTTAGCCTCTGAATCCCAGTAGGACTCTACGCACTTGATTCCCTTAGCTGATCTCACCCACAAATAAGAGTTGCTACGACCAAAGTTGAAGACTTTATAAACAAATCTGTCTCACATAGAAAAGTCTATTCTGATAGATAAATCTGTCTCCCACAGTAATACCTAGGAAGTTTTTGTTTCGTCTTTTGATAAATTAAGGTGAACACGAATCAATTGATAATCCGATTTTATATTCCCGAAGAACATCCTAGAAATATCAATCACCTCACAATAACTTAACTATATGGTAGTAAAACAAGTTATTGTGGAATCACAAAGAATAAGAGGAAGATCTTTGTGATTACTTTTTATATCTTACCTATCGGAGATAAATCTCGAGCAAATCTTAGAGAAGATAGTACTCAATACTATAAATTAACTAAGATCGGAACATGCAACTACAGAGAATTAGTTGGGTCTGGATTCAGAATCCCAATGTTTGACATATATAAGATAATCATATTTCACGGAAGTAAACACACATATCCCATAAAATATTTTTGCAATATATAAAACCAATAAAGATTAATACTGCAAAATCATCTTCCAAATAACTTAAAATTTAAATAAATAAATTTAAAGACATTGCAAGATGAAAATCCTTGGCAATAGCTATATGTAATCACAATATTTACTATTCCAAACCCTAGTTATCCTTTTTAAAACACAAGAATAAATTCTCATAAGAAGTTTCCTAGACAATCAAGGTTCTTTGATAACATCATACCTTTCTATGAGCCTATCATAAAAAGTATCACTGATATCCTTGATTCTTTTGACTGTGGAGATTCCATGCTCATGAGTTAGAACATTCACCTTTCAATCAACAATTCGAGCAAGTTGCCTAGCCTTAATGTAATCCAAGATGAGCTTCTTCTAGTTTCGTATCAAGACCTTTTGATTTTCAAGGATTTTTGTCTGACCATCAAAGAGATGATTTATTTGCAGTTGAAGATTTCCAAATTCGACCTTTGAGTCATTCTGAGACTGAATTAAATCCTTGAAAGATTCAACAATGGAGGAGTTGTACTCTTTCCTTACAATCATCTTTTTCAAAACAAGTTCTTGAACTGAATCGCATCCTTTAATGTTTTCTTCCATATCAATATTCATCACATCCTGAGGTCTTGAAGAGTTCTCCATATATTTTTTTAATTAGGGATGGAAAAACAATATATTATATATATGTTTAAGAACAAGAGAAAGAAACCCTTGTTATGTAAACCCTATAAACTCACAAGAAGAAGACATGTACGTACGCGAACCGGTTATATGACGTGAATGGATCAGAAAAGATCCAAAATAAGAAATACACTTTGTTTTCAATTATCTCATATCTTTTCACGGCTCAATAATTTAAAAGGTGCTTTAAATTATGGCACATAAAAATAATCAACAAGATGCATTAGTTACTAAGAGTCAAGATATGACTCAACGTTAGCGAATGAAGAAAACAACATTAATTCAAACACAAGATTAGACGATAATTTACAACAAACTTGAGCATCCCGCAAATATCATCCTTGCAACTTCTAGGTTAAAAAAAAAGGATAAACATACCTAGAACTAGGTAGCAGAGTGAGATGTAATACCCTTACGAAGATTGAGGGAAGAGTTATAAATAACAGAGCCATACAATACTTTCACATAGAAGTGGATCAAAGAAAGATCAATAATGCGGAATATTCAAAAGTTCATTCTATCTTTTATCAATCCTTTCATAAAGAAATAATAAACTTAACTTTTAAAATCCGGGAACCAAGTTTGCATATCCGTTTGTGAACGGTTTCACCTGAGTTAGGTCCGAGACGACAATATGCGAACCCGTTCGGGAACTGTCGAACATGACCAAAGTCCGGAACTTAAGTTTGCGTACCCATTTGCAAACTTAGGTGGTTAAATTATAAAATCGGTTAAGAATAATCTCATGCTCATGCTCATGAACAAATACATTTATATATTAAGGAATGCAATCTTTGCAATCCGTGGCTAAATGTTCGTGAATTGATTCTTTTGAATCAAATCCAATTTTGCATCATTTGTTTCTTGTATACTTCTATGAGAATATAAACAATTAAACAACTCTACGAGTAATACAATTAGATTCATTTGATTATCATTTGATCTAGAAGTGTTAAGATGAATGTGATTAATACAAAACTGTTTATATGGCTAACTTCGGTTAACTATTGTTGAGCCAACTCAATATACACGTTTAGGTACGGTTACCCATATATAAATGAAGGTATATTTCATTTGTGTGTAACAAGCTAAAACCATCTAACGGTGGAGAGATATTGCTTGATTTTAAGCAAATTAGCTTGAATCAGTAAATCGAGGTTTTCATCTAATGGGTGAATATTGATTACTTTGTTTTAAAGCTATCAAACCCTCGATTTGCAGACTATCCAAGGGAGAACTCTAGCAACCTGGAAAAAATAATCCCCACACCTCATGTGTGATACTAGTGCGACTAGAGTAGATTCTCCTTTAACCTAGGTTTTTCCTAAAACCATTATAGGTTAACGACTTAAAGACTTCATTGGGATTACGGCCGGATTGACTATTTTCTCTGTGATTTCGTGTTGAGATCTTACTTGTTCTATAGTATTGAGTACTATCTTCTCTAAGATTTGCTCGAGATTTGTCTACGATAGGTAAAATATAAAAAGCAACCACAAAGCTCTTTGTATCATTCTTTGTGATTCCACAATAAATTTTACTACTACCATTTAGTTAAGTTATTGTGAGGTGATTGATATTTTTAGGTTGTTCTTCAGGAATATAAGACCGGATTATCAATTGGTTCCTGTTCACCTTGATTTATTAAAAGATGAAACAAAAACTTCGTAGGTATTTCTGTGGGAGACAGATTTATCTATCAAAATAGACTTTTTTGTGGGAGACAAATTTGTTTATAAAGTCTTCGATTTTGGGTCATAGCAACTCTTAGTTGTGGGTGAGATCATCTAAGGGAATCAAGTTCATAGATTCCTGCTAGGATTGAGAGGCGTAATGAACGTGATTGTACCTTAATCGGTGTGAGACTTGGTTAGGGGATTAACTACATTTTAGTCCGAAGTTAACTTGTAGTAGACTAGAGTCTGTAGCGGCTTAATACAGTGTGGTGTTCAAATCTGGACTAGGTCCCGAGGTTTTTCTGCATTTGCGGTTTCCTCGTTAACAAAACTACAAAACTTATGTTGCCTGCGTTATTTCTTTTCCGCATTATATTTAATTGAAATATCACAGGTTGTGCGTATATATATATATATATATTAAATAGTGAATACGTAATGCATGTCTCTTAATCATCAATAATAATTGAGTTTAGTTAGGTCGACCGAGCGAAGCGAGGGAGGACTCTATATATGGTGACTTTGTGCTGTGAAGCATGATTTTTTTTCTTCAGTTTGACACAAAAAGATTGGATTTGGTGTTTGTCTATTAATAAAAATCCGAAAATGCCCCCTAGAAAGGACGCAGGCGTAATTTGTTTTTTCTTTTCTTTTAAACAATTTCGTTGATAAGCCGAATATTAATGGGCAATCGCGTAAATTTAGCAGACAGGAAAAAGGCCATGGAGATTGGAAATCTTTTAATTGTTGAGGGTGTTTTATAAAACTCGAGGTAGAGGTCACGGGATCGAACCCGACCACCTCCCAAATTTTAGTTTTTTTTGTTTTCCTTCTTCTTAAAAAACATGACGAGATCACGAGGGTTTTGATGGATTTCAGAGAGGGAAAGCTTCTATTCCTGAAGATTAAGGGATTTGTGAAACTAGAAGGAAGTTTTATGAGATTTTGATACTGCGGGTAACAAAGATAGGGTTAACGATAGAAATTGAGGATAAGGTTTTGTTGTATTGAATTGAATTGAGAAATTATACTCCCTCCGTTCTTAAATAATAGGCTGGTTTCATGTACAAATTACACATGAAGCCCATTATTATATTAAGAAAGAGGAGGGAGTAGTAAAAAAGGGGATATGGTGCAAATGAATCAATGGGTTTTGCTTGTGATCGACTATAAATATTGAGCAGGGATTTTGCTGTTGTTGAGGTCATTAACTATCTATAATATAAGCGAAAATGGAAAATCTCACATTCAACCGCCGCACAGGAAAATCCTAGAATACCCTTCCGTGTTTTTAACACGGCTGTGAACCTTTTCGTTAATTTGAGACAAAACAAGGGCAAACAATAATTGAATCTCCGAAGACATGATTCACTCTCTTCTTCGTCCTCGATCAAACTTCACATCTACGAATTTGGATTTCAATCTCCACAGACACCATCCCACCACCAAATCAATCTTCAGAGACACCATCTGATGGGACACCAACACCAATTAGGTGAGTCTAGTTATTTTAGGAATTAATATGTGTTTCCTTATTAGTTATTAGCTTAGGACTCAAGTTACGTTATCTATATAATCATAGTTTGTTCTAGGGTTTTAGATATCAAAATCAATATAATTAATAAGCTTTGCTTAAAATGGTGGCTGATCTCCAATCAACATATCAATTTATCCCTTTTTTGTATCGGTACCCTAACACCATCACCGCCATCGAATCAATTCAACATATCTACCACCAGCGACAGCATCACCACCACCAACAAATCAACGAATCAGAATCAAATTTTCCCACAAATTGAATCCTCAATTTCATTATTTCGATCCCAATCAAAATAATAGTAAGAAAGTGATGTTGAAAATGGAGTAGTAATGGAGTCGCGAAAATGGGGAAATTGGACTGGTGACTCAGAATTGGGAAAGGTTAACAAAGGGATACCAAAATTATACTACTTAGATTTCTTTTTTTCCGCAAGTTTTGGACAATGGATAGCTTATGCAGGTGAGATAAACTGGACTGTACAGTAAAGAAAATGGTGTTTAGGATTTAGTGATGGCACGCGGTGTCCATATGGATGGGACACACGTCACACAACATTTTTGCATCCTAAAGCCTGACGTCTAGAATTTCTGGAATTTCGTCGGTAGTCACCACTTTCACCAGCGCCAACACCGTAGCTGCCACCAACACGACAGCACCGCCTTCATAAAATACCACCGTCAAAACTATATTTTCTTACAACAGTGCCGTGCCATTATGGCTCAGTTGGTTGAGTGTACCCAGAAGTCATCATGTTATAGCTTTGGCTTCGAGATTTTGCTATCTTATGCGTAGTGTCTATTCATGGTTCATTTGTTTGTCAATTTGACATTCAATTTGTGTTGTTGCAGTGCTACCTACATCATTTGGAGCTGGTAGGATTGTTTTCTCTCTTCACCAGTACATAAATTTTATTGTTACACAACCATCAACTAATAAAAAAAAATGGACAGAATAAGTAAGAATACAAATATACCAATTGCTTCTGTATTAGTTCTATCTTATCCGGTCTGTAATAGATTTAATATGTCGCTTAAGTGAAGATATTTATTACAAACTAGGTATCATCGGGGCCTTACGGCCCCGGCTCAACCTCTCATTTTAGTGTACGAACTTTAGGCCTACACAGCAACCCTGTCTGCAGACAAAGCGTAAAACCCGTCATTTATACACTAGTCCGATAGTTACCTTTGCATTTGGGATTAAATTTATACTACGTACCTTTGTCATTACATGTTCACGAGAAAAAATAAATTAGAAAAACGAAAAACTCTAATCGAATTAAATAGCTTTTGTATTGTTATTATCCTCGAAAAATGAGAATTGCAAGCATGTCAACGGCATAATGATTTCTCGGAGGAATTATTATTAGGAAACACTAATTCCAAAGACATCAACTGACCAAACTTGAAATAAGTATTCCTTTGCATAATGTTAAATTGGTGTAACAAAATAACATATATGAAAAAACTATGACATGCGCCTTAAAATTTCTTCATGACAATATTACTTTTAAGTTCTAGTTCATTTATTGCAAGTTAAAGTTGACATATGAATATGTTGTCAAAAATCATACTCCAATTTTCTTTTGGTTTCTGCATTGTTAAAAAATGGTGAGGTTTTTTGCCGGATAAGCGCATTGTTAAAGCTAAACTTTTCCCACAAAATTTTTGGTTCACTCGGGTTAGAATTTGTTAAAATGATTTTAAATAGATTTTTGAGTTGGTTACTTGTTTGGATATCTAAGGCTTCTTTAAGACAATCCATCGCTTCTCCATCGTTTTCTAGTAATCCAAGTTCGATGCATTTTTTTATTGTGTACAACGTTCAAATGAATCTACCGCAATAATAGTCTAACATTCTTAGGTAGTATAATTCTCCAGCACATTAGAAGAGACAAAATACATTCTAGGGACTGCAGAACCTTGTTTGATGTGCCACTGTTTTGTGCTTTTATCCCAAACAAAGCGTTGTGGAAACTTTTGGTATGTATATACATGTGTCGTAAGATTTTCAACATAATACACAAAATAATCCGTCAATGTCGTCTTATAGTTCTCAGTTTTTTCTATAACCTCTTCTATTAACCCTATTGATTCATAAATAATTTTTTAGTTGCCTAGAAAATTTATTGTTGGTCTTAGGATGCTTGGTTCTTTTTGATGCATTGAATAACCAAAGAACGCCAAGCAGGTTCAGGCGGTCCAATATACCCTGCATTTATATATACATTTAAACTTCATATATTGATCAAAAAAGTGACTATTGTTTTATAGTATGCTTGTAAATGTATTGGTTTATGTATTTTACTTCTCTTACAAAGACATATCTCAACGTTTACATAGGAGTTAAACGTTCTCGATAAGTGTGGATTTCGGAAATACAACATCAGTATTATATGTTTTACATTTGTCGTGAATGACAACTTTCTTCCATCATTACTCCATCTATATATCGGATACCCATCACCGTCTAAACTTGTTGCTTTGTTGTATTTTTTTGGGTATGCTTTAGTACATTTTCCTTTTTACATACATGTGGATTCTAGACTCCTATCATCACATGGACCGTGCAACATACATTTTTGTCTTGTATCAAAGATTTGGGTCTTTTTTCTCATCGGAAATTCGGCCGAAATATTTTTATCTGCCTACTCAATTGTACATATTTTTTTTATATCTCTAAGAATATTAGTAAATGCAATATTTGGTAATCCACATTTACGAAATTCAATGGTACGCACATGAACAAAGTTTTCTCCCAAACACATTATTTTTAGTCATCTCATTTATGAGTGCTTTAAAAACTAAATGCTAAATCGGACGATCATAGGAATATTGATGTTGTAGAAGCTTCTCTTAGATTTCTGGCCAATTGGATGGGCAATCATAGTGATAAAAATATTTGAATGATGGTTAAAGCGTGTCATTGCCATTGAATCTTGGTAGATTTTTACTTGTGTGTTAGACTTCCAATATATGATGATGGTAAAATGCATGGTGTACCTCTTTCATCAGTGTTAACCTAGCATCTTTTATTTTTATGGAAGCATATTGATCTGCACGTAACTTTATCGGTTAAATCTCATAAAATTTCAATGATTATGTTTAGTTGAAGCCCACGTATCTACTAAGAATTTACGGAATAGTTTTCCTCCTTTGAGAATTGTTGAATATTCCTAGTGGCGCTGAAAAAGATAGTAACCATAGAAGCAGCATCCGAGATATACTTTTTTGGTAAAATCTTTTCCATCCCATTGTCCAAGCTCGATGCTCAACCTAACTCATTGTAAGAAAATAATAAAATATAATGCATATGCAATTATGGGGATAATATTCATTAGTTCTTGTAAATCGTTTTCTCGCTTTTAGATGTAAAAGAATATCGCGAGGTGTTGTATATTGTTGGGCTTTTCAGGTACGTTGACGGATCCTTCTTCTACAGTTGGAAGATTATAACGTCTCTGATCAAAGTCTTTATTAAAATATAGGAGACATGAACTATTTTTTAAGATGACACCTTTTTACGATATCATGTGCCTAACAATATTTTGGAATAAAAATGTTTTGCTTCGATAATGTATCCTGAATCAGTTTAACTTCTCTACTAAGATTTGGATTTTTTTTTTTCCCCGTATAGCCAATGCATGAGATGGACCATATATATATAATTGCATGTAAATTGTATCTTATCCTTCTCTTGGAGTCAGAGATCCACTATTATATCGTAATTCACCTTGTATTGGAAACATGCAGGCCTCTTCACTTTGATGCCCTTGTATCGTATTTGCATCCAAGATATGTAAATGCATTCATGACATTGTAACTTTTGATATTTTCCCGATTTTTATTTTGAACCAACATCATAACCTTTAAATAATTCTCTTAATGCATCGGGAGGTGTACAAGTCCGGGTGATTAAATTTCCATTTGTGACAATATTCCAAATTAGGGTATCTTAAGTCTTAAATCGATGAATCGGATAATTTCTCATCAATCCAATGCAATGCACCACAAAGGAACAGAGAACATCGATCTTTTTAAGATAGTTTCTTCCGAACCCGTTGACATTAACAACGGGTATATTTCTACTTGATTATAGGTATATTTTTGTGTTCATTGTCAAGATCTTCATCCAAAGAATATTCATAATTAGTGTACTCATCGGAAGATATATTTGGAGCGGGAATAAACTTGTTAAAAAACAATAAGAACACAAATCATTAAAACAACACTCGAATAATAATATATATATATATATATACAATGGTAGCTTAAATTTTAGTATATACATCTCATTTTCATCTGCAGCAGATAGTTCTAGGGTCGAACCTGTATACATGTTACTTACAACCAGGGTGTATTTATCTGTAATAATGGAAAATGTAGATAAAATAATTTTCCAGTAAAAAATTAAGTAGATAATAATGGAATTAATGAGTTAAAAGGTTCTCGGTCAAAATTACGGAGAAATTAATTGTTAGTTCTTGTCCTTGTTAAGATGTGCACAGATTATTGGAAATGGGATTTTAACTCCACACAGATCAAGTGGGAATCGTCCTTTAGCATTAATATACATGTGTGTTTGGTTTCATGCCCAGTTATTTGACCCTCTAATATGGCCCTTTATTCACTAATTTTTTATTCCCCCTGATCTATTGTCTCTTTCATTTTGAAGGATAGGTAATAGTTATGGTTTTGTAAACTGAATCATTTCGTTATTTTTCACCATTTTGGAATATTTATCTGTTTGCGTATTCCAACAATGTATTTCTTACAGAATCATTCCCTTATTCCTTCATGTTTGTAATTGTTTCATATAGTGTCTCAGCGATAAGTTTTGTACATGGCTTGTTCGTATAAATATTGGTGGAGGTCTTATAGTTTGTAGAACCCGATAATCAATCAGGGTGATATCCTTGTGGTTTGATTTTATGTTTGTAAACTATTCCAAAGCAATGCGTCTCGGCAATAAGTTTTGTACATGGATTAGTCATACATATTAGTTAAAGTCCTATGATGTGTAGTTTCCATATGGTCCGTCGGGTATTCCATGTGGTCTTCTAGAAAAACATGCGTAGGGCGGGGTCGAGTAGGGAAAAAAATTGGCAGAAGGAGAAATATGTATTGTGCCACTCGGAGTATTTAAAGTTCTACAAGTTGAATACATCATGGTTTCAATATATATTGTGGTAGAGGGAGATACGTGATATTCATACACAACATCAATATCTTGATTGGTTAACTCTTTGTATGTTACATGTAAGTGAACATTTTTTATTTTTTTGTCGCGGAGAGTATCCTACAATTAACTTTCATAAGTAAATAAATGATACTATCGGAATTATTGAACTCTATTTTTTTCCTTGAGTATGGTCTTTGCAACACGGATAACAATGCGCCTGTATATGACAAGTTGATCCGGTAAGATCAGCATCATCTAGAATATAAAAATTTTATGTATTTCCCTTCCTCTAAATGTATTTTCGCATTCGATTTTCTTTTTTGTGATTGTTCTGAATTTGAATTGCCTTTTGTTGTTATAGTATCTTTCTATGTGCTTGTTCACATTTTGTTTGAACTCCGTCCTTAATGAGAGTATCATTGTACTCTTTTATTTGTTGAACTTGTCAATGTTTTTTTAGTTCTTATTTACCTCTTTCGATACATTTTTTTCTTTCCAAGGATCGTGCCTATTAATTTTTTTCTAAAAGATTATATATTAATTTTTATTTATATAATTCTTTACCAAAAACATTATGCTTGTCGATTGATATATTGTTACTATATTTGCACTAAATATCGTCGATACATTATTTTTGCTAAAGAAACATTCTTTAATGGGGTAGGATCCAATGACATGGTTATATTGACATAATAATGACATGGTTTGTCATTTTTTCTACAAAGTCCAAGTGACAATATATTTGAATCTAATTTTTCGATGACATGTTCCTCTTATATAACTCTACAATCCTACCAAAAATGAGAGCATTCCGAGACGTATAAGATTATCATCTACCATTTTGAATATCAATCGTTGAAGATTAACAATTGAAATTAAAATTTGTGGATGGTGAAGTTTCGTGTATTGGAGTACTCTCAATTTTGGCAAGAATATAGAGCTATATAAGTGGAACATGCCACCAAAAAATTAGCTTCAAAGTCATTGTCGTTTAGGTTTTGTAAAAAAAAGGCCAAACCATGTCATGATTATGTCAATATAACCATGTCATTGGATCTCGCCCATTGTTTTATTTCCAAGATGAGCAAATAATTTTAAAGAGTGTGATGAATCAAAAGCTCGAGAAGCATCTCGGCTTAAGCGGTGTCAGGGACAACATTTGTTTTTCTTATTTTTTTGATGATCATGTACCCTAATTACTACTTATCCTCCAATAAATATATTTTAATTCTTAAACATATATATAGACTTATAAATAAAATCTTATTATTGATGGTTCCCTTTTTGGTTCATGTTTTTTTCTTTATTGTTTCTCTCTTTGACGACATGTTTTTGGTGCCAAAATTCTACGCCGTAGTAGATTTAAAATAGAAAGTTAGTTAATATTTTAAGTGAATGCCATTTATTTTACATAATATTAGATATTAGAATTCTACTTTTGATGGCTCTGTTTTGGTTCTTATTCCAATTCTATTTTACGAAATTTTAATTGGGAGAATCACTTGATTCCTATCAATTCAAGCGTATTATTAAACTTTTAAAGGTAATCACCTTATTATCCCCAATTGATGTGTATAGACTGAACATAAAATACACTTAATAAGATATTACCTTATTAGAATTGTAAGTATTTAGTTACTTGTTCCTCATTAGTGCATGATTGTTCATGTTGAAGGAGAGTGGTAGTGAGTGAGAATATCATTAGCCTTCTGTATTGGTTTCATTTGTCTATCTTTAGACTCTATTTTTGCCAAGGATCGTGCATGTTAAGTATTTTAAACAGAGAGTTACGTGAAAGTGTAAGTGAATGCCATGCTGTAGTTAATTCATTAAAAATAGAATTTGGCTTTGAATTGTACTCGTGATGGCTCTTTTCTTGGTATATGTTGTTTTCTTGTTTCTGGTTTTAGCGACGTGCTCTTTGTTCCAAGTAGGATGCCTGTTGTAAATTTTCAACACAAAATTTAATTGATTAATCAGTTGTTATTTTCCATAATATTAGTATCGGAGTATTTAAATCAACTATTAGAATCTTACACTTAATGATGGTTGTTATGTGCATAACTCTTCACTTCAAGAGAGTTGGTATATATGATGAGGTTCAAAACTAATGATATATAAGATTAAGTTATTGAAAAATTACACTTACATACTATATTTAATAGAATAATTGGAATAACATAATTAAATGCTTGTCTCATGATGGTGAAATTGTCATAACAAATTTACTTAAGAGTAATCTAATGCTAATTGACATATGTATTAGCAGAGTTCGGTTATGGGAGACTTGTGAACGGATGAAAATACTTGATAGCTAGATTATAGGCGAGGTATATATATAAGGATGGTTGCGAGAACTCAATTAGGATTTATAGGATATGACTACATAATAAGGGATAAGTAGATTTGGAAATCGGCATAGGTCGAAAAACGATCTTGGTTTTGAAGGAAAAAAATAGTTAACTCGGAAAATAATAATCAAGGAAAGTCGGTTAAATAAGAAAACTAAAACTATTTGCGAGAATAAATCGGGTTAGAGTAAATGTAAGGTTTGATCTTGGCCTTCCTTCTTACATAGATAATTCGGTGATCTCGACCATTCTTTTCATCGCACAGACAAAAAGTCAAACACTACTTTTGTTTATCTTATGATTGATGAAGCGATTCAGATTTTCCATTTTAAAGGTTAGAAATTACACATTTTTCAAGAATTGGCGAGAATACATTTGTTATATTCGGGTAGTCGGGGTTAGACGTGCCCACAACCCCAAAAGATTAGGAAGGATTTTACGTGCTAGAGAAAATAAGTTAGGAATTAGTGAGAGACTTATAATTAAGAATACGGTTAGCCAAGATTTTCTTAAAAAAACTATAAAAAAATAAATAAGAGTTTGGAAGTAAATCAATGGGCCGAGCCGGGGGTTAGATAGTATCTCAGCCGTTTCTTTGCCCAATCTAATTAAACATCATCACTCCTACGTAGGGGTGAGCATGGGCCTAAGTTTTCACCCCATCCGCATCCAATCCAATACATTACGGATTTCAAATGTGGCATCCGCATCCATTCCACATCCAACGGATTTGCATCCATTGGATACACGGATGGATTTGATTGGATACGGATAATCCAATGGATTTGTTTTAGTTAAAAATTTATAATAAAGAAAATAAAGCCAACACGAATGACTCATCATAGAACCTACATATCATATATGTATGGAAGATAAAAATTCCATGTATAATAAAGAAAATAAAGCCAACACAAATGACTCCTCATAGAACCTACATATCATATATATGCACAGAAGATAAAAATTCCATGCACAACACCCCAAGCAAACACCTTAAGAATTCCTAAATGATCCATAGTATTTTTTTAGAACTATATAAATGCACTTAATTTAACGTATATGAATGTCCAACGGATTTTCAAATTTGCATCAGGCCCGATCCGTAATCCGTTGGATTCCAAAAAAATTTCATCCGAATCCAACTCATTAACAAACGGACGGGCATCCATCCGCAAATGAACGGTTGGTTCGGTTAATCCCGGATTACGGGCCAAATGCTTACCCTACTCCTAGGAACGTAGAGGAGAAAGTTCAAAACTACCAAATAGAACAATAGCGAAGAACTACTCGTATATTTTTGGTCGTTGATGCCCATGTAAGAAAAATTACCTTCGTGGGCTCAATTTGGTACTCACTATTCAGAGCCCTTCGAGATCTTTATTTTTTTGCTTTTTTCACATTTCTGGTGGGTTGGTTTGCAGAATTCACCATTTCCAAGAATTTATAATCTCATGGGATAACAAATTCTATGATTCGTATAAATCCCTCGTGTGTTTGGTAATTCAATTATAATTCATAGGATTTATAGATGTCTTTGTACCATTTGGCATTACCCTCAAATAATTGCATATATAGAGTTAAAAAAAGTGGGTCCATAAATCCCTTGATAAGTTTCCCAAATAAATCTTAGGGGGGTTGTGTCTGACTCCATATGGAGGATTTTTTGAAAACCGATTCTGTAGGAAACGTGATTCAAGGTTCGGGAAACCAACGTACTGCAGTGAAAGGTAATTCTATAAAATCCTCTAGACCCATAAATTCCACATTTAAAATTCTACATCCAAACCCATTTTGCTCGTAGTAAGTGAGATTACACCCAGTAAAGATACCCACATAGCTTAAATTGTAAAGCACATAATATTAAACATTTTTCATTGTGAAACAAGCCATTAACACCAATCAAAGCGATAAAACTTCGTAAACTACTCAAAAGAAGAAAATGTATTCTTGCAAAGCAACCAAGCCCAAGGTATAGTTGTCATTCGGATTTTTTTCACTTCTCTCTCTAGGCTAACGAGCGTTGATTAAAGAGGCTTTTTCACATTAATTTTTCGTCTTGTTTTCTCTATGAGAGTCTTGAGTTGGCGTATCTATTCATTTTCAATTAAAGTTTAAGGTATACTTTGAAGCACCGTTTGGATTCCATTTAGCACTATAGGTAAGGGGATCTTATTATAATCATCTTATATCTAAGGCTATGGGCATCTAAAAATCGATTTTAATCAAGACTATTCCATTGAATAGAGAATTTTTTTTAATGTGGACTAATCATTTGACCCTAAATCTAGGCAAGAGAGTTGGAGACAAAAGAGATAAATCCGTAATTCCCAATCATAAAGAGACAGAGTTCGTATCAAACACAACATGCATCAAATGAGTAGCCAGTGAAGGTGATCATAAACTCAAACTCACACAAATGCACGGATATCCTATCCCCAGGTTCCCACTCCTTAAATTAAGTTCCGTTAAATGTGAACGTGATCGATACACCCATGCATACATCACTACAAGAAAACATGGCATTAGCGATGAAAATCCAAGCGACGATGGAATTTCGTCACTATATATAATAAACAGTGACAATTAAAAATCTCATCGCCAAATAATAATTTCAGCGACAAGTTGAAAAATTTGAGCAAAGATGGTCGCTAAATCATATAAACAATGCAACCGAGTTTAATGTGTAGCTAAATCTTATAAACAACGACCTAAATTAATATCATTGCCAAAATTATATATTGGCGACGATATTAGTGGTCGCTAAAAGATAATTTTAGGGACATAATTCAGTTACGTCGCCGAAGGGTTTACTTTTAGTGATGAGTTAGACTGACATTTAGACACATCGAGCTATGGTGAAGCCAGTTTTCTTCTTCGAGTTAATCCTCCGGGTCGTGTCACTCTTTCGAAATGAATGAAACTACCAATTTGGTCTAATTTTCCCCTACTATGTGGGTCTTTCAGCCCTCTTTCACTCTAAATACTACCATACGCTCCTTTAGGCGAAAGAGTGGTCGAAAAGCGAACACTAGACGACATACGATCAGCAGTTTCCAAAAAAATTGATTGTACATAGCACACTATTTTTCGTTTCAAGTTAAAACATCAAATTCTTTTATCCATTAAATTTAACATTCTAAAAGCTTTTAGAAGCCACCAAATTCTTTACCAATAGAAAAAAAATTTAAAAAGACAACTCCTATGGAAGGCTGACTAAATGCGGCGCACTCTAGAAAAACACTCAAGACAACATACAATTAGCCGTGTAGTTGCAAATGAAAGTCGTCTCCCATATGGGTAGTCTGTTGACTATGGACCCCCTTAAAACCATGTCATATCTTAATCCGGATTTTTTTTGACACCTACCCAAAATTAGAACACCACTCCCAAAACACGATCTCATCATATCCCCTCTTTCACCTCCCGTGAAACTGATATCTCCATTATCTCTCTTAACTGCTAAAAAACGCGATCTCGTATTCTAGAATCTCCTCAGTCCTCCCTCTATTCACTCACATATGATTAGAAAGCTAGGGTTTGAATTCCATTCTCTCGATCGCAAAAGAAAAATAGAAATAGGAGTTTTAGTTTGGTTTTCTATCTTCGTTTCTCCTTCTGTCTCTCAACCGAAACTCATCTTCTCTAGATTTAAGAAAATCAAGGAATTGAGAAGAGGATTCTGCTATGGATCATTAGATGCTTGGCGTAAAGAGGTAATGGGTTTTCTTTGATTTCATTTTCGAATTGAAATTAGGGTTGCTTTACCGAATTTATTTGTTGAATAAGCTTGCAAATGATGATGAAGTTACTTGAAATCGAGGAAGATGCAGCAAACAATCATCATGGACCCATGTTTAACAGGTGGATATTGTGCAATTTTAAATTGGGTTTTCGAACAAAATTGGGGATTTCTTCCTAACTTGTGTGTAATCTCTAATTCATGATATGAAGTGAGGTGTTAATTCTTTTTAGTCATGATATTGTGTTTAATGTCTAATTCATTCAAATTAGTTTCATGGGCAGTAGTGAATTAGATTTTTTTTTTTTTTTGGGTCTAGAGAATAGGAGTATGAGATGGATCGATGAAGAAAAAGAAGAATCATATAAATGTTGAAAAGGGTGATTGTTATTCTGAAGCCTTTTCAATCTGCTGCGAATAACATCGTATATGAGCTGTTTTTTCAATTGTTCTGAATCGAAGATTTAAGTAATGCGAGAATCTTTTTAAGGTAAAATCAATTTCTGAATTCTGTTTAAGTTAACAGTTACTGGGTTTTATTTCTTTACAATGTCAATTAGGTTGATGGATAAATAATCAGATCATACGAATGGATAAAGTAATTCCCCTCTCTTTTATTCCATATACTAGTGGTCGGATAATAAAAGTCAGATAAACAGGTAGCCTTTCTGGTTGTCATTGCTTGATTAAGGTTGAAATGCTCTCCTGATTATAATTTCATATGTTTGTTAAGTATGTCAGCGTCTTGTATGAATTTATTTGAGCCATACTTTCACCATTGAATATAGTTTATCATTATGCGAAGATTCACTTTGACAAGATTCTAATGTGATAAATTCTATGAATACAGTCACCTGATTTCTACCTTACATATGCATACCATGTTTCAACAGCTAACTATAAGCATAGTAGGCTAGTACGGATGGCAATTAAATTAATTAATCTTGTTTTAGTGTTGTGTCTTCAACCTTGTTGTGAACTGTTATATGAATTTAATATGTGCTCCACCTTGAATATACATATTGCCTCCTTTTTTTTGGATTCTTATCTAAGTTATACCAAGGAATGTTTCTTTGTACGCAGATTTGACCAATGCCATCACGCAATAGACTAAAGAATAAATGGGTGTTGTTTGTTGTTTTGAATACTTGATTTTCCTTTTAAACTATTGGATTTAGTTAAACTAGTTCCTTCCGTCTCATGGAGTTCTGTTCTCTTTGCACTATATGAAGCTCGTCATGTTTGATAGTTTATTTCTAGATAGCTCGGATCATGCTATAAACCCAACATTTTTTCTCCATTTTGTTTTTGTTGGATTGGTAAAATTTTATATCCATGTTTTACGTTTTCCTTCAATTCCTGTGGCATTGGTTGTATATTTTTTTTGAAGCTGTGAAACTTATCGAGCGTTTGTTGTTCAGTTTATGTTTTGATTCAAGTTATATTTGTTTGGTTATTGAATTTAATGTGTCTTTTACATTTGTTCCTTTAGCTGAGAAGTGCTCAAATCTATTGGATGTCAAGCCGTGGGATTAGGGTGGACAAGTCAGATAAGTCAAAGCTTGAGGATACTCTAAGGAGTGCGCGAAGGGGATGCCTTTCATGAGGAATGCGTAGGTAGCACTACCAAGATTTTCTACTGCCACATTGGTGTTACTGTATACCAAACCGTTGGAAGTTGCTGCATTACCATGGCTACTGCATGTACCTGCAACAGCTGTGACATCAGGTTTTTTACATGACTAGCTCGTGGGCAACGACGGACAATGACTGCAAGGTGATATGTCTTCTAAGATGCATTTGTAGGACTAGAACTTCTCCGGCTCCTACATATCACCTCATTATGCTTTTTGCACTATTTTTTTTTTATTCGTTTCAGATGTGGGTAGGCACGACATTTAGTGCTTTACATTCTTATTGTGGGAAAAATATCCTTTGCAGATGTTGTGATGAAAGAAGATGTCCTGAATGAGTTAGATCAAGATAAATGTGGCGTTGTGATTGGCTCTGCAATGGGTGGCATGAAGGTGACTTCTTGTACATTTAATTGTTGTCACTTGAGATTGAAGCTATAATGTTATCGTATAAGAAAACGAATCCATCTTGCTACCGCCAATATGGGTTCTGACATGCTTGCAATGGACCTGTCATGCTTTTCCCTCCATCTCCTGCACATCTGTGATAGTTATCTACATCATGCTAGAATAATTAAGTTGACTTAGTGACTCTGAGTTTCAAAGATATGTAGTCGATTATGCCTTGGTTATATATATCTGTTTGTAATTTCAAAGACTTGCGGTGTTTTTTATTCTCAATATTTTTCTAAGATGCAGAATTTGATGTAATTGATTAGTGAGTCATTAATAAAAAGTGATCTTCAACATTTTCTATTTTCCTTCTTTGTGTAAATTATTATTTTTCCGGTCAACAAAAATGCCTCAACATCGTACGCCAACAAATAAAGCCTAAATGTATGGTTTAGCTACCGCAAGAATTAGTCGCCAAAAGAACAGATTTTCCGACCAAAAAATACTTGTCGTCACAAATAATTAAGCGACAAAAACATATTGTCGCTAATGACAAAAATTCTGCGACCAAATTTTATAATGTCGAGGAAATAGAAGCATTTGGCCACGGGATTTGGTTTTGTCGCTGAGAGATATTTGCCGACGAAAATAAATCCAACGTCGCTGTATAATTCTGCGACCTACTATTGCCGACGATTTTTGCGACAACAAATTTTGGTCGCCAAAAACACTTAGCGACGAAACACCTTGTTTTGGCGACGTTGGCATATGTCGCTGATTGCCGATTTTCTTGTAGTGCATACACATAGTAGTATTTAACAAAGACATTGAGAATAATATGGATAATATTTTTGCATATGTTCATTCCTTCATTACAAACGTATTACATGGATAGATAGGGACAAAACATACATAAGTATTATTTCCTTCATATGCCAGCGATGAGAGAGAGAGAAGAAATGAGTCTCCGTTGTTTAGGCAAGTACCATAAGGTTACGGGTTTTTAATTTCTTTCTCCATCAACATGCACAAATAAATATCAATATGGTAGCAAATGATCTTTGACATCATTGCATCAAATGGTAATAAGAAGGAAGTTTTGAAATAAACAATTTGTGTAAATTACCCCAAACTTACGCTCTCTGCATATATCTAAGAGGTATCTCCTAAGGGATTTCTTTTTATGTATAAAGAAGGCAAAACTACAGACATTTAATCGAAACAACTATGTAATATCATGATTTCTGAAACTAACTATGCTCTTCAACCTAAATAAGTTAAGAAAAGAAGCGATGTCAATAACATAATCGTTATAACATTGATGCAGTAAAGCTTGTGCCAGATTTCCGGATAATGATTAATTGTAAAAAATACTATACCTTCTAGTATCATTTATTTGTGGTATATAAGGTTTCTAGAAGAATTCGGACATCCATCCAAAGGTGATGTAAGTAGTTAACATCCAAAAACAATTCAACAATAAAGTGAATTGAAATCAATGGACCTACCTTGACTAATCAAGAATGCACGATGAGATGGTGATGAAGTTTTATTCTCCATGACCGGAGTCATTGATCTAAGGCAAGGAAGAACAATCAGATCACGGTTGCACTTTTAAGTTGAGATAAACATGAAAAATAACTCAGAAAAAGGATTAGATAAACAACAATAATATGTAAATTTAAAATCCTCTCTAAAGGTTAACAATGTTGAATAATTAAAAGTTGAATTTCGTAGGGATAATGCATATGAAAATCTCTACGGCCAAGTACTATCTCGATTAAAGAAGAGATATCCCCGCTTGAGAAGAAAAATAATTGCTTAGTCAATCCCTTTATATTTGAGATAACCTAAAGCTCAATACCATATATTATCCGAAGCATGTTTAGCAAAATCATGTTTTGCTATCAATCAAGAATGTTTCCCTAGAGGTTTTCTATGTATTGGATAATCTTACGAATCGACTAAATTTGCGACGTTTTTTCTATGTAATGATATTCTTATTAATTGATAGCAAAATAAATTTGCGACCCTAAGAAAATATGTAGGTTCCGTAAATTTCAAACACCTGAAGCAAGATTAAGATTTTTTTTTTTCATCATGGAACAGCCTCAACCCGCAAATTCAACAAAATAAGCCCATTTCATGGTTAGGAAAACCCGCAATGGAAAACGATCGCCCTAATTAAGTTAGACGGCGTATGTGATTCTAATGTTCGAAAAAGGTCTTCATACGTTTATCAAAATACAACCACCATAAACTCAAAAAATCAAATTAGCACCAAACTCAACAAAGATATTGCCGATATGACATGAATATGTGAAAGCATTTAACTTACAAACCTATAAGTCGTCTAACTCTCCCTCCTTGTATCGTGTCTTTCATTGAACACCGGTTTGAGTAAATATTCGGAGAAAAATAAAAAATTGGTCAAAACACATACGGATTATCAGAAGAAACGACATGCCCAAATTATGCATCTCTTCCCAATAAATTACCAATCGTGTGATGTTATGAATTGGTACATTGCTAGGCATACATCTTATACTATGAAAAGTCATTAGGTATGCTTGTTGTCACATTTTGAAGATGATCGAGTTAAATACTTCACAATGGACCCGATTCAAGACATATAAACAAATACGAGAATATCAGAAACAAACAAAAGTTTATCAAACTTCACCTAATTATAATTATAACTGAGATAGCAACAAAAAGTTTATATTGTCCTTTTCTTTGCAGTTTTCACTTTTCCACAAAGTTACATTTAATTTCCTTCTTCTTTTCAATAGATTTTACAATCTGAGACCCAAAAAGTCACATATAAATTAAAAAGTAATGTACAATCGATATAGTCTATTGTGTTTTTTGATCGATTTCCTCCGTTGCTTGTCTTGTAGTTTCCCTCTTAGAGAGATGACAGATGATATTTCATATGATATGAGAAAATATATTATATTTACCCCTACGGTTTGCGCCGAGTCACATAAGGATGAGATCCGACCGACCTCAAAACTCAAACCCCTTGCTGATCTTGATTGTGTTGCAAAACCGATTACTATATTAATATATAAGAAGCTATTCGTAAGAATCAAATCTCCCTCATAAACCTTCTCTTAAGTTCTCTAAAATGCCTTTTGCCAACATCAAATTTCACTCCTCGATTCCATCCTCTAAGCTAAATACCGGTGTAATTCATTTGTCAAAATTTGTAAAACTAACGATAAACGAAGAACTAAAACCAAAAGGTTTGTTCACAATATCGCCTAATATAAAAAGAAAAAACCTAATAAAATCCAAGTATATTGTACATATGGAACGCCAATGGAACAACAAAAGAAAGAATCAAAAAAGAAAAAAAGTGTATATGGGAATATCCTTCATTGTCTATGTCCAAGTATGCCTTGTTTTCTCTCGCTCTTCGATCACACATGTAGTTCAACATTGTGCATCGAGGCACATTATAATGACTTTAGGCACACCCGTAGTTACATTGCAGTTTGCATGATACACTGTAAATCGAGTAAATTGATGTACCATTTACTAACTTTTATCGATATAGGTTTATCAAAAATTAGCCAAGTAGAAAGCATAACCCGAGCTCTTATCGACTAAAATCTTAAATACCAAGTCTCCCATATTGCCCAAATATCTAAGTAATAAATACGAAAACATCTAAACCAAAATTTTAACAAAAGTTAAGCACACTTACCCATGGCCGGCTCTTGATCATCTCTCGTTTGCTTCCATCATATCTACGTGCCTACAATAGCAAAAGAGACATTCACCCTTAAACTTGAATTGCTATAGTAGAAACTGGTCACTATGAAAACATTTTAGTACCTTGGTAAAAAAAAAAAAAAAAAAAAAAACTTAAAATCTCTCTTTATGCAGAGTAGCTCAAAAATCTTGTCCACCCATCCGTGATAAATTTAAACTAACCTATTTTTCAAAAAATTATGCAATTAACTAAACTAAGTTGATTTTATTGAGAACAAAAATTAGAGTTTTAAAAGGAACACGCAATTGGGGGATAGAAAAGGAATCGGGGGATATTGATTACTTCTCCCAACCCATGGTGTCACGCTAAGGGTGACTTTTGGGGCGAAAATACTAAAATACCCTTCCCTCAAAATAAAAATTAAAAAACTTAAAATCAAAAAACAAAATCATATCCCCCATTTCCATCTCCACTTCTTATTAATCACTTTCAGGGTTAGAATTTGAAACCCAAATATTCCCATTCCCTTTCAAATTCTAAACTCTCCCACACTCTTTCAAATTCTCTTCTCCTTCTCCGTGGCTCCTCACTTTGGAAACGAATTTTTTTATTTTAATTCGGAAGTGATGAAGATCATGCTGCAAGTGATGAAGAACATGCCGGAATTGATGAAGACCATGTCGGGAAAATGGTGTAGGCATGGTTGTGTAACTAACATTCAATGTCAGAATCGAAAATGCATGCTCAATAGAAATTTATCAATGCTTAGGTAGTCAGAGTGAAAAAAATTGAAGTTTCACCGGATACTTTTCATCATGTTTTGCATAGAAATTTAGCAACATACTATGTCGGAAACCAAGTCGATGCTCGAGAATTAACTAATTGTTTGAAGTGGACTGATTAAAACCAGAAAAAACTCAAACGGAATATTTTTTTACATCGCTGGAAGTGATGAAGACCATCCGGAAATGGTGAAGAACCATAGCCAGGAAAATGGTCTTGTGATTCGATAGAAAGCTATCAATGCTAGGTAGTCAAGTGAAAAAATTGAAGTTTCGGATACTTTTCATCATGTTCGCATAGAAATTTAAGCAAAAACCATGCCGGAAGTAGTTCCGGCATGCTCGAAAATCACATAACTGTGCCGGAAGTGGACTCATTAAAACCAGAAAAAAAAGGTTTTAAAAATCAAAACCAGAATTTATGAAAATTTCCAGTGGCAAACAATTTATGAAAACCGGATAGTGGCAAACAATTTATGAAAATTTCAAGAATGATAGGCATGGTTTTTTGATTTGAATACCATCTTGGACCAAGCTTTTCAGCTGCAACAATGGTGGATTCAAAAAAAAAAAATCAAATTTTCAACCTCTTAGCAACAATTCTCTCTTCACAATCATCCTCCACTTCCACCAAAAAAAGTTCCCTCTCTCAAATTTTTTCCATCTTTCTACTCTCATCTCATTCACCCAAATACAAACACACACTAATCATTTAACAAAATCTTAAGATTTTTACTAATTATTATTAATCACTAATCCCTATTAGTGAGGGGTATATTAGGATTTTAAAAAATATTTAGATAAGGGGTGACTCGTAATTGATATTTGGACTTTTTTTGTCCTTTTCCTATATCCCCAATTAGTTTTTTTATCCCCCAATTAATCATTCTTTAAAAGGGATAATGAGATACATCTAAATCTTGAGGCACTTTGTTGTTGATTAGTTCTTTTAGTGGATGAAATTGCTTCGTGGAAAATGGGCGGGGGTGTTAGGGCAGAAAAAGATTCACGATGGAAAGGTATATAAAGTGGCAAGAGTCCCTTTTATGGTAAACATCGCAGTGATTTCCGTATATATCACAAATTGGTATTAACTTTGAATATCGTGAGTCTTTCGTAGAATGTCCATGTAAAAACCCAATCCGAGCTTCCCAACCTTGATCGAGGTCCCCATTAAACGTCGTCCGTCGATATTTTGGCTATCATGGACACAAACCTCATACCTTTTTATAACTATGATTGGTGAATATATTTCTTCCTATTAAAAAGTTTGTTGGTAAATATCGACACGGTGTATGCAATAGCACCGACACCCCTTGCACCCTGTGCCATTATGGCACGGGCAATCCACTAGTTATATATATGATTAGGAATGAATGAGCGAGGAATGAGTCAGGGATGACTGAGAAACAACCAAGATTTGGCTGGATTTCACTCTTTACTGGCCGATGACCGATCCATCTATGTGACTCAGTTGAGTAAGATAATTCAGACTAATCAGATGTAGCTGAAAGACTCAGCTGACTGCTTATCTCTTGACCTGTTGACCACATGTTTGACTAGTTTGACCGTTAACTCTGACGATATTGTAACAAAATTGAGGTGCTTTTTTGGCTGGATTTCAGCGATTAAGGAGATTGTTTACAAAATTAATATAATATTTTTATTTGAACATTTCTTACTTTATAATTTCGCTTTACAGATTTACAAATCCGACTCCGTGTCATTATGACAGAACTAAATTGTGAGAACGAATTTAGTTTTGGGTCAATTTTTTCTGGTCTGCCATCCCACCGTGGAAGCGGTTATCCAGTAAGTATTTGTCTTTCACCACAGCCTGACCATAAAAAGATATCGTGGAAATTTCTGAGTAGCCCAAGTTTGGTTCCTCTCTCTTCTATAAACCCAGCATTAAGATAGTATATATGTGTAGCCCAAAATACAAGATGTACGGTTAAGATTAATAGTTTTAAATTGTATTAAACTTTTACATTTTATATAAGACTAAACTAACCTTTGACTAAATATATTTTTAAAAACAATATTTACAGTCAAATGTTTGATTGCCAAAAAAAAAAAAAGTTTTTACGGTCAAATGTTGATTGCCTTAAATATCTCCTGAAATATCTTCCCATAAACAAAATAAATTAATTATCAAAATATTTTGTTGCTATTTATACGTTGATTTCGGTAATAACTCCCAGCATTTTCCGCTCATTATTTATGCTCTCTTAATATTCTCCCATCTTAAATATCTATTCCTTTTTTTAGTTTTCCGTTTTATCTCTTCTACAGTTAGAGACGAGGAAGTAGATGGGGACGTTATATATTAAACTTTTTGATGCAGATTTCGATACAGATTAGTTTATTTTTTTTTTGTGTAAAAAAAAATCCATAGATTTAGAGAGGAAGAAGAAAGTGTATGTCACACCCCATCCTAAAAGGAATAAGTTAATCAATTCCTCGTCTTAAATCTGCTTAAGTTTTAAGCTTTTTAAAATAAAAAGATATCTTTAATGCATTTCCATTCTTTATCTCGACGGAATCAGTACCTATCAAAAACATTTTAAACAATGGCCACTACGCAACAAATTCCAAGAACTACTAAGATAAGCAAGGGTTGGTATTTAAACGCGAAAACATTTCATGCAACCAAAATTACAAGCACTACTGTTCTTCCTTTCTAGCAGACCCCTTAATTATAAGTTCGTTGGAAACTGAAACACACCCAGTACAAAGGTATTGTCTAGAGGCATCTAAAAAACAAACTAAGACCTCAAGAAAAATGTACACAAAATTAACGCGTAAGACCAACGCTCCAATACTCCAATGAACCAACTTGAAACTACTCACTCAGGCTGTGGACATAGTAATTTTCGCCTCCCGTTTAGCTCTCAACGGTAGCGGTTTGTCCGACACTAAAAACAAACAAAAACATGAGTACAACCCGGTGATTTCACACACCGAAGCTACTAGTTTAGATGATAGCTAAAATAAAGTAAAGGCATAGTAGTTATCCCCTACTACCGACAGCTACTCACCTCTTTACCAAAAGTAGGAAAATACCAAGACATTTCGAGAGAAATAAGTATGACTGACAAAAAGGAAAGTTGAATACACTAACAAAAACCAACAATCCATTCCCATGAAGTTCTCATCCAAGCCATGAGTCTAGAATTAAAGTGAAAACGATAATAAACAAGTGTGGTACGCGCACGATTAAGTTTCCCTAAAATAAGATAGTATATATAATATCAAAACGAGTAACGCCCGTCCTACTGAGGGTAATATTTAAACAGTGTAGCGCTGCCCTACTATCTTAAAACAATAAATTGAATAATATCAAAACGGAGTAACGCCCAGTCCTACTAAGGTAATATTTAAACAGCGTAAGCGTCGCCTCTACTAAACTTAGCGAGAAGCTAGTGTGGAATCACAAACACTCCTCACAAGGTTGTTAATCGACGACACGCGGCACCATACATACCCATGAAACACACAATATACACAAGATTCAATTCTACCATTTCATAATCAAATCGAGACTAGTAAAGCATTAATGGCTACCATGCATTCATCTAAATTCCCACCTCGTTTTCGTGAGAACAATCTTACACCTTTTAGTCTTCTTCTTGAATCCCCAGACCCCTTAATTCCATACAGAAGCTTAGATTAGATTGAACACCTCCCCCTTTATCTTCCTTTCACCGTTGTCAATTAGGTTCAGCAATTTAAATTCTTACTTCTAAGTTCACTGTTCCTCTCAAAGATGCTGACAAAGATTTCTAGTTTCAGATTTACCAGCTCTGGTCTAGGTCTCCCAAGCCAAAATTATAACCCCTCCTCCTCTCCCTCCGTTTCCCCTCTTTTCTTTCTATTTTTACCCCTAGTGTTTCTACAGATGTCTTCTCAAGAAAAAGGAAACAAAAGAGAAAAAAAAATGAAAATACTACACGTATCAAACCTTTTAGATTAGTCAAGATACCAACATATTCTTTATTGGTCAATGTTGATTAATGGGAGACCTATCCACCTAGTACAACTTAATTAAACTAATAGGAAACAGTTAGTGTCTCATTATAGCTAAGCTAGTGCTACACATAAATCACAAATACTAACAACAATTCTATTTACTATTATAATTCTATTTATAATTATCTTATTTTGGTAGTCCTTACGTCCCTACCCACCTAAATAAGAATTTTCGTCCACGAAAATAAATACAGGTGTACCTCAAGTGAAAGTTGGAGTCGAACGCGCATGTCCCGACTCTTTCTCCCATGTAGCTTCTCGGTATTGTGGTGAATCCAACGTACTTTCACCAACATGATCGTTTTTTTGTTCCTTAAGATCTTTTCCTTATGATCCAAAATCTCCACCGGCCCTTCTTGGCATGAGATATCATCTTTTTAATTCCAAGGATTTCCGGTTTATCACATGGGAGGAATCAGATTCATAACCCGTAACATGGAAACGTGGAACACATCATGTACTTGACCCATGTCTGGTAGGTAAGGCAAGCCTATAAGCCACCTCACCCACCTTGCCAACTATCCGAAGGGTCCTATAAACCTTGGTGCTAATTTTCCCTTCAATCCAAACCTAACAATACCCTTCTTTGGTGATACTGTAGTAGTACCTCCCGTCCAACCTCAAACCGTAGCGGACGTCGACCATGGTCCGCATAACTTTTCTGTCGACTCGAGCTATACACATGCGTTCCTTAATAATCTTAATATTTTTCTGGTCGTCTCTTGCAACGATTGTTTGGTCAGATTAACAAGTTTTCTCCAACCTCTGCCCAACAAATAGGTGATCTACATGGCCTGCCATATAAGGCTTGAATGGTGCCATACCAATACTTGCTTGGTAACCTGTTGTAAGCGAATTCCAGATTGCAAATGAGTCGCCTAACTACCTTGAAAGTCTAGCACACAAGCCTAAGCATATCCTCTAGTATTTGAATGACCCGTTCGATTGCCCATCCGATTGTGGATGAAAAGCGATTTGAGAGAAGCGTTGGATCCAAAAGATTTTTGCAAACTCTTCCAAAATTGAGATGTAAATTGTGTACCCCTATCTCGATACTATGGACAAAGGAGCACCATGTAACGCACAATACCCGAGACATATAATTGTGCTAGTTTATCAACTAATAACTAGTCTTAAACGGGTAAAAAATGAGCGGACTTAGTTAACTGTCTACCACAACCCATATGGAATCCATGCCATCACTAGTTCTAGGTAATCCGATTACAAAATCCATCGTTATATGCTCCCACTTCCATCCCGGTATTGGTAAAGGTTGAAGTAGTCCTTGGCCGTTGATGCTCGCTTTTACCGTTGACATGTTAAACACTTCTTCACAAACTCTCGCAATATGTTTTTTCATCAGGGCCACCAAAATTCCTTCGAGATCTCTCGTACATCTTGGTACTGCCTTAGGATGAATGGTATAATGTGACCGATGAGCTTCATTCAGAATTTCTTTCCCGGTTCTTATCGCATCCCTTGGTACCCACAACCGATTCCCAGGCGAATACTATAATCTGAATGTAATTTCCATTCTTCGTTCCCCTTGTCGTTTTGCCATATTTATATACTTAATAAACTCTTGGCTTCCAACTTGGGCATTTGCTATCCTCTCAATCAAGGAAGATTGTAAGGTCATGTGTGCCAAAACCCCTTTCAGCCACATCACCTCGTTTCCTCTAGAGAATAACCCGAAACCATATCCAACATCCGCCATTCTTTAACCATCAAATGTGCTAGAACTCCTCTTTCTTACGACTCAACAGATCAGCAACTACATTTGCTTTACCGGATGATAAAACAAATTAAACTCATAATCATTTAAGTACTCCGTCCATCGTCTTTGTCTCATATTCAACTCCTTTTGTGAGAACAAATATTTTAAGCTCTTGTGATCGGAATAGACTTCAAACTTCTCTCCATACGGGTAATGCCTCCAAATCTTCAAAGCAAAAACAATTGCAGCTAGCTCCGAGTCATGTGTTGGATAATTTTTCTCATGAATTTTCAGTTTTAGAAGCATAGCAATGACCTTCCCATTCTCGCATTAACACACAACCGAGTCCAACAATAGATGCGTCAAAGATACATAACATAGGTTTCCACAGGGTCGGTATTGTTAACACGTGGCGATGTGGTTAATCGTGTTCTCAATTCTTGAAAAGTGATTCACATTCATCGGTCCATTCAAACTTAACCCCCTTTTGTGTTAGACGAGTCATTGGCGAAGCCGATACTAGAAAACCTCCACGAATCGACGATAATATCCTGTGAGCCCTAAGAAACTTCTTAATTTCAGAATCATGCTGTTGGTCGTTTCCGGTTTGAAACACTATCCACCTTTGATGGATCAATGGAAATACCTTCTTGAAACAACATGCCCAAGAAATTTCACTTCGCTCAACCGAATTCACACTTCTTTAACTTTGCATAAAGGTGATGTTCACGCAAAGTTTCTAGAATATTTTCTAAATGTTCTTCATGTTCTTCGTGTCTTGGAGTAAATCAAAATATCATCGATAAAAACGATTATTAATCGCCCAAATACTTCAGAAAGTACCTATGCATCAAATCCATAAAGCACCTGGCGCATTTGATAAACCAAATGGCATAACAAGATATTCATAATGTCCCAGCCCAGGTTCTAAAGCTGCTTTTTGGAATATCTTCTTCTTTGATTCGCATCTGATGATAGGCGGTCTAAGATCTATCTTCGAGAAGTACTTGGATCCCTTGGTTGATCAAGCAAATCATCTATTCTTAAAGTGGATATTTATTCTTAATGGTAACCTTATTCAACTTCCTATAATGTCGACACATAACCTAAAGGAACCATCTTTCTTCTTGATGAATAAACAGGAGAACCCCATGGTGAAAAGCTAGGTCTAATAAGTCCCAAGCTTGTTAGTTCTTCTATCCGCTTTCAACTCTTTTCATTTCCAATGGATCCATTCGATAAGGAGAAATCTAAATAGGAGAAGTACCAGAATTCCAACAGCAAAAATCTATATCCCTCTTTGGTGTAGCCACAGAAAGCTTACGTAAATACATCCTTAAAGTCTCGTAGATGCGTGTCGAGGTGCAATCAAATTAATCAATGTTTCCACCAATTAAAATAATATAACGGAAGTCAAGTTCGTTTCCCACGAGGAGCAAGAGATCTTAGTTGTAAAAGTTGTCAGAAAAGGGGTGTAAAAGCAAAAATAAAAATAAACAAAGCAATTAAAATCGAAAGTTGAAAGATGAAAGCAATAAGAGAGACAAGATCAGGAATCTTCCCGTTTAAACAATGATTAAAGTTATGTTCTTTTCTGCTTGTTATTAGTCAGATTATCACCAACCGTAGATAGGTGTACGCTTAGCTAGCCCTAAAAACCCCAATTTCACCGAGCAATGTGTCCGCTTAGTTATCGTATTCTAGAAAAAGAACCACCTTGAGGTCCGCTTACAAGATGTAATTCCCTAATGCATTAAGATTTATGAATTTAGGTTTAGTACTAGTAGTTAAACCTGCCCGCTTGGTCCACTTTCTAGCGTTGTTTCTACACACAATTGCTCCTTAATCCCTCCGCAAGGTCTCGTGTTTTCTACTTGTGTAAAGTGTCGAGAACGATTACGTATTCCCCTAACTTATACTAGATATAGATCAATTAACAAATCAATTTAGCGTGCACTCCAAACAATCTATCAATCAATCATGAATGTCTTTAAGATCACTCCTATTAGTAAAAACAATCGATAATCATGTGAAAAATCTCAAGATAGAATTTGAAAACAAAAACTTAAATCATATGTTAAGAACTAGGAATTCATCCTCAATCAATAAGAAAATTAGCTACTCATGCTTTTGAAATTCACACAAATAATAATAATTAAAAGGAGAATTTTCAAGAATTCACACAAATAGTTAAAAAGAAAATCTTAGAAAAGCAAGTAAAAACACAAGTGTTGTGTGTGTAGAGAGGTGTGTAGAAGTTGTAGAAAACTTCTCATTTTATAGCTAATATTCTCCAAATCTTCTAAGGAGTAGAATCCTTTTCCTTTTGCAATTCAATTTCCCATTCCAAGCTTTTCTCAACTCTTCCACCTTCTCTTTCCAAATTTGAGTCCAATTCTCCATCCAATTCCTAGCCCAAGTCTTCACACCCATGAGAGAAGTCCATAGAAATTCTGGAATTTTTGCTCACTTGAAAATCGATTAGTGAATTAATCCCAAGGAAAAGTCCTGAAACTAGCTCAAAGGACCGGCAAAGTCAAACCTGGCCACCCGGTAACCCGCCTAACGGGCGGGTCAACGGGTCGATCAAACCGGAAGTTTGATCGGGTGAGTCAACTCAAGTCAGCATCAAGGGTCGATGAGTTAGTGGGGTCACTAGTCTTGGCCTGAACCATTGCAGCCTTGCACAGGCCAGACGCTTGTGATGCACAATGATTGTGCTTCAGCCATGATGGCTGCCTTCCCTGCAAATTCTTGTCAGCTCCAAATGCTCAGCTCTGCCTGACCTGCCCTGCCAAAATCCACCAGAGACTTAAGATAACTCATCACCATCTTCTCATGGTAGTTCAAGTTCCAGCTACCTACTCCACAACACCACAACTTCATCTTACTCAAACCTAAGCACAACAGCACCACACCAGTCACTTTACTGACTTCACATCTTAAAGTGCTAATCCATTCATTCCATTCGAGTTCAACTGCCCATGTCTCCATTTCAGCTCAATCCATTGCACCAATACCTGCACCACCAATCATTCTAGTAGTACCCTTCTCTATCTCGAACAACACAAACCCACTCTTCATCTTTCCTTGTCTAAATCATTTGGTCATCAAACATCACAAAGAATCGTTTCGGCTCAATCATTTGCCATTTCTTATTCAACCTGCTCTTTGATAGTACTAGTCTCGTTTTACTGCATCTTCAAGTACATCCATCCCGAACATTACATTCATTCCTTAAAACAAGCTCACCCACACACATATGCCCAGTTCATATCAGCCTTGATCAATATTAAAAACCCAGCCATTGCACCACCAGCTCAAGAAAGAACAAAACAACCACAGCACCAATGCCAAACCTGTAATTCCACAGCATTGCCTCCAACTTGAATTCTAGCTCAGGCCACAGCTCTATGCCTGGCCATCTCCAGACCATTCTAGCACCATTATCATCCCTGCTCAGTGACCACAACTTCTCATCTTTGTAACTCCAGGCCACTCATCTCTGCCACAACCATGAACCATTCCCTGGATTAACCTCAAAAGCTCAAAACCACCTCCATCTGCACCTCTTTCCTTGCACTAATACCAGCACATCCCTGCCATGGCTATCAGCATCACAACCTTAGTGGCAGCTCCACATCATTGCTTCTTCTTGCATTCTGCCATCCACCCCATGACAATCACCATACACATCACAAAGCACCACCGATTGCTCAGCTCAGCCTTTCATATCGTGTTCAATGAACAAAATCCATTCCCTAGATTAACATCGCATACGTTGCGGTGCCACCCTCAACAACCCAACCGCAACTGAGACCATCACTAACTCCAGCTCTACCCTGTAATGCCACATCATGCCATTCCATAACACCATCAGAGCAGCCATTTATTCCATCAAATCCTTCTGTTCTTCTATTTCACAGTAAACCCTAAGTTCTTCAATCCTTCTCCATTTCCGTGAATCGATTTCTGCATCATTAATCCCCAGAGAGTCTCCGATTCAACAGAACCAACACAAACCCCATCTCAGTTTGATCAACCCATTCTTCATCTTGAACCCATCTTCAATCTCTTAATTCAATCCCCACCATCATCAACATCTCAAATTTGACCACAAACCCATCTCCCGAGCTTCAATTACAGATCGAACCCTTTCTCCGTATCATCCCCATCTTCAATTTCTTCTCAAACCACTAATTCACGGCTCAACTACACAAATTGCCACTCTTCACGGCCGATTCCCGGATCCATCTCTTCTTCCTCGGTTCTCGATCCACTGACACCACCAACACTCTGCTTCTCGGTTCGTTTTGCCATTAATGCCTCGGGAACGGCATTTGTAGCTCCTCCGTCAGAACTCTTTTTTAGATGCAAAATGATTGAGAGATTTTCTCTTGATTTTCTCTCTTTCAGCACGGCGACCATGATTACATCTCTTTCAGTGGAAAAAATGTTGAAATGATTTCTCGAGTTTAGGGTTGGGGTATGAAAGCGAGTGAGTTTGGATCCTGGGGTTCTGTGTGGGTATGGGTTTGGGGTGTGGGTTGATTCAGATATGTGGGCTTGGGTATGGGTCAGAGTTTAGGGTGTGGGTGGATTCAAACACCCACCATAAGTACACCCCAATTGTGCTATTCTCACTCCCTTCTTTTGGATAAGGGACACCTCTTTGACCTCCCCTTAACTATTATTGTCCTTCCTTCAGTAATTTGAGTCACCCCTTATCCTTGGA